>CM032666.1:18409925-18424157 GCA_019095985.1 Streblospio benedicti | reverse complement strand
AACAGAAATCTGACGTGTGCACTTGCGCACTGTCAGTTCATATTGGGCAAAAACGGGTCACGCGTTATGATAAAGTAGATTAAAAAAATCCTGACGGTCAGTTTTTCTCTAAATTCATTTCAAATGATGGGGAATATGTGCAAAACAAAATATATAAAATAGAAGAAAATTGACCGTCTGGTATTGAAGTTATGGACAACACTGTTTGACACGTTTATGACACCCGGGTAGCACTTACTCGTAGGATGTTGAGGCAGAAATACCTGACATTGATGGAAATAGAAATGTGATAAGAACCTGTGTTCGGCCATGATTTTTTTCACTATATGTTCATTAATATAAATCCTTATTAAACACTTGAACTATTATGAAGTGAAACTTATTGTTTATATTGATATGAAAGTCCGAAAATGGCAGCTTTAAACATTCCATTAAGAAATTCGTTTTTACCATAGATTATTTCAATGTTCATATCAAAATACAAACTATGGCATTGCAATTTAAACTTTTATATAAAAATTTGTTATAAAAATACATTTTTAATTATGTATAACATCGACAGTTAACTCCTAACTGATTAGCTACAGTGAACCTTGCAATATGCACACTCATATTAACGTCAAATTGCAGATGCACTTGAAAACGTGCATTGGTGATTTAGGTACACATCAAACAAGTAAATAATCATCATTGTACAATAATAATTACAAATAGAGTATACAGTATGAATTAATAGATGGAGATTATATTTGCTGTTTATATAATAATAATAAGTAATAAGTAATTTATTTCAGATTTTAAAGAAAAAAATCCATATAAAATACATATTATATATATACATTAAAAATACAACATAACATAACACATTTAGAGATTATGGATACATAAAAAACTAGTAAAGACTTTCGTACCATTTAAGACTAATTTTACTAGAAAATAAGAAGAAACTATTTGAGACGGCAACTTTGACTAATACGTTATCACTATTAAAAATTCTGGTTTTAAATGCAAAAATATTTTTTCTAATTACTTCTTTAAAAGTCAATATGTTTCTACAAACAAAGGCTTGAGAAGTACCTTGTCTTCCAAGTTTAAAAGTCCTCTAAAAAATATTATTATATGCTATTCTCATTCGATTATAAAAATCAATATTGTATAAAGACCACAGGTGACTACAGTAAAAAGTAATATAAGATTCGTACACATGTGGAATTTGCTTATTAGGACATTACCCCTGCGGTAAACAGCATGAGTTTGTCTTTTTATATCACTGTTGTCACAATTGTTGTTAGAAAGTACAATGCCTAAATATTTTTGCTCTTCAACCCACTCAAGTTCATTGTTGTTTAGAAAGATCTTAGGTGGGAGCATATTCTTCATGGGTTTAGGTACATAACCATGCATGTGTTTTTTTTTACATTATAACACATTTCATGCTTATTAGAATATGACTCACATACATTAACTAATTTTTTGAAGAGCAAACGGTGATAACATAAAACAGCTGATTTACATTGTAAAACCTTATTCACCACACGTTGACAATGACAATGACACTTTTATTTTTCAAACTAAAAGTTCATACAACACATAAAAAAAATATATATACACTATATACAATTACGATGCGAGAGTATGTAATCATATAATATATAATACATTAAACCAATTCAGATTCATTGGACTTTTATAAATAAAATAGCTATTAAAAATATTGATCTTGACTAGAGCATTCTCACTGTTGTGTAGCCGCTCTTGAAAGCTATGGACATATTTTCTATACAATTCATTAAAACTATCTACTCCATATTTTACATAACATTGAGATATACTACATCTTCTATCAATGCCCATGAGTGCTCTAAAAATATTATTGTATGCAACTTTTAACTTCATCAAGGATACTTTCTTGAAATTACACCATAATGAACTACAGTAGAGGGATGTACAAAACGATTTAAACAGCCTAATCTTAACATCCTCTGTACATTTCCTAAATTTGCTAATGATCATGTTACCTCTACTGTATATAGATCTAACCTCACGCATAATATCACGATCATCACAGTTATTATTTGAGATAAATACACCAAGATATTTTTGTTCTGATACCCATTTTAAAATTTGACCTTCCAATATCATATTCGGAACATTAATACATTTAGACAACTTTTAGGTAAAATGGACATACAGACTGTTTTCTTCTTGTTGAAAACCAACTCATTGTCTAAAGCATATTTTTCACATACTGAAATAAGATATTGGAGTGCATACGGCGAAGGTGCTAGGAGTACAGAGTCATCTGCATAGAAAATATGATTACAACAAGTATTTGATCTGTGACAGCCAATTTTAGTCTGATTTAATAAGGCACTAAGACCATCCATAAAAACATTGAAGTAAATAGGCGAAAAGAATACCCCCCCTTGCCGTAAGCCATTACTGCTACAAAATGGTTGTGAGTACGTATGGCACCACTTAACAACAAACTGTTGGCTAGTAAACCAATACATAAATATTCTAACAATTATTTTTGGTACATTCCTTTGTAGTAGCTTACTACACATATGCCAGTAGTTAATCCTATCAAATGCCTTCGAGGCATCTAAAAAACACATGTATATAGGACTAGAGTTATAGAGATAAAAATTTATAGTTTCCCTAAGTATAAAAACACTCATATCTGTACCATGTTTACGTTTAAAACTAAATTGATTGGGAGAGGTTTCAAATAGATCTTTATACCTAATAAGGATCAACAGTTCAAAGATTTTGGAGCTGATACACGTTAAAGCAATAGGACGATAATTGTCCTTACTGGTCATATCCCCTTTACAATCTTTTACAAGAGGAACAATGATAGAGTCCATAAACGAAGCAGGAATATAACCATGACAGATCATACTATTAAATAACAAACACAATAGAACAGATAATCTATGATCCGCGTGCTTATAATGCTCACTGCATAACCCATCTGGACCAGGTGACTTTCCATTTCTTAGTGACTTAATTGCATTTTGAACATCATCAACGTTAAATCTTGGTATATCACCATCTACACATTGCATAGAACTACGAACATAATCTTCAGAAGTGGAATCTGTGGATGAGTTGAGTAATGATTTAAAGTGATGTTTCCACATATCACAGATAGCTTGTTTACCAACAGCACCATCCACAGAATCCGAAACTTCTGTTACCTTAGAATTATTGCTTTTCTTAACCTCTTTCCAGAATTCTTTGGAATTTTTACCAAGTAATTTAACTGCTAAGTTATCACATCTTTTTCTATCTAAATCATTTCTACACTTTCTAAATGCATATTTAAAATTAGCACGCTTGCGTCTCATAATATCATATAAGGGACCATATCTAGGTTTGTTATTGGCTTTCCATTGCAAAAAAGCTTCCCTTGATTCACAATGTAAGTCTTTACAATAGTCATTCCAACCAGCAATAGGCTTAAATTTCAGCTTAAAACTACTCTTTAAATCAACACTTGCATCTTGCATGGCGGTACATATACTGTTGCCAATAAAGTCTATGCTATTTAGATGTTTTAAGTTGTTACAGTTTACATTGTCACATAACGCAAGTTCATGGTCAAACTCAATATCTGCAAAGCATTTAGCAGTAATGGATCTGTATACAAGACGCTGATCATCAGTAACATCATCCCAGTGAATTTTAGTCATAGAAGCTCTGCTATCCTCAGGACAACCTGCATGATAGCACCCAGTTGGTAAATTTACAACAGTCCAAATTGGTAAATGATCGGATGTTATCATTTTGTAATCAATGTTCATAGAACTAATAAGTGAATAGGCACTTCTGGTACATAGTATATGATCAAGCCATGAAGTATCATGTAGACTCGTACCCTTATAAGTGAATGTGTTACACCCTGATAAATGAATATGATCTGCTAATATGTAGTCCTCATCCACACAAAACCGGCTTAATTCCTGACCGAAGAGGTGTGAGAGCCTGCCATTCTGTGTTTTTTCTATATCAGCATTAAAGTCACCCATAATATATACAAAGGGTGTTTCAGCAGTACTTACTAACGCATCCACTATACCAAGACAATTAGCAAATTCATCAAGATTATCTTGTTTGCAATATGGCATATAAACATTGATAATGACAAATTTCTTATCAGAAAAACATAGTTCAAGAGCCATGATTCTATTACTATTACACTCTATTGATTTGAATTTATGAGTAAGTGATTTTCTCCAGAGTATTCCTAAACCACCATAAGGTCTACCTTTAAGAATATCTTCCTCAACATTCATCGCAGAAATGCTTTTACTATAAAATTGTGGATGAATTTGAGAAACGAGAGGTAAGTCAAACTTTGACAACCATGTCTCCTGAAGTAAAACAATATCATGTTGATTGCATAATTCCCTAATTTCATCAGTAGATGACTTAAGGTTCTGACAGTTAAAAGATACAATAGAAATTTTTTGCTCCATTTTAGGTAATAAGAGAAAAAAAAAAAAATAAAAATAAAAATAGCAAATGTAACATTATTTAATTGGATTATTTTTCTTATCCCTCCCCTCTTACTCTTTATACAACTTGACAAGAGCACCTATAGGCCACAATATCTTATTCAGTAGCTGGTTTGCCAGATTGATGCTGCATGGTATGTAAAAAGATGTATAGGAGTCATACCTCGTTTTACATTTTTCAACACTAATGTCAATCCCACTCTCCAGCAGAACATGTTTTTTTATGTCCAAAGCTGATGTATGAGGCTTAAGTCTAGAGATAAAAACACCTTTTACTATTTTGCCCTTAGACCTGGATGAGGACACTGCCTTAATAGAGCAACGCGTGTTAGAGCCATAAATCACATCTGCTGTGGCATATGACTTGGTCGGAGATACTGCCTTAGCAGTACTACTCGTGTTAGAGCCATAACTCACATCTGATGTAGACCGTTGACTCCTAGCTCTACTGTTAGTATGTTTAGGCTGATTTTCACTCTTGTATGTCCAGGGTGTTTCATCATCCGCATCACAGTAGATGACAAAAGAGGTGTCTTCGTGTAATATGCGAAAGTCAGTGTTTCGCTGACACGCTGAACCACTTGTCAAATCTGCTTGCTTACTCACTTTAGATGCAACACTTTGACTTTTACGCTTCCGCTTATTTGCAGGACTAACTTCTACGGACCTAACATCTAGTAGAGATTCATCAGATTCACTACCAGAAGTGTAGTCAATGGTGAGCCAATCTGGATCAACTTCATTGACATTGGCTGAAGCATTTATAAGTTCATCAGGGCAATGACCTCCTTGACGGTGTTTATTGTCTTCCTTAATGCAATCTAGCATTGATGACTGGTTTTCATTCAGTTTTTGATGGTCTGCTTGAGAGACACACATCTAAACACTTGAAACACATTGATAGCTGCTTGATAATGATGTTTGCTTATTTTTCAGTTGCATTTGACTTCAGCCAAAGAGAAACTGCTTGTATTGTGGATTTCTTTGAATTCACACGAGGCTTTCCATTGTCATATAGCTCCTGCATCAAATGGAGAACTCCATCAACATCATCTCGTGTAAATGCTACTTGAAAATGTCCCAGTGAAAGCCCACTTTTGGCACACTTGGCAGCCATACCAACTGAGAGAACTTTAGCATCTACCAATGGGGCGAAGCTTGCTGCTAATATCTTGCCATCAGATTCGTATTTTTGGATTTTCCTCACCAATTCAGAAGAAAAGCTATAGGCAAATAATACAGTCGTATCAAGTTTTTCAGTGGTTAACTTTTGAAGAGCACGCACATCCTCCAAAGCATCATAACCATTGTAGCTTTCTCCCATAAGGTCTTGCATCAATGTCTCCTGTTTGTACCCATTAGTCCGTCCAGGGTATCACTTCTTGAATGCTGGATACGTGTCAACAAATCCAGTTACTGCTTCTTCAAACTCGGAAACTAGGTCACGGTTTTTAATGTTCGAACTAATTTTTCGTGCATCAAACGCACGTGCATTGTGGGCTACAAGAATGCATAGAGAAAGGCTCTCATCATCTAGCCAAGACAAGAATTTCTTTAACGTGAGTTTTTGATTTATTGCGGTAACAGGTTTTCCGTGAAGACACAGTTCTTCGTATTCCATACTCAGTCCCGTAATCTGAGAGGCAATCTTGTGTATGGGTTCTGTCGGCAGGCCTTAGCAGTTGAATTCTTTAACTTTCAATGTATATCTATACATGATATACCACTGTACACAAAACACTGTTTAATCATTTTAATAATTTGAAAGTATATATTATTTGTAGACTACGAACAACAACAAACGTGATGAAATGATTTGCACACAGTGAAGATACGTCATTTAGCCGATACGTCATTATGTTTTTCTGTACTACTAACGCAGATACTCTACAGTATATAGCAAGTACTTTAGTAGATGGTAAGCCAAAATGAACACGATCATCAAAACTGTTGAATAATTTGGGAAGTGCCGTCAAATTACCACGCAATACTTACAAAATACGCGAAAATAACAAATAGGAATAAACAATGGATTAATATTGGTGAGGTTTCTTAAAATAAATATTTGCCATAACTACATCAAAATTTAATATGGATATCAAGTTATTAATCATATTGGGATTTTACACATTCTTTTTTATCGTGGAAAATATGTAGAGTCCAAGTACATTTGCACTCTCTCACACCAAAAAGTTCTAGTTGTATCGGAAGTGCAAGTTTTCTTGCTTTGTGTATAACTGAAAACATTGCATTTAGAAGCTTGGTTATATGATTTCTTTTGTCTTTTAGAAAATCTACAGTTATAATTAAACACATTACCAAGATATGTGTAATCATCTACAACTTCCACGTATTGATTACCAAAATTGCGGTATGTTTCTAACTTTCCCTCTAGAGAAGATAACCACTAGCTTTTGTCTTTCCCACTTTAATATCTAGTTTCCACTGCCTACAATATTGATTTATAGAATTCAGTGCAACTTGTAAATCCTATGGATTTTCTGCCATAATTATTGTATCATCAGCATATAACATAAAATAGAGCCTGAGATAGGGGACTGTATCCGCATCTTCCAAATTAACTTCAACCAAGTTTGACAGGTA
The DNA here is from genome assembly GCA_019095985.1 of Streblospio benedicti. Lineage (NCBI taxonomy): Eukaryota > Metazoa > Annelida > Polychaeta > Spionida > Spionidae > Streblospio > Streblospio benedicti. Next base: position 18,417,030 of record CM032666.1, on the reverse strand, counting down.
TGACAATCTGTTATAATGCTTTTGATGGTAACATTGCAAATCATTCAGAAAAACTGTAAAAAGCAAGGGTACGTGCCACGAAGAAGCCCCCGTGGACTAAGGCCGAGACCCCGAGTCCGACCCATACCCGAGAAGATGCTGCGGACTCACATCGATGCTGATCGGCGACTTCCATTGACCAGGAGGTGGTCGAGACGCTCCTGGGATCACCACCCCCTGCAGATGGTAGTGGCGCACGCCCCAAAGAAACCAGCCAGTGCCAGATTCCGTCGCCCGTGGACAGGCCCCTGGTACAGCATGATTGTCGAGTCCGGAAGAGTGACCGAGACGGCCCCAAGAAGCCTCCAGATGCCAGCACACAGAAGGCGGACCAGATAGATCAGCATGTAGGGCTAATGTGGCCTGAGTAGCATGTTGGTCTCCCAAGACTCTCCCCAGCATCTGATGACTAGCCGGTCGGTAATCCCATGATGCATTGAAAAGATAAGATTTAAAATCTTTCATTTCCAAGCCGATACCAGCCGGTCGTATATAGGCCGATACTTTGCCGATTTGTAAAGGATATGTGCCAGGTTATGAAATCATGCAGACAGTGGGAAATTTTAACTTCGCATAGAAATTTAAATTGCCTCACTCGCACCACTGTCGCCACCTCAGTCGACTCCTTTTTATATGAGGGCGGCATATACAATCGAGGGCGGGATATACAATTTAGTGAGAGTTGAGGTTTGGGTTTTTAATTCATTGAGAATTGATATTTTACCTTTCAATTCATTGAGATCAATAGATTAAGATTTGAGAAATGGGCTTTTGCATTGAGATTTGTAACATTAATTCATTGAAATTTTGAGATCAACGGGGGTATATAGCCGTCTCCTATATATGCGCGTTACTCTATTGCCAGTCGTGTGAACGGTCCCATCATGTAGGTCTGTTTTTGTATTGTCGGAGGCATCGAGAATGCATATAGAGTGCATTATTTCCACTATGTGAGGACCTTATTAGCATGAAAACAAATGTACTGGTTCAAACACTGCTATTTTTATGTACATTCCATGCGTTTTGTATGTTGGTTAACAAGCATTTTTCTACTTACTGGTATGCAAATGATTCAGAATCAGATAGTTGATGTCAACAGAGCGCACTAGCAACTGTGTAAATTTTTCTCAAAGCATCACCAATCTCAACCATGATTCTAGACTCTGCTTCCTCTTGGTTAGAGGGAGCAATATCAGATATTTCTCCCTGGCGAACACAGATTACCCTTTCACCACCTGTAAGGGTCAGAATCTGTTCTGTAGATGCCCTTTCTCTCAGCTCAACATTGAGGAAAGAGAAGAACTGTGCTTTGTTGCCATCAAAGCTCGTGTTGTTTGTTATTAAGTTATTTGGTATTGGACTTGAGGCAGAACCAAGCCTTTTTTACCTGTACCTGTGACATTTCTGGCCTGTTGTTTTAGGCTATTTTCAAAGCATTGGTCCTATACAACATTCACTCGTTGAAGATCACTTTGTTATTTTTTAATGTGAGGAATGAAAATATTGGTGCCATAGTCACCAAAGGTATGGAATTCCTTCTGTCTCCTCTTTAGTCCACCTCTAATTTCAGTTTCATGCTAGATTTGTTCACATACTGTTCAAGACAGCGCATGAGTTCAGACTTCTTACCAAGCCACAGCTCTCCATATGTATAAGGGGATGGTCCGGATGATTTTCCTGGCCGAACAATATGTCTAAATTACGATCTCTTCTTTGACAGGATATGTATAATGTTGAAAATAGATAGGACTTACTTTTCAGCAAACTAATTTCATGGGCTGACATAAGGACTGATAAGTTAGTAGACATCATGACATCTGGTCTACCAAGTTTGAAAATAAGGTAGCCCGGCTCAAAATCAGGTAGCCCAACATTCAGATAGGTGCCATTAAAGGGAAGTGCTTAATTTGATCACATTTTTCATGATGACAAGCATTCAAATGATTGTTAGACAGGAGTAATTTATTTTAAATAAAAGATAAAGATTGTACAAAATAAATTAAGAAACGAAAAAAAAATGTGCATGATGCACCTGCCAAAACAGATAGAGACCACAAGTCTACCTACTGGCAAAGGCTGGCAGCCTGGCCAATTTTCAGGTAGACCAGGGCTACAGGGCTACAACTTATGTCAAACCCTGAATTTTCTCCCCTTTGCAACCTTTTTGACTGCTCATTCAAAAGCACTACCTGGATTCTAGGAATTGGGGCAGTGATTGTTTTGTTGGCTTTCATCAATCGTTCTTCTTCAAACAGTCCATATTGGTCCTAGTCTTTTTGTTGTATTGTGCAAAGGCATTCGAAAGATTTCTTGGCCATGAACTTTTGGGATATATTCTCACAAGGTCTTCACTTTCATCGTCAAAAGGGCTTCCCGTGAAACTTTCTGATTTCTGCTTCTCACACCAAGACTTGAACCTCTTGGGCGCTTCTTCAGAAACAGTTGTCACATGATTACTTTATGATTTATCTAGCAAAATGTACAAAGCTGAAGCTGTTACTTGATGAGTGTGTCTTGTGCATGTAACATGTGAAGCAGAGGAAAACCGCTCTCAAACTCTAGTAGGAGTGGCAATCTATCTTGATGTCGGGGGTTCTACCCAACCAATGCCTTACAGTCAATGACCTGGAACAGGGCCGTAGCTACATATGAGGCAGGGGAGGCAACTACCTCCTCTGTTTTTGGATATCACTTTCAAAAAGGGTCTAAATTCAAACATTTTCTTTGGATGGAGGGGAGGGGAGGGCATGCCCTAGAACCCCATAGCCTACGGTGCTTGTCTGCACCCTCGCCCAATATATTGCCTCCTCTGTTTTGCAATCCTGGCTACGGCCCTGTGGAACTTTAAAAATAATCATCTCTGTATGCAATCGTGCAAGGAGAATCACAAACTTGTCTTCCCCATACATTGCGTACATGTATATTAGACAAACCAGTTCTCATTGCTTGCCATTTGACATCTTGAAATATTCTGTACATTCATTGTACTTGATTTTTGGTCCATAGCAATAAATATATAATGTTAAATGGTGGCTGCTAGGGGTTTTCAACAATAACAATGAATAAATCTCAATAATCTTCAAATGCCATATTTCAGTCACGATATCAAAATTGAATCATATAAATGAAAATAAATGCTGTTAGTTGGTGGTTACTATGGGTTTTCTGCTCCATAGCAACGGTTGCTAAGGAACAATAACAATAAATAAATCTTAATCTTTAAATGTTATATTTTACTCACTAGCTATCAAAAATGGATCATACAAGTGAAAATAAAAGCTCTTAGTTTGTGATTACTTTGGGTAATCTGTTCCCTAGAAACAGTTGCTAAGATGGCAGTCCGATTTTTTGGCACCACATCTGGAAATGAAGGGTACATACACAGGAATCATCGCACCAAGTTTCATGCTTTTATCGTTAACCGAGCGATTTAAATGAAAATCTGCCGAAATTGATTGCACTATAGAGGAAGGATGTTTGCTATTTAGGATAGAAAATGTTTGAATTCTTTTGTATTTTCTACTTTTCAAGAAACTTTTGTATAGTTACTAAAAACATCAGAAATAAGAGAGGTGAAACTGATTTATTATTCAATACTAGAATGAATTAAACTGCTTCAGATAAAATTCTTCTGAACAATCATTTGAATGTTAAAAACGCCTGATCCTCATCTGAATGTTCAAAACGCCTTCCGTCTAATAAAGTCACGTATGAGGCTTGTGCGCCGAACAGATTACAACACACTAGATTTAGTATGGGGAATGCTATCTTTCCTTGAGGAATGGTTGCTCTGGTTCTGTGATGAATGGGGAATGCTATCTTTCCTTGATGAATGGGAGGTGCTATCTTTCCTTGATGAATGGGAGATGCTATCTTTCTTGGTGATTGAATGAATGATGAATGGATGCTATCTTTCCTTGATGAATGGGGGATGCTATCTTTCCTTGATGAATGGATGCTATCTTTCCTTGATGAATGGATGCTATCTTTCCTTGATGAATGGGGGATGCTATCTTTCCTTGATGATTGACGGATGCTATCTTTCCTTGATGATTGGAGGATGCTATCGTCCGTTGATGAAAGGGGAATGCTCTCTTTCTTTTTCTTCTTAGCCTTCTTAGAAGCCTTCTTAGCCTTCTTAGAAGGAATGAACAAAAGGTCATCATCCTCGTCCTCCAGATCACCCAGTATACCCAGCTCAAGTTCGTTGAGATCGTCTAGATCGATATCATCGAGATAATCGAGATCATCGAGATTCAAATCGCTGTTCGCCGTGTTATTTGTCGTCCAGGCCAGCAGATGGAATAATAGGCACACTAACAAGCAAGACGTATATGATCAAGAATAATAGAAAATATAAATAAAAAAACAAGATGTACAAGACTTTGGTAAATAATTTATGATTTTTTACGTGAAGGACCACCTGAAAATATAAATAAAAAACACCAGGTTGTTGGAGGGATGTAGGACGTAGGAAGAAACTTTCAGATAGGTATCAAGAACAGCCTTAAAAAAGAACATACGGCAACTAAAATATGATAATACACTATGGTTTTATAAGCGCCGCACGTGAGATTTGCTGTACGGCGGTCGTGCGTTGCTGTGGGTCTCCGCCGTTAATATGCGACAGTTGTTGTACGGCTGTTTATCGAGGTTTGAATTGACACACACAATCATTGTAAGATTTGTAGATTTATATAAAACACATAAGAGCTTTAACTGCGGATGTGCTAAGGTGATTAGTTTAACTGTTGGCTCTGTTTTGAGCACGGCAGCATACGACGCCGTACGGCTCACCCGTGTCAATCGCTAACCCAGGTGATAGGGAAGTCTGCCGTGCAGTTACCGTGCATTGTTGGAGCACCCACTCTCTACGAGAGGCTAATATTTTATAAAATAGTGGTTCCTCTGTACTAGTAGGCCTACCCTAGGATTATTAATTGACGTCAATTGATAATCCTAGGCCTACCATTGCTTCCGAAGAAGCCTCTCTCAAAAAATTCGGTACCAGCCAATGACTTGCGTTCCACAATCACACTATCATCTTCATTTGCGTGTGTGAATTTTCTGTCAACCCAGTAGGAAAATTAAAAACGTGATATATACGAAAAGATACTGGGTATCCCCTTTCATTACGAAAGAATGTGTAATAAAGCATTTTGATTATAATAATATCATTTACACATGTGGATAAGCAACCTATGATGTATATTTATTAAATACATATCTATTCTAAACCAAGTTGATAGGCAAAGTAATCAAACTTTCTATTTAGAATAAAATCAGAGCATAACGTTCTCATTCTCTGGCTTTGATATTTTGATTTTAGTGATAATATGCTGTAAAAGTGTCCAAAATTATATTTTGTCAGTATAGAAGCTGCCTTATGCACCATTGAAGTGAACAAAAAACCAAACAGGACAACCAAACATTACTTGTTGTCTCAATATTTCACTTGGGAACGACCTGGTTCATTCTGGTCACGTGACGGGAAACATATGAGACATTTTAGTAGCGAGGTCACTTTGAAGAAGCACGATTCATAAAAAATATATGAAAATTAGATATTCATTATATTATACCATTTATCATCAAAATAATTTATCTAATACAATGATACAAAATATAATTAAAAAAAAAGATTAAAAAAAAAACAAAAACAAAAAAACTTGATCTCTCGTAGAGAGTGTGGAGCACCCGAATTGGAGCCATTGGCACAAATTTTTTGTTCACGGTACGGGAGCTGCCATACGGTGCTTTAGGTGTTGCCACTAAATGTTTATTTGTGAGCAAGCTCAATCTACTGATATACAATTTACAAAATAACTGATAGTTTGTACAAACCATTTGGCACAGTCGTCGTTGATGGCGTACTACCTGACAGAACTGTACCTAAAGGTGGAATATATATATAAACATTAATGTGCATGCATTTGAAAATAAACACACTACTATAAAGCATTCTACAAGCCATTCTACACAACTTTGTTTGAGTGTATTCATATAGGTATTTATGTGGTGATCAATGCAACGATCAACTAGGCTGTTACAGTAAAACTCACAGTGAGAATAATTGAAACTCTACTGACAGATCTGTATATTTCAGTGAAAACAATTAGAAATAGATCATATTTGTTTTTTGACATTTTGTTCACATATTGTTTATTTTCTTTTCGTTTGGATGCCCTTGGATGCCCAATCAAACTTAACACACACACACTAAAGAAAAGACACCATAGACAACAGCCCCTGACAACATTTGGTCCATGAATATAACATGATTGGCACTTATCTTTATGTAGACTATTACTAGTAGTAGGACTATTCATCTAGATTAATTTATGACTACACTACACTACTACTTACTATTTACAACATGTACTGACGTTTCAATTCACCATTGAAGGTGAGATTGATCAGAAACTTGCCTTCCTAGACACTCACATTGAGGAAACAAGACGGGATCCCTGAAGACTAGTGTTTATAGGAAGCCCACACACACTGATCAGTACTTGAACTGGGACTCCAAATCATCATCTTGAACAAACGCTCGGTAGTCCGCACACTCCTAAGGAGAGCCGAACATCTGGTAACCGAGGAGGAAGACCCCAGAGTGTGAAAGAGGTGAAACATGTGAAACAAGGGCTGAAAGAATGGATGAAGCCCTGGGCGTTCAAAAGTTCCTTCCAAAGAGAAACAGAAGAAACTGTGCGAAACAAGTGACGATACGGCTAAGAAGTTCCTGGTGAGAATTCGTATGTGAAAGGCACATCTGAAACTATGCAGAGGATCCTTAAGAAAACATGGTGTCCTGTCTTTCCATAAGCCTTTCTAACACGCTTAGGAGCCTGCTAGTTAGACCCAAGGACAAAAGAAAGACCCAAAAAGAAAATGTGTGGAGTGTTGTATGACATCTCATGCCATTCATGCCATGAAACATACATTGGGAACTGGCAGGAATCTGCAAAACGAGACTGAAGGAACACCGGACCCCATAGTACCCAGTCTGCCATACAGATCCACACAGAGAATACGGACATCTATTCAGTAGGAGTCAAAGGGCCCG
>CM032666.1:18336488-18409825 GCA_019095985.1 Streblospio benedicti | reverse complement strand
TTCATCTACATAAGAAAGGTAAGTTTATTTTATATTTGTGTACGAAATTGAATAATGTCAACGCATGATAAGGCAAAGTAAGAATATTTTCAATGCAGAGAATCTCAGCGTTATCATAGTACATGAATATTGACAGATCTACGTTGTTGCAAGGGGCTGGAAAGGAGAGTGTACTGTGTAGAGCGTTGATTCTCCGTTTTGACCGAATGGTTAGATTGATTATAGGGATGTGCATCCATAATAAGGGGCTCAGAGGAAGTGGTTTGGGGGATGGGGGGGGCATATGTCACGCGAATGACAAGGTGAAATACGGGTACATAAACGTGAAGCTAGGTAAGCAAGTGCGGATCGCCTGCCTCATGCTTTTGGCTATTGGGTTGGTGTGGTAAACACTGGCTTCTCAAATAAACATTCCTAAATGCACCCACCTTCATTGCGATCCATACCAAGTACATGATCCTCACATCCACGTACAACGGTACATGTACGTGTTATTAATATATGTCCATCATTTTTCAGATAAATATAACTTGCGAAAATGGCCACAACCGGCCCAAGACGAAATATAACTGGATTAAAAAAGGAATGGCCCATATTCCGCGGAATCGAAGTCAAAGCAGATGGGGTACAAATGCTCATCTGCGTACCAGTTCTTGCAATACCAGTCAACTCCAACCAAGTGGAAAACTATGCAAACACACAACCTCCGCACCCTATCTTTGTAACTCGCTTTTCATCATGTTTCTCGGTGGGGACGGTAAGAGATTTAGAAGCATGCAACACCAATAATATAGAGGTATCCACAACATTTCCAAATCTGCTGCGATCTATGTGCGATGGTATACTAGATCAAAATGACGATTTGGTGAAATTCACACCAGGAGTTATTCTGCAAAGACTTGCCAATGGCTTCAAGCTGCGCCTGGCTCCAGAAAATCTTAAGCGGTACAATAGAGTCGGTCATAACAAATTCTTTGCACGAATGGCGGTGGAGAAGCAAGATCTAAACTACATGTCTATTTCATCAGATTTCTTGGAAAAGCAGATCCATTACTCTGCTTGGTCTAAAGATGTTATGTGCGACACAAGCAAAAGAAGTGCACATGATGTGAGCAGAGAGTCAAGAGAAAATGCGTCCACTCAGAAATTGGCAAACAGCCATCACTCAAGGCAAATGAGTGGAGGAATCCTCATTGTTGTTGATAAACAGACAGGAAATTGTCCTACGTTTGGTCGATTGAATCCACCACTGGGAACAAACTGCTCACCCAACACTGTCGATGAGCACAAACCGTTGTTCAATCCATTGATAACTCAAGTTGAAAGTATCCCTAGCTTTGACGGAGCTTCACATTCAGTGAAAGAAGAACGAGCAGAATGCTGCCCATACAGCTCTACAGATAAAGGGGCTGAAAGTCAGTCCATATCAACGAGTCAAATGCATAGTTATCAAAGTCCTGTGTCTCCAAATGGAGAGTACTTGATGAATTCCAATCACAAAGAGAACACGCACAATAACCACCAGAGCACAAGTAGAGGAGTATCATCTCCAAACACAGAATATCAAGAAAGACGTCCACCCTCTGCCACACGTGTTGAAGGTGCACAAGCACTGAGCTCCGAGTCTACGAGATGTGTTGTTTCGGCTGCCCCATCAACAGAATACCAGCAAAGCTCTCTATCTCAATCTGAAGACACAAGAAAGTCAGTTCGCATTGCACTGAAAAGGAAACGTACAAGCAAAGATCCATCTACCAATCCTTTAAAAATGCCTAAACTGCGTAAGCTAGAACCACAACCACCGAAGGCTGTGCAATTAAGTGAGATTGAGAGACCAGCATATTTTCCACCACCAACAACAAACGCTGGGCTGTTGCAGATGTTTCCTTGTGCCCAACACCCTCCCCATAGCAGAGGCCTGGCATCTGTGCACCATGGAGGAAGCCACCCAATAGTAGCAGCTGCGTATCCAGCTAGCACCATGATCACCCCCACAGCTGCACCATGGGGGCCTGGCATACCGCCCCCACCTCAGCTGTTGCCCATCGAAGCCCTCCAACCGCAGCCTCCTCCAGGATTAGTCATGGCGTCTGTAAAGGCGGAATCAGGCCCCCAACCCCCGGAAGGCAGCATGCTGTTGGGAGACCCGGCCATCATGCGCTCGGGCCGTCCCTTTCTTTTGATGAGCGGCAGTGGCCAGCCAGGCGAGGGTCCCGTCAACATGGGGCTGTACCAGCTGGAGACCATCGAGCACCCAGCCACTGGAGCAGGCCAGCAGGGGATTTACATCAGCGGCGCCAACGGCATGCTCACTAGCACCACCAATTCCATGCCAGCATACATGAGCGGGGCTCCTGCTTCACGACCGCCATCCACCAGTCGCTACCAGGAGTCAGCTTGTCATTTGGCTGGTCAATCTACCAGTGCTAGTGCTAGCCAAGCAAACCATCCGCAGATTTCCTTTGTGAATCAGGGCCACGGCAGGCATTTTGGCAGGTCCCCTGTTGCTGTGCAAATTAGGAATAATTCAACAGAAATTTCCAGCCCATCCCTTGCAACAAGCAATGTATCACCAATGCCTTGGTCCGTGTCAAAGAAGACAGAACCATACTATGGCAGAAATGTTACAGGCCAACTGATCACAAATTCAAATCTCACTAGTTCAAGTGCCCGGAAGATCCAACAAACATTCAGTAGGAATTCCGCTCACTCTCAACGGAGTCTAGCAGGCAGTCCTTTCTATGGTAACGCCGTTATATTTGATCCATCAACAAGCAGCATCCAGCGTTATGATCTACCCCCATCAGAAGCAAGTGACAAGCCACTGAACATGTCCATGACGTATCCTGCTACTAGCTGTGGTCGAGCCACACCCAGCACTGACGCAGTATCAGTGACCAGTGCAACCAGCAACCCAAATGTAGCCTTCATCCCGCGTATGATTGGACAGCCTATGGTACAGTATGAACAGCTGCATCAACATCAACAAGAGCAGCAGAAGGTACCCCGAGCTGCAAAGAGGCGGTCTGCGGAGGATGGGAGCACCTCACGTGGTGTGACGCCGGCGCCCCCTGAGGGTGGAGACGGCCTGCCAACGCTGATGTCTGCTTCGCGCTCGTCTGTGCGCAGTTCTTCATCACTTGGTGAGTGAGGCTTTTCTCACCAATAGAGCACAAAATAATGATTTGGTAGCAGATAGTGTGGCATATATGATAATCTAAGCAAACTTAATAAATGAATGCTAGTTATACTGCCATTATTCAATGCAATGAAGAGAGAGTCAGTATACCTTATTCTTCTTGAAAACAAAGGGCTCGCTATTAAATTTTGTGAAAAATTTTAGGGTAGTAAAAAACCAGTGATGTCTTACACTTTGTCCACACCTTATTTCAGGTTCCAGCTCCCGCATGGTGGAAGAATTCGATATCCTCGATGATTTTAGGAGCGAGATGGTAACTCCACCCCCTCAGCCCCCTGCTGCCCCCAGAGGCCCTCCCAATGTGAGCTGCGCCCCGGCCGCCGCAGCGCCCAGCACAGAGGAGGAGAGGCGCGCAAAGATTGAAAGACTGAAGGCCGCACTCAAGGAAAAACTGTCCCTCCTGGAAAGCTTGTAGAATTCATATGTCTCACAAGACAATTATTTTTTTTATCTTTTTATCTGCCACCTGATTCCAACACAGCCATGGGCCATGGTAACCAAATACATTTATGGCATACCGTAAATTAATCCGAGTTGGATATTTTTGTATACGGCCTAACCTATAACTGAGTCACGTATTTGTGGTTAGGGCCATGGCTGCTGTTAATGCAAATGTTGTTAATGTGTTAAACAACTTCTTCATCTTCTACTGGGAAGGGGCATACTACCCGTGGACCTTATATATGATGTCTAATGCTAAAACATGAATGTGAAAAAGTAGAAAATAGAGACATTAGTTTAAGTCAATTTTAATTTTTTAATGAGATTTGAACTTGTGATTATGTATTTTTATGTACAAGTATACTTGTACTTTTGTTGAATTTGTCATTATTACTTTGTCATTTACTTCAAGTGTCAATAAAAGATAAAATTGTAATTACTTAAAATAGAGTTTATACGGTATATAGCATGCAATCTCTTTTAAATACTAAGGTCTATTTAGTCGGGTATTCTTAACATTGATACATAACTATGATAACTATGATACATAACTATAGCGTACATTATAGTTATGTATCAATGTTAAGAATACCCTACTAAATAGACCTTAGTATTTAAAAGAGATTCTTATAGAGTTAATATGCATGACTAAGTATGATAACAAATATTTTCTATCAAGTGTACAGTTTTAATAATATATAAAGAAAGTACCATAGTTTACATTAAAATATAAATGTTATAAATTAAGATTACTATAAGTTAAAGTGTTTATATTTTTCTATGTTGTTTTGAAAAGGAACCTGTAGGTTTGAAACTAGTAATACAACATTTTTTGGATTACATTTGTTTAAATTTTTTTTGAATACTTTAATTGCATGGTAAGACTGATTGAAGCAACATAAAATTGTAAAGTTCTATTTATTGATTGTTAATCTTTGCTGGAAAATTCTGCTGAAATATTCATATAAAATTTCCACATTCTAAAAATCCGCGAAATTAAATAGCCGCGAAATAATTCATGGATCAAAACCGCGAAATTTAATAGCCACGAATATTTCTAGTTTTACAGTACATGTACATGTATTGCGTATCACTAAACTGTATGTGTATAGTAATTGGTTTTGGTTAAATCGTTATTTTTGACATGTTTATAAATTGTGACTTGTAATGTGAAAAGCATGTATATATGGTTCATTGTCGATTGTTTGTATATATATGGTTCATTGTTGATTATGTTGAATGCTCTGCTAATCATCTATACATCTATTTTTCATGATTATTGTAATTGATTTTGTATGTTATAATTTTACTGTATTTTAAATTTTTAAGAAAATATAGAGATGAATGTTTTCAAACGATACTATTTCCTATGAAGCACTAATTTCACCTCACTAAATACATCACAGATTTTTTTTTTATCATATAATACATGTGCTTAACAACAAATGTTTGCAGGCTTGAAGTTACAAAAGAAAATAGGTTTGAAATGGCTGATATTCAGAGACATCCCAGCCACTTGCAAATTTCAGTTGGGACAATTCTCATATAATCGCCACGTGTTGTTCCACATGGTCCTTATAAAGGTTGTAACATGCTTGCGAACAACACACGTATAAATATTTTAAAAGACGTTTATTATTACAATACCATTTGATAGAACATGCTTTGCTTAAGTCCAAAACCCATCTGATTTTAAAATACATTAACATAACTTCAATCTTTTAAAACAGTACTATAGTAATCTATATACAACACAGTATGAATGAAAATCAAGAACAAATATGAAACATATGATTATGGTTTGCGAGTCATGTAGGTCTTGGTAGAAGGGAATAAAGAACTATTGCATAAAAAGGCGGCGTATAAATAAGTTGAAATATTGAAATAAAAGTGCACACATTGGCAGAAAGAGGCTACCAATGTGTCTAATCAAAAGCATTAACAAATATAAAGAAATTAACTGTACGGTAAATGAACATGAAGAATGAAAGATGATATGAACCCACAGGGTTACATATGGTTACTCCCACATACAATAGGAACAGTATTGTACTATACCGGTAACTTTAAAACAATGCAATGTGCTTAAGATTTAAATCTTGCCCTGTGTAAAAGACATATTCAGTAAGTAAATACCTTACTAATTAATAAGTTAATGCAAAATGAGATTATGAACTGGAAAGGGGATAAAAACAAACAATCAAAAATTCGTTTATATACAAAAATAAAAGATGGTTATAACACAGAAATTTATGTCAGTAAAAATATGTCAAAATCCTGCAGATCTTTTATACTGAGCCCAGTTGAGATCAAGCACTCTGCCACTAAATATTGAATTCTATCATTCCGTGCAAAAATCACCGCCAATAACACACGCTGATTGACCAATCAGCGTGCTCAATTTTGCGATGGAAAACACGCTCCAAAAAAAACCACGGCGCTAGTTTAAACTCCTCACAATATCAATACAGCCGCTGACGACGCAAGGCGTGTTCATGCTGTGCGGAGAGCAACAGTTTAGACTAACGCCTCCACGCGCTCAAAACAAACGAAATTGACGTCTGCGCGCGCTCAAAACAAACGAAATTGACTGACAATGAGAATGTTATAATATGATTTATTTTAAAATAAAATGGATTTTAGTCATGAGAGAATGGTGATTGACCACTCGATTGTCGTCACTTCGTTCGGGTAAATCAGACGTCAGCATGCTCAATTTTGCGATTGACACTCCAATCTCGTGGTCAATTCCTACAATTGGACGGTTTCAACAGAAACCTGTAGAGAATAGGTTCTGTCCATGTTGCAATGATAATAAGGTTGAAGATGTAATTCACTTTCTGTTTAATTGTCCTCTTTATGCTGGTACCCGAAATGCTTTTGTGCAACAAGTCAAAATGTTTTATCCTAATATTAATATGAAAAGTTTTATTGAACAATTGCAAGTTTTTATGAATTATCCTAATTTAATTTATGTAAACTAAACTAGGTGCTTTTATTAGAGATTGTTATTTTATAAGAAATACATTTATCTATTCTATTAAAAAGTAACTGATTTTAATTAATGATTATTTTATTGTAAACTACTGTGTTTCATAGGTTTTTTAACCGGCTGATGATTTTATTTTGAATTGATGTATTTTATGATTTATTATATCAGGTGACACATAAATAAATAAACTACTACTACTACTACTACCTTAAAACCATCGTGTTTACATTGCCTAAATGATTGCAACACTTACATGTATGTAAATGATCTCATTTTCATATGTTGGGGACATTTAGGCGTTACGTTGCTCCCACACTTGGTTCTAGATCAACAACTGATAAAAGAATTTCATGTTCTTTATAATAATTCTTGATATTTTGTGAGTGGTAACATATGGTCATAATTTGTTTCCTGTAATATTTATTGCCTGACTTCACCTGAATGCCATCTGTGGGAGTAACATTCGGTTACCCCCAACATGTCCCGTTGCCACCACAATTTACACAAACAGTAGTTAAACTTTTGTGTGCGAGTTTGAGGATTGAAGTTGTACAATAGTGCCACTGTAAAAATACCTTTAGATTCATTCTTTTTGGAAAACATATGACTTATTTCACATTTTTTTTCAATGTTTTCTTTGTAATGTATTTAACCTGGAATAAGAAATTTAATCTATTTTAAAGTTCATTTTTAAACCTGACATTTAGAAGGCCGGACAAATTTCAAATGTCCTGTTACCCTCAACCATGTCCAGTTACTACCACATTCTACACAAACAGAAGTTAAACTTTTGAGGTGTTTGGAGTTGTACAGCAGTTGTCTAACCTCTGCAAGAAAATTATGAAAATTCAAACTAAGATAATAAAAAATTACATTTTCCACAAAAATGGGAGCAATACCGTGACGACTCTCACATTCTAGTTATATTTGATTTTGAAATGTTAGGTAAACTAACTAACCCGCAACTAAGACAGTTTTATATAAAAAAATGCTATATTTAGTACATAATAGACTCATTTATTCTGAACATGGTAACTTAAAAGATCAGCTCTTCCGAGATTCAAGAGTATGTGGTATAAACAATGCAAATGTTCAAGAATCACCAGCTGCTTAGAAGGAGGCATTCCAATGTCAGCTTGACGAAATAACCACAGCGAGAATGGAAGAGATGAACACTACACAAGAAGAAATTGATGAAGTGAAATACACAAAGTCATCTCAGAAGTGCGGTAAATGTGGAACAGCACATAGTTTTGGAGCAAGTGCCACGTATGGTTCCCGTTGCAACAAATGTTCCTGTAGAAACTATTTGGCAGCCGTTTGCAAATCAGGCTCAACAGTTTTAGTGGCCAAGGCCAACTGAAAAAACAATAATTCGAAGTATCAGCTGATATGAGAACCACGTTTTAATAGCTAGCCTTCACAACACCATGTCTGACCTACAGGTATGTCTTGATCTTATTTTTACCTAGTTTTTTGATGTCTAGATTACCTTTTCAGGATCTTCCCGGGACCTAGTCTGCTATCTGTTTGAATGATCGTCGCCTGGTTAAAGTGGCATGTGAATAGCTAAGGCAGGGCGGGGGAGAAGGGGGGCGGGGTGTCTTCCTAGATGTCGGTTAGTACAGGCTTACCATTTCTACAAGTTACCATTTTATACATTCCAAGTATAGTGATGGGTCGGAATTTTGTGATTTTTAGTATAGGTATGGGTCTAAATTCTGTGATTTTTGGTTTATTTATGGATCTAAATTTTGTGATTTTTGGTATTGCTATGGTTTTGAAATTAAATGTACAGATATTGTTAGTGTAAGTTTCATTTTGTTTGATACTGATATAGTTTTTGAATATTTTGTTGATAACATGTTAAAAGTATGTAGTTTCATTATTTAATAGGTATAAACATGGGTCACTGTTTCATCGCAGAGATAATAGACGTGGTTCACATGTTCATGCCAAATTAGTATATCGATGGGTACCGTTTCGACGTTCGAAATGGCACACCCGTACCAATTTTTTAGAAGACCCCCCCCCCGAGGTGAATAGTTACGTTTTCTCATGTTCAAGGTGTAAAGGGACCACCCACAAAGTTTCCAGCATACGACTTCATGGACTTGTATTGGTCAACACAAGATAACGAATCGTGCAATGGTGGAGCAACGTGTGGTACGGATCAATATTGCTAATATAGTTTTGGGTCAAAGATATTGGGTAACATGGTAAATCAATATATTTGCTCCAGATATTTGGCCCAGGAACGTCATACGTCAAATACTTACACGTGTTTTTATAGTACCAAAGAAACCAAAAATGTTCAACATTGGGACTTGAAATGTTGTTATTTCTATGTTTAATGGTGATTGTATTAGGTGAGTACTGTTTTACTACACATTTTAAGGTACACGCGGATAATATCCATGTTATGTGGCCATTCATAAAGCATGTCATTGCACGTGTTTTAATTATTGCAATTAAATTTTCAGGTTGGTGGGCTAAAAAACGTAAGGTGTTCTAAGAACCGTTCTTTTCAGTGTAATCTTAGTCCATTGACCTCATTTTTTTTACACCTTTTAAGCACTTGTAACGAGTACCGGATGTACTAGATAAATGACAAGACTGAAAAGCTTCAAAGTTGGCCATTAATGGGTCCACAGGGGAAATATTCATAGACAACAATAAAGTTATCATTGGCAACAAGCCTGGATAGTGGCTATATTATATAAGTATGGTCTTTATTCCACTTATAAATTGCCCCAGTGAGTGGCGGTCTAGCCATCTTCACCAGAAGCCAGGCTCGAGAATATTCAGGTCTAGGCCAGCTAAAAGTACATGTACGTCCCACACTTCATGGGTTCCGTGAATAGTACAGTTGAGTTAAGTAGACGTATAGAGCAACATTGAGTACCATAAAGTATCTCCCCGTTGTACATCCCGCCAGTGCCTGGTGTGCACCTGACCTCTGCCCCAGCTCGTGACCGACACGGGACCCAGCAGCACGGCCAGGAGACCCCGGCGGTGCCGCGTGACCCCCGCTCAGCCCTGCGACGCGAATTTATGACCCGGTATCTCTATCTCTCTTTATCATATTTCATGGTTTTTGAAAATAGTATAAATAGCAAAAGCCTCACCATAGAGCAAAACCATGGTTCAAATAGGTATCTTAAATTTTGTATTTTACATGTATCATGTCTGCATAGTGCCATGTCAGGGCCATGTCATGATGTAAAACACAGTCAAAACTCTAACCCACAGCAAGTGCTCTATGGAGAGAAGGCACTGTCCAAACACAGTGGGTATAGAATGGATGAATTGCAGAGATAACTAACCATATAGAGTAGTAACCTTTCAAACCACTCACCACTGTTTGATTTTTCCTACAGTGACCTTTGCGTTTGTGAGGTATTGACCCCTCGACCTTTGTGTTTGTGAGGTATTGACCCCTCGACCTTTGTGTTTGTGAGATATTGACCCCTCAACCTTTGCGTTTGTGAGATATTGACCCTGTGACCTTGGTGTTTGTGAGGTATTGACCCCTTGACCTTTATGTTTGTTGGATATTGACCCCTTGACCTTTGTGTTTGTCAGGTACCACCGTCACTCTCTCCCCCTACAGCCGGGCGGGGATGTCCTCACTGTATTCCTCAGCTTCAGCCTTATGCAGCTCGTCAGGCTGGTCAGTAAGCTCTAACTACATGTATCTAATCTTTAAATGGAGGCTATTATTGGATTGTCATTTTGACATTCCGTACTTCTGTAGACGAATGGAGTTGGACTTGTGACTCGAAGGTCGTGGGTTCGATTCCCGGTCAGGTCTGTTTGTAAGTGTTGAGCAAACTCACCTCTTACAGGTTGCACACTGGTTCGTGGTACCTACACGTTAAATAGGTCCAGGCCCGGTCAGGCGAGTGAACGCTAATGTGACTTCGAAGCATGTCTGCGCTAAGGTAGCAATGTGCTATATGCCCATGGAGAGTTGAGAAAGATACAGTGTGACAAGGATGCCAATGATTTGGTGTAGATGAAAAGTCGCTAGAAAATGGCAACAGCTGTTCATTGGGACTATTAACAAGCACATTTACATTTACATTATCAAACTTTTTTGTATTCCTTTCACTTTGTCTTAACAGAGTCAACTGGCCAATTTTTGATACAAGATATGAAGAGAAATGGATATGCTTAAATGTTTATGATGAATTCGGTTATCAGAGATTAATTGATCCATTTGTATTATTGAGTAATGTTTCTAACTGTGCTTATAGGAGTTGGATGATCAGATTCTCTGGTCCACAGCGCTCATCAACCTGGTGAGTCAGAAAACATTTATGTCCACAATATTGAAAAGTTAAATGAAATTGAAATAGTTTAAAGTTCATATCATTAATAGATCAATAGAATCAAAACGTTCTTTCAGTTTTACCTCTATTAGTAAAACCTGATAATACAATCATCACAATTCACATTATATACAGTATCAGAACTTATTTAGAAATGAAAATGTACATTCAAATTTGAAGTTCATGTAAAATCCCTCCACATAAACTTGCGCTATTCAAACTGAAAGGCTAATGGGCATTCAGATAGTAAGATATTGCTATTATACATATTGTATCTTCCAGCAGATATACGAGCAATCAGTAGTTTGCCACCTTTTAAACTATATACATGATTGTGATGATCATGAGTGTGTACATTGTACATTATTTCAACTAGTGGTATTATATAACCAACCAGTAATTTAAACCGAACGCCTTTGGGTTTTTGGATGGTAATATATTGCTATATTGCTTCCAGCAGAGATAATATGAAAAACCAGTGAATTGGCTCTTTTTACACTAAAATCCCCAAAGCGTTTGGATGGTCATATACGTATATTGTACGTTATTTCCAGGAGTGGTACGACTACCGGCTGACGTGGGCCCCCGCGATGTACAACGGGACGCGGCGCATCACGATGCCTCCCGACTCGGTGTGGACCCCCACCATCGGCGTCATCAACAAGTCAGAGCAACTCTTTTGTTACACTGTTATTCAATTCTAATTGGTTCAGTGCTCAAGCCAATCAATCAATCAAATCCTAAGTTTATTTTAGCAGGCCCTAAGTATTCCTCATTCAGAGGGTGTGGCCTGGCTGCCCAGTCTACCCCAGTCTGTCCCAGTGTCCAAGCTAATCTATTTGATTTTTAGATATGTGAATAGTCACGGTGTTGTTCCACATTGTCCTTAAAAGTGGTTACTCCCACATATTTTACTATAACTTTTATGCAACCCAACATGCCACAGATTGTGCCACTAGACTAAGAAGTGAATTCCCAAAAATCATGCCAGTTACATTGCTCAAACAATTGTACTTTGGGGACATTTACATGTAGGTGCTATGTTGGTCCCACACTTGGATCTATATCAATAATTAAAAAAATAATTTCATATTTTTGTAATAAGTCATGATAAGTTCTAGGTGGTAACACATGGTAATATTTTTTTTCCTCTAATAATTATTGCCTGACTTGAACTGAATGCGACCTGTGGGAGTAACATTCGCTGTATATAAATGTACAATATAGTTTCTGTAATTACGAGTTAAAAGTAAAAAAAGTTAAGTAAAGTTAAAAGTTAAAATTGTCCTGCCCAACCCATTGGTGCTATTAATCTATGCATACATGAGGGACAATGAGGAGCACCAACTGTGTAGCTTAAAGCCCAACCCAATGGTCTATAATATATACATTGTACCTCACTGCTCATGACCTTTGTTATCTTTTCCAGTGCCGAGTCTCACATTGTACTTCATGAAATGCATGGGAATCACGCGGAGATGAGCGAAATCCTCATTCACGGGGAGCTACGCCACTTCGCCGATCACATTTCCAACGGTTAGTTTGGAAGGTTGGGCTGGGGCCAGCAAACGCTCAATATTTTGAACCTATAGGCCCCAACAAATATGTGAGTTTCCTGTTTTCCCCACGCTACCTATTTATCTATTGCCAACCTTATGTTTTTTTATTTTTCAAAAATCGGCACATTTCTTCAAACCATGCCGATGAACAATAAAACGAGAACTCCATGATAATGTTTTGAATTTTTGAAAATTAGGAAAAAAAATATAAGGAACAATTCAAAAAGATACTTATTTCAACTTTCAGAAACATCTTCAAGTGCATTAAATCACAACCTCAAATACAAAATTGAATATGTCTTTTATGACCAACACAACAAGCTTTTTTTTTTTTTTATTATTAAAAGTTCAAAAGGAAACTAAAAAAGATACATTTACAAAATGAAAAGGTTATGGTGAAAAGTATCTGAAAATTTACAAAATACATTTAAATACATATCTCATGCAAAATACTATCAATAAATCTGATATTTAAAATCTCACAATCTATTTTGTCTATAATAAATTTATAATATATTAGATTTTCTTTAAGAATTTGTTCAATATTCTTATGTGCATAATTTTCATTATTAAATTTACAGATGGAGTTAGTTCTAAAAATTGAATATGAAATAATAGCTATTATATAGTTCAAACATTTCAATTTCTGGCTTGAATCGTAATTAATAAACCCACATATATTTTTTTTCAAGTTGACATTACACTTTATGACACGAGAAACCATTTCCCAATTACGTCTTATTCATACACAATTATGTAACATGTGCTACAAATTTTCTACCTGTCCACATGCATCACAAAATTTGCTAATATTCCTAAACTTTGACAAGTAATTTCCAGTTGGAAGTATGTTATGTAAAATCTTAAGTTAAATTCTTTCAATTTTGGAATCTTAATGTCCATATAAATTTTTCTGTATATATTTTTTTCCATATTTCTATTGTGTTTTCGAAACCAAAACGGTTTGAATATACCTTCTCCATGTTTCCTCTAGCATTATTGTTAGACATGAGAATATCATAAAATATTTTACTTTTTTACATTATTTATTAGTTCATCTTTACACAACACAAATATAATATTTACTGTTGACAGTTTCGGCAACTCCTGTCACTATTTTCAAAAATTCTTCACGGGGAGCATGTCAAGGTCACTATATTTAATTCTGAAAATTGGATCGTAGCCAAAAAAGCATCAATGGTTTTGGGTTAAATAGGCCCCCTCGTCTCGGTTCATGACCTGCTTCTGTCCTCGTATTTTATCGCCTCCCAGATGGTTCTTGTTCTCAATCTCC
The DNA here is from genome assembly GCA_019095985.1 of Streblospio benedicti. Taxonomy (NCBI): domain Eukaryota; kingdom Metazoa; phylum Annelida; class Polychaeta; order Spionida; family Spionidae; genus Streblospio; species Streblospio benedicti. The sequence continues at coordinate 18,396,006 of CM032666.1, read as the reverse complement.
CTCCTATTACACTACTTCCTCCCATGTCTATCTCAATTTTTTGTTTCATCCATGGTCTGTGATCGCACTCTTGAAAATCTGGGTGAGATTCTTTCCTCGCTGCTCTGGTGAAACATCCCCCAAAATCCTTCATGTGTTCTTTTATGACAGGTGCCCATTTTCTATTTTTTTCTAAAATAAACACTCTAAAAAGATACAAGACTGAAAATGAACACCACTGAAACATTTACTCTTATCCCTGTTTGTCCTTAGGGTACGAGAATGTTCGTGATTGTCTGTAAAATCTTCACCGCTGTATTTTTTTTGGAATCATATGAAATACCCTCTGTTATTTGTGTTTTCTTTGGATAATAATTAAGATGAGATGCAATAAAAATTTTTTTGCATCTCATCTATAATATAAAATTGATTTATAATCAATGGGTTTGCAAATATTTACCTGAGTCCTTATTCTTTTTCTTTCTCTTGTCCTTTCCTCCTTCCTTCTTCTTTTCTAGCTGTGCTTTGACTCAAATGACCATCTTGCATAACAACATTTAGCTAGATTCCTAAACTTTGTGTTCTTCTTTTTGGAAGTATGTGCTGTAAAAGACATTAAATTCGTTTTGAAAATCATAAAATATTTCTGTTGTTTAAAAAACCAAAAAATTTTGTATACCTGCTCCATATTCCAAGCACGATTTCGTTCAAGGATATATTTTATTTTTTGCATTATTAATATCCAAAATTTTGTTCTTTATTAAAATAGTATCGATTGGTGTATTCTTTACAATCATACTATTAACTAAAGATACAACTCTAAGCTTTTTTTTAAAGAGAACTCTTGTCATAGAGATTGTCATTTCTATATACATATTTTTTTTATTATTTATAGCGTTATATAATTCAGTATCATTTAATAATCGCAAATCATCAGTTACAAAATCTTTAACAAACATCTTTCCAACTTTTAACCATTCTTTTAAATACAGACAAGTGTTCCCAATCTGAAAATAAGTGTTTCCCCAAACCGGTAAATTAAGAATTTCACTACTATTTAGTAGACCATAATTTTTTATGGTTTTCATCTTGTTAAACGATATTATAATATCAACAAGTATCACTAATTTTGAAATAAATCCATAAAAACTTACTATAAGTGTCTGAGTATTTTCGGACATTTTCAATGTCCATCGTCTGAGACTTTTCTGTCACCAGGTGGCAGCATGTGACAGAAGTGGAAGTTGGTCAGTGTTGGTTGTTGGGAGGTGGTCGAGGGCGCGCGCGGTGGTTTGGGGCTGCCCTAGGTCTTAGAAGGTTGTCGTAGGCGTGAGATAACTGGTATGCTCCTTCATCTCTGTTCATGTTCTCCTCAGTCTTTCGGATTGTTATCGACTCTAAGATTTGTTGCGCGCCCTCGACCACCCCCCAACAACAAACACTGACCGACTTCCACTTCTGTCATGTGCAGCCACCTGGTGACAGAAAAGTCTCAGACGATGGACATTGAAAATGTCCGAAAATATTCAGAGACTTATAGTAAGTTTTTATGGATTTATCACAAAATTAGTGATACTTGTTGATACGAAAAAAGAAATCCAATGAATCTCTTTACAAATCTAAGATATAATATTTCTGTAGAATAACGGAATAACATTAATTATGGAAAACACAACAAGCTAGTAGAGGGAGGACAGAAAAAACCTTGAGATACCCAGCAAATAGTTAAATAACAGCAAATTAAAGACAAGCAATAACAAGATGGCATGGTGCTATTGCAGTTTAAGTATATAAATTAAGTGAACAATTGCAGAGATGATCACACGGGCCTGTCATTTAATACGCCCCAGGGGAGAACGAAAAACAAATAAAAAACAAAACTATATTATTATGCAATGTTGCACTGACCACCCACCCACATCCTCAAATCAATTGAAAATATCCCCCTTCTAGAACTACAGACGATATCACTTATTTGCATATCTGATAATTGCATAACACTGCTTAATTGCATAAAGACTGTAAAACCACTTGTTTATTAATATCTTTTAAAACGTACTGATAATTGCATATATTGCTTAATCGCAGAAAATGTGTGTGCACGGAGGTTATGCAATTAAGCAATCCCGTCTGTACCATAAAATTGTATACAGACTTAAAGTAATAACTATATATTTGTGTACCCCCTCATTGTAGTGGTGGTGACCCATGACGGCACATTATCTGCATTCCAACGTTTGCTATGCAGCCAGGACTCATTGTATCGGCGCTCAGACCCATTGTTTCAAAATACAATATGCACACTGTTGCCAATCTCTGTATTAATCACTGATACAGTCATCTTCAACCTCACAGTGGTGATCTCCCACGCCGGCATGGTGTCTGCATCCTTCCCCCCAGTAAGGTTGAACGTCTACAAGTTTCTCATAGTAAATATCCTTGGTTTAAAGTATTAATCTGTATATTTGTGTAGTGGTGGTGTCCCATGACGGCACAGTCTCTCTGTCCTTCCGGATGGTGTCAAAAGTAATAAACTGTAAAACATGTATACCCCCTCATTGCAGTGATGATCTCCCACGATGGCACGGTCTCTGCGTCCTTCCCGGCGGTGTTCCACACGACCTGCCCGCTCCACCTCAAGTACTTCCCGTTCGACGTGCAGACGTGCCCCCTCGAGTTCTTCATGTGGGACGACGTCACCAACCAGACGCGGCTGCGGCTCTACCCACCCAACAGGACGCTGCACTCACACAGGTGACAGTTAAACCCTAATCATCACAGCCTATGGTGGGCGATGAATTGACTTGTGTGTGTTAATCAAGTGAATGTGTTAAGGTTTGTATGACACCATCCAGGCCCGGGGCTGAGACTACCCGCACTGCACTCACACAGGTGATATAAAAAAGTCAGAATTCAAATCTATCCATCAGATGTTTCATTATTCTTAATATGAATAATGAATAATGAATTTGGCTTTCTCATCAGGTGTTTGATTTGTTCATAGTGCCCCCCCCCCCACCCACCCACCCACACACGCCCACACTTTTTTCATCCCAAAAATGTAATTTACATTGGGGTTTTGGCATCTTTGCAAGCCATAACACAATCAAACGAATAAAATCCTATGCGTGCAGCAGGCATTTCTGAAACCCGGGATCTGCTGGTGTCGTGTTTTGGCGAGTCCTAAAGATATCACTGAAGTGGTCCTCAACTAGATGGCGACCCAGGCTCTGCATGCTTTATTAAACTGGACAAGCAAATGTTAAAATGAAGAAATATTAAAAGTCAGGATCCATCAGACATTTGGTTTGGAACTTTGACAGACATTTTTACATTGGAACGGGTTGGTTCATATATAGAGGGGGGTATATAGCCTTGATTAAAATCAATTCACCAATTTTTTTTCCCGAAATCATCAGTCACCAATACATTTCATTGTCTTTCACCAATCACAAGAAATTGTAATTGAATAGGTTTCATCACATTTCACACACTTAAATACAGGCAATTCACAAATTGTAATTGGGCAAATCACCAATCACAGCCTTTGTGATTCACCAGTCACCAATGATAGGTTCCATCACACACTTAAATACAGGCAATTCACAATTCACGCTCAAGATTTAGGGCAAATCACCAATCACATTTTCGCTATATGACCACCTCTACATACGGTGTGGCCATGCCTCTATACTTAGTATGCCCTTGCTGCTGGCTGCTGCAGGTACTTCAACCCGGGCAACAACTGGGTGCTGCGGGCCGTGGCGGGACAGAACCTGACCATGATGGGCGACCGCGGGGTCGGAATCAAGGCGGAGCTGTCTCACGTCAAGTACACAGTCACCATCAAGAGGTACAAAACCTTTATAGCAAACCTTGTCATTTACACCTCCACCGCCAAGAGGTACAAACCTATAGATCTAACCTTTGTCTCTACATCTCCACCATCAAAAGGTACTTACCATACCCTATAGCCATTGTCTCTACACTGTCACCATCAAAAGGTACCTACCATGCCCTATTGACAGTGTCTCCTGGTATTAGCTCACAGAGCGGATTACTGTATAATGCTCTATACAATGGCCATCAATAGGTAGAGGATAAATCCACTATACGCCAAATCACACAGTGACGTGTAATTTCTTGGGTCATTATGTTCTATAACTGCCCGATAGCCCAGATCATGGTATCGCTCTTTTTGATAAAAGAAATCTATGATTTTATTTGGTGAGTGCACTATGTCAGCCGCAATGCAAAATGCTGTTACACTACGCCACACAGAGTGTCGCTGAGTCCATGTATGCATAAATTGTTCAAGACATTCCAAACAAATTCTGTGTCACTATCAATATATGTGCGTGGAAGTGATGTGCGTCTGTCTCGTGTCCATTGATAATGGTTCTCAATGTGTCGATTTTACAGACTATGCTGATACAAAGGCTGAGTCGTGTCACTTTAAACCCATATAGCGTCTTTTAAGGCACGAAGCATTTGATGTTTGGGGGGTGGCCAGGCATTTTAGTTTCAAGTCCAAATATTTAATTTCATTTTTTTCTGAGAATATATATATTTTTCTTTGACTTTTAAGGCACATTTATTTTTTCTTCAGATTCAAGGAGGCATAATTATTTTTTTTTAGATATAAAATAAACATTGTAGTCAAACTTTTTTATATCTACATCAAATATTGGTTACAACTTACTGTAAAACAAGAAACGCTTGAGGATGAGTTACTTTGCAAATTTCGTGGCTATCATTTTCGTTTCATTTTTTTCATATTCTCTTTCTTTTCTCTAACGTCTTTGCAGCTGTTTATTTTTATTACATGTGGATAGTGACTCTCACTCAGTGCTACTTCATACCTTATTGGGGAACGTTTTTCACTACCAAAGTGGCCAGTTTGTGAGTGCATGCCCAAAATTCTTTCTCTTCCTTGTTCCCATCTTTTTTTGTTGATGGTTGAAGTTAACTTTTATTTCTATCATAACAATAAAGTCTATCATGCAATCATAACAATAATACAATGTATTTCAAATGAAATGACAATGAATATTAAAAAAACACTGGTCTTGAATAAGTAGAGTAGAGTTCACACAATTGGATTTTCTTATAAATGATTTCGCGAGCGCAGCGAGCGATACATTTTGAGATATATTGATCCTTAAATGAGAAAATTCTAGTTACCTATATTCAGGGATTTCAGGCACGAAATTTGTTGAGCATTAGGGCATAGATATTTATTTTACTGTTTTCCAAAGATTGATTATTTTTTAACATTTTGTGAGGGATAGATTATTTATTTCTCAAAATTGGTGGGCGTGATTATTTATTTCAATATTTTGCCTGGCCACCCCCCAGGCATCAAATGGTCCATGCATCTATGATATAGACACACGTTCCAGCCTCTTACATAGCCCTAAACATGTATGCGCCTGTCGTCGGCAACACCATAGCCCGGGCCGTGGCTATGTCAGGCGAAGGGGCAACAGCGTCCTATGCTCGAAAGGAGGATTGTTTTTAGATCGAACCTGGAATGAAAATGAGCTTTGATGTATATTTGTTTCAAGGTTATTTATCTGTCTGAAATAACCTCAGATGCTATGAAAAAGGGTTTAACTTCCATTTTTGTCTTGGCGGAGCATGCCCCCAAACCCCTCCCCAATCCCTAGAAAACCGAGGGTCGCCTATGGCGTTTTCCTGCATCCTCGCGCCACATATTTTGCCTCACATCTTTTGCAATACTGACTACGGTCCAATAACCATTAAGAGGCACAGTCCAATCTATCGTTCTGAATTTCTAATGTCCATTAGAAACCCATTAGATTATATTACATTATTGGCATAAGTCCATACTTACGTATCAACATAACACAAACGTTGGCCTTGTTAATTTTAAAAATAAAATATACTGAATAATATAATACAGAAAATTGTAAATGCTCTGAGTGTATAAAATATCTGGACGATATATGCTACGACTTCTAAATACCATGGATCATGCTGCACCAAACATTGTAACTATTACACTAATGTGTTTTGATTGAATGAGTTTATTGTTATTATCATTGGAAAAAAGGAGAGTTTCATAATGGAACCAAATCTAAAAGATAAGTTTCAAATTATGCATAATTTGTGTATAATATGTGGTGGGTATATATCCCAGTATATTACACGTACGTGGAGTAAAAATATCAAAATCAACGGCTGTTATCACTGAATTAGAAAGATAACCTGAGGATATCATTCAGCACTGTTTTGTTAGGAAGTCAGACTAAAACTTAAAAACATATTGATTATTTTTATTGACTTTGGATGCTTTAGAAGCACATAATACATAATTTCGTCACCCATTGTTAAAATTGCATCTCAACCGTTATACTTACTGCCATATCAGTTCCCAGATTCCCAGATTCGTCAATCAATCAACCACTTTAACCAAATATTTACAAAATTTTGCATCATTTATTGTTGGTTTCAGTGGTAAAACATAAGTAAATTTCCACCATTAAAGTGGTCAAATAAGGTACATGTGGCTCACAGGGTTATTGTTGAATGCTTGTATACCAACAACCAATCATGCAAAGTTATGTAAATTTGTATAGTTTCTTTTGCATTTTTTTGCCCAAAATTTTTTATTTTCATAGTTCCCCGTGAGCCGTCATGCATACAAAATCCATGAAATCTCTTTTCCCAAAACTCGATCTGTCAGTGCATGAAATCCAAATATATGTATTTAAATTATCACAACTTAAAACATGGTTTATACGTTATCATTCTTTTTCACGTAATTTCAATGGTTATCATGATCGAGAAGTATCCGATAACCCATATATAGAGGGTTATCACCCCTGTCCGAAGAGGGGTGATACCATGGTTACCAAGCTTGTACTCAGCCGGACTACTTTTTTACATTTTTTAAAACAGTGTTGTAATTGTTTAGAAAAGAATGATAAATACAAAACCTGGTTCGTTGTGTAACAAGAATTATTTTATCAGGATTCGTTCTTGTGGCACATCAGGCTCGCCCTTCGGGCTCGCTGTGATACGCCCCCACAACTCACCTGATAACATAATTCATATTACAAACTCACCTGGTTTTGTCCATGTACATACATACAGCATTTGGACTCATTATGTATAATTTGCCAAGCAACCTCATGTGGAGTGCCAAGGAACCTTGCAGAAATAAACTTGTGGGTGATTTAGATGACGTCTCATGCACCGTGTCTCATGCTGTTGGAGTTGATAGATGTTGTATAATTAAAACAAGCATACAACATAAGTTATCACAGTTATCCCACACATTGCATTAATGTGAACCTTGAATTCTAACAAGGCCAAAGCTGTGGTTGAAAGCTTTATATTTGCGTTTTTATCCAGTGTAAAGAAAGATTTTAGAAATCTTATTCAAGTCATTTGAGTGAGCAACCAATCAAAATCAAGCTCATTTGCATACTAATAAGTGCCAAAACCACCATATTGGCACCACATTGTCACCATCTTAATAAATGGCTGCCTGACTTCGAATAAACTGAAAACACTACTCAAAACAGCCATTGGTCAAAATTTCATTTCAATAGCTGTACATGTAGTTTGTTCCAAGTTTCAGTACTTAACAGTCTGAAGCCATGTGACTACTTAGGCTTTGGTCTGTTCTATTCTTTCCTTTGTATGATGAATCAATTAACATTATAAGTACATCAGACTATAAAAACATGCACACGCAAATTCAAACTGAGTATCACAGTCTAGATGGTACTCGGCCTGAGTACCGTCGCACCCCACCCCCTGGAACTGCCCGTGCTAACAGTCAGACTGCATCCCAAACCCGGCGGTCACACTTGTACGGTCAACAAAACACTGCACCACAGTCATTTTAATTCTGCTTCACTGCGTGAGTTACACCGTAATAGTTTGCGTTGTTTTTATGTGTTTTTTTTTCTTTTTTTTACACTGCCACATTCATACTTCAGTCACACCTCTCTCGTTTGTTTCTGCGTCACTGCCAAAGTCACACCACATCTGATTGTTTTTTCACTGCCTCAGTCACGCCTCCAGCACACGACATCGTTTAGCCTCTGCGTCACTGGCAAACTCCCACCACATTTGTTTGTTGACCCCGGTCAGCCATGTTTGTTTTGTGATGCTGTCACCCCATGGCGGGTTTGCGGCACTGTCCATCGTGGAACCAGCTGCGGATGTCGTCGTACACCTTGACGGCTGTGTCCGTGTGAAGGCGGCGACACAGCTCACACCACGGCCGACCATTCACCACCTACAGCAATATATACAGGCAAACATATTAGCCAAAACACCTTGATCGCAATGGAAAGGTGGTCTCTCTATGGAGGTTTGTGGCGGTTATGTCCGTGGAGTCGGCGACACCGCTCGCCCACCCACCACCTACAGTAGATCACAGTCTCTCAGTTAAGACCTCAATAGTTAGATCCTACCCAACAGGACTAGTAACCTTAAAAAGGTACTAGTCCTCCCCACAGCTTACTCGTCCTGACAAGTTGCCAAGCAAGTGTTGGCTTAGCAGCTATTACAAGTGGGATTGTTTTTTTTTAAAGAACCTTTGAAAAAACATTAGATAAATGCTGTTTCAAAAAGTTTATTGCCAGCAAAAGTTGATTGAAACCAGACACTATTAAAATAACCAACTATCATTAGTGGATTCGGGTCATTTATCATTAGTGGCTGTGGGTCATTATCATTAGTAGATTCGGGTCATTTATCATCAGTTGATTCGAGTTATTCGGCACAGTGGTTTACCTGCCAGCGTTGCTTCCACGTGAGGAGCTGTCGGTAGGCCGTGGTGTTGGTGACCAGGTAGTGCAGGTGCTGCACCAGGGCCTTGGGGGAGGGGAAGGCGGAAGCGTCGATCACAGAGCCGGGTGGCGCCAGCTGACAGGGAAGTAGACTAGTTAATAACTCGATTTACTCTCCAACCCAAGGGGACTAGTAACTTTAGAAAGGTACTAGTCCTCGCCAAAAGTTACTCGTCCTACCAAGTTGCCAAACAGGTTTCGGCTTAGCAGCAACTGGAATGCAGGATGAGCGAATTGAATTTAGCGCTAGTCCTTTCCAGTTTCCACTAGTCTGGAAAATTGACTAAATGGGAGACAGAAACATACTGCATGTGGTCTCATATTTCTTTTTCTTTCCGTAGAATATTGAATAAATAGTCCCATTATATTTTTCCACAAAAAGTTTTTATTGAAACTAGTTTTAAGCTAAAGGCTTCTAATCAAACTCTTGTTAATGATCTCAGTGTCTAGATAGAGCAAACCTGTCCATTATAAAAAGCTAGATTAGTTGTAGTACGCGTACCCACCTTATTGCTTACGGAACAATACATGAAGATGGTCATTATGCAAACGTAACAAGTTATGGCGTTAGTGAAGTCATCTGTGTCATTTCTTAAATATAATACGCTGAATTTTGAATGAATATACCATGTATAACAGCAGTGTAAAGAAAGAAGCCATCAGGAAATGAGGCTAGTAATTACATACTATGGATTTCATATAGATTTAAAACAAGAGCGTGTGTGTGATTTTTTAAAGACATAAAGAGCAGCTTCAATAATTACAGATAATAGCATGGTGAGCAGGTGACTCGCCTGTAGATGGTGAATTAGTAAGTGACTGAGAGACGGAAAATGGGATGGGCAGACAGCCATACACACAAACACACAAACACACAACTAGGTTTACAGATCTTGGTATAGTTGGCGGTGCCGTACTCAGTCACACAGACAGACAGGAAGGCAGACCTACATCCCCTTGGTATGTTTGGCGCCCCTGTACAAGTTGAGCAGACAGACAAACACACACACACACACACACACACACACACACACACACACACACACACACACACACACACACTTTGGTATAGTTGGTGCCCCCATACACAGTCACACAGACAGACAGTCAGACAGGCTGGCAGACACACACCTCGGTGTAGTCTGCGCCGCCGTACACGACGGGCACGACGTCCGTGTGCAGCGCGCGCCACAGCTTCTCCGTCACGTAGTCGCGGCACAGCGAGTTCTCGGCCGCCAGGTAGAACCAGTACTTGCGGCCGAGGCTGTCGTGGCACGCCGGCTCCTGGCTGCGGGGGCACGCCTCGCTGTCCCCGCATGCACCAAACACGTCCACCTGCAGGCCAACAGACTCTCTCTTGGGTATTGGCCTCATTGGCCTCAATGTTTAGGGACAATCATACCACGGACATGTAGTCAATGTAGAGGAACAGGTGCCACGTACAGTAGAAAATCTCGATTACGACTGACCGGGGGCAGTCAGCCCTCATGTGGTGTTAACAGAGAGATAGGCTTCTTTATGGAGGATCACAGTGGTCTTTAATGGAGATTTATAAAAAAGGTCTCTTTATTGAGTTGGTCTGATGTGTAGGCTATACAGTATGGCATATAAGATGCTGTATGTCATCATGACGCATCCACTGTATGAAGACCACTTGAGGTACCTGGTCCCCTGAGAAGATTCACAATGGTCTCTATTACATCTTGTCACTCTCACAACTCTACCAATTAAAGGAGCTTAAAATCTTCCTTGCTTTTAACCTGACGTTCAAAGGGGAGAGGACATGCCTTGCCCCTCTTTGATATGAAAGTATCAGAAAAACTGGCCATTTCTATTGGCCGAGCACGGGCCTTCTGTCTGTCTGACCTGCGCGCCATGGCTCTGCAGCTGCTTGACCCAGGCCTCGCGATGGGACTGAGTCTGGCAGTTGGAGACGAACCAGGCGGCCAGGTGCGTCTTGCCGGCGATCACGGCGTCCAGACGGCGTGTCTCAGCCTCCAGGGCGGGTCCGAGTGCTGTGTACAGTAGTTGACTTGATTATGATTACTTAAACAAAAATATTATCCGTAGTTCAGTTGATATAGATGATTATATCAAATATCTCTTGATGTCGTCTAGTGAGGCTCTTTGACCTCTTCAGGGGTGGGGTTGAGTGCTTTGTACAGTAATTGATTTGATTACGATTACTTAAAAATATCAAGTATAGCTTCGGTACTGACTGGTTTATTTCTAACATAGTTATTCCCATTACAATTACAGAATCACAACATCATGCCCCTGTTATTATTGCTCAAGTACTTCCTCCTCGATTCCTGGGGTGCAGGGTGTATCGATGATGTTTCAAAGCAGTTAATTGAATTACAATTACATTGTTAACATATAGTCTAGTGTCAGGGCGTTGCTCTTACTCCACATTAGAATTTTACTTGAGGACTTATGATACCATTTAATTGCAGTACAATTACTTTGGAAAATATAACCAAATAGATTAACCCAGGTTCCGATTCTCTTCTGGTGGAGAATAGGGTTCTTTGTAGAGTACATGTAGTTAATTGAATTACGATAAATTTGTAAACTACGATCAATTATTTTTACTATGTCTAAGTGCCAATTTTTTTTATATTAAACATATATTTCTCCCCTTTGTGCCGTTGCAAATCTAAAATTGTGAATATTATAGTTCGTAATTTGATAAAAGTGATATTCACCTGAACTGTCTTCCTCATTACTTCGTTTGCGAAAAGTTCCATACGGTTGGAAAATATCCGAGTCTCGCCGATACGTCATGGTCCAGTTGAAAAAACGAGGGTACTTGGAGAGGTCTGTCCCCACATGGGGTGGAGACTCCATCAGGAAGAAGATGTAGCGCTGGTTGGGGAGACGCACGGGCGGCAGCGGGGTGAGAGGGTCCCTGGGGTCAGACAAACGGACAGTCACTGGGGTTATGAGACAAATAGTCAGATGGACAGACACTGGGGTTATGAGACAAAATAGTCAGATGGACAGATTGTTTGTTTTGTTTTGCTGTGTAGTTTTCTAGTATTTCATTGATTCAGATTTTTTTCTTAACTTGCACTGTGTGTAGTGGATTAATAATGATGAAAAGTAATTAACAAAAATGACTTAAGCCTTTGATCATTTAGTGGCTACTTGAACGAGTTTGGGGTCGATTGATTGGAAAATAGAAGTTGTTGGTATGGCAGTAAAAGAGTGTTTTTCTTTTCAACCTCGCTCACAAATTTAATAACCCTGTAAAGCTTTGGATGACCTGGAATCGAACTCATAATCTCCTGTCACCACTGGACCAGTCATACATGTGTACGTGAAGATCAGGCGCTTTTATCCTTCGGCTATATCTATCTTTGGGAGAAATATGCTTGCTAAAAAGAAGTGAGAGATAGATAGAGATAGATAGATAGATAGATAGATAGATAGATAGATAGATAGATAGAGAGAAGTTTCTTAACAATATGACGCAACCATAAAATCTATTACCGTATGTGGAAGATGAGGGCGCTGGCGTCCTTCACCCGGCGCCGGTCTGTGGTGCTAGCGCACGCCGTGTGGGTACAACCGAGGCGCACCAGCACCTCCGGCGTCACAGAAGGAAGGTCGGTGCCGAAAAACTTGTTCCACCGGAGGACCAACTTGGTCTCTGTAGAGTACATGTCAGTGGCCCGTGAGCTGGGTCTTCAGATTTTAGCTACCGGTACCCAAACTTAGGGCAAGTGTCATCATTTATTATTTTGTAGCTATGAATCTTGGCTTCAATTTTAGAGATAACGTGACAGCTTTACTCAGATAAATAGCATATTTTTTGTGTTTTATGGGTGGTGGTGGTGGTGGTGGTGGTGGGTGGTGTGTGTGTGTGTGTGTGGGGGGAGGGGGGGTAAATGGTTCGTTTGTTTCTTCAAGTTCTATTGTCTTATTAGTAATGCGTTGCCAGCGTTCCCTGGTGGGTTCTGTAATTTGGTAATGATACATAGGGCTTGATAAGAGGTTGCTAGCACCTGTTTGAAAAAAGTACAAAATCCATCGTCAGAAATAAACGAAAATTTTCCCATCTTCTGTATGAACTTGAAAACAACAAATGCCGCCCCTGTGTGTCTCTAAAGCGAGGGGCACATTCGACCGCAAGGTGGGTCTACAGCCAGTCTCCGACCAAAAACGCATAGAAAACGTGAGGATCCGTGCGTATGCAGTGCGGCAAACGTACGTTTTTTCAATGCCGTACGGTGGCCGCAGAAGTTTGGCTTGCCAAACTTCTTCTACGACCACCCGTCATCGCCTAACCGTACGGAGGCAGTGCGGAGATCTTACGTTAAACGCAGATGATTTACCCGCACTTTGTCGGCACAGACACAGTACTGGAACCGTGCGTTCCCAGTACCATGAACGTGCGGATCCCGTACTTTTGTAATCACACGGTGCGTAGGACGTAAGTTGTACGTGAGTACATCGCACGTTCTATGCAAGTTGAGGGCACGGCCACCTCAATAAAAACCACTCCCTGTGCCGACACACTCACAACGCACGGAGCCCGTGCGTATGTGCCCACAACTGTACTTTTGCCACTGCATGCTGAAAACGCCGTAGACGCCCGCAGACCTTAACACGCCTTGCGGCGACCACCGCCGCAAGGTGGAATGTGCCCCTCGCTTTAAGCACGTTGTATAAAAAAATTAAAGCGTATACACGTAACATACGTAACATATACACGTTATCAATGCTCTTGGTGATAGATGACAGGCTGTTGAGTAATTTAGTTGTTACTGTGAATTTCAATGTATTCAGCAGCGAAGGTTTACCATATTCGAGGGGGCCATATGGCAAAAATGTGATTGGTGAGAAATTTTGTCCTACTGTGTGAAATGTGGTGCAACCTATTCAATCACAATTACTGGTGATTAGTGGAATACAATGAAATGTGTTGGTTACTGGTAATTTAGAAAAATATTGAGGTGACTGGATTTTCCTCAAGGCTATATCCTCCTTGTCTATATAGCATCCCTGTCTATTAAGTTGTTTTTTATTTGGGCAGTGCCCTCAAGTGTGCACTTCGAGAGATGAAGTCCTTATGGCGTATGTGGTGGTCGTATTCATGAAAGTGCGAGCCACGAGAATAATGCAATTTTCACAAACTTGATATTTTTTTTACAGATGTACCTGTAAATCTTGTAATAATGGCCCTAACCTTTATACCAGCCTACCTCTATTAGGGAATGATCATAAATGACGATACCGGAGGGGGGGGGGTGTCCATTTTTTGGGGCTCGAAGAAAAAGTTAACCGACCCCCCCATCAACATTTTAAAAAGTTGAGCGACCCCCCCCCCTCTGCTAAAGCAAAAGTCCTCTACATAGTCATTTCATTAATGGACAATTGCTAAAAGATTTTCTTTTAAATATACCAAAGCATGATAAAAAAGTTGAGCGACCCCCGCAAAAGGAATGAAAAAAGTTGGACGACCCCCCCCCAACTTTTTGGACGACATCCCTTAAACGCCCCCTCTACCTCCAATAAAGTCATCTTTAATTATGATCAAAGTGTGAGTCTGTTTCGATTTTGTAACAACTTATAACAAAAAAAGATGCATTGTGTAAAGCTCATTAAGCTCATTAATAATAGCCTACCTCCATTAACCGCCTACCTCGAATAAACGCCTAGCCTACCAATAGAAGTATGCTAATAGCCGCCAGGCCGTTAATAGAAGTATTACTGTAATTAGTTTTGACGTCCAGATTTTGAAGTATGTAAATCTAAAGAAATCGATTTACCAATAATCAATTTCTTTGTTGAAACTGGTGTTTGCTTTTATAGGAAATAGTATATATAATCAATAAAATATATAATCAATAAAATAAAAATTCAGTCATGTATGTAATGACCTTCAGCATGAAACACAGATTGTTTGTAGTTACTTTGAGTGCATGTCTGTTACATATCCAAGCAAATGCAGAGCCAAACAAATGGCAAAAGTACTTGGATAAAATACACAGAGCAGTAGCAGCCTACAAGCCCTGTAACACCACTGACCCAGACTGTTCTTGCCATGCTGATGTGATTAACCATGACCTTGAACCATTCAGCGGTGGCATCACAAAGGATCAATTTGATAGAGCAAAGTATAGAGGCAGTCATTATCAAATCATCAAACACCGACTTTATCGTGAAGACAGATGCATCTTTCCTGCTCGATGCGGTGGAATCGAACGTTTCGTGAAAAAAATCCTTCAAAGCCTTCCAGATATGGAGTTCATTGTCAATGTGAAAGATTTGCCGCAGTCGCCAAAATGGAAGAACCCACTGCCCGTGCTTTCCTTCAGCAAGGTGAACAGTGAAAACTACGATATCATGTACCCTGCCTGGGCCTTTTGGGAGGGAGGACCCGCATTGGAGCCTTATCCTGTAGGTCTTGGGCGATGGGACAGGCGAAGAGATGAAATCTCTGCAAGAGCGAGAGAAAATCCCTGGGAAAGGAAGAAAAACCAAGCATTTTTCCGTGGCACAAGAACGACTGCAGAAAGAGACCCCCTCATTCTACTGTCCAGAGCGGAACCAGATCTAGTGGACGCCAAGTACACGGAAAAAGAAAAAACTGTACCACCCACAGAAGAAGACTTTCTTGGTGCCGAACCTGCCAAAGCTATCCCCTTTGAAGATCACTGCAAATACAAATACTTGTTCAACTTGAGAGGCGTCGCTGCATCTTTCAGACTCAAGCACCTGTTCCTCTGTGACTCCCTGGTGTTCCATGCAGGCGAAGACTCGCTGGAATTTTTCTACCCCGCTCTAAAACCGTGGGTGCATTACATACCTGTCAAGCAAGATATGTCCGACGCGAAAGAGCTGATTATGTTCGCAAAGGAGAACGATGATATTGCAAAAGAAATCGCTACTCGAGGTCGCCAGTTCATCACCGAACATCTACGAATGGAAGACGTCAGCTGCTACTGGAAAAAATTACTGACCAGATATCAAAGTCTAACGACATGGAAACCACAACAGGAAGCAGACTACATGGAGATTAAGGTTAAACCTCATGATGAACTAACTGCAAGCGAAGGAGGCGAATGGTAGGTCCAAGTCATACCGGTATGCTTATCGTACTGGTACGTAAGATATCGGGTATGCACATTTGGTCAGAGGCACTGGTGTATGTACAATATCTTTATTTCGTAGTGTATAAATTGTTTGAAATACATGTACATTAGTATAACTGTTGATTAGACACTAATGGTCAGGTTTTTTTCATTCGTAATGTTATTTTATCTACAATTTCACATTTTGTTTGGTTATATTCTAGCGTATAGAGTGAGAAAAATTAGTATAGCTTCATGTTGTTGGGTTTTTGCTTATCAATTCAATGATTTTTAACATGCTATTGTGTAGAAGTCTTGACAATGATTTGTATTTATTACAGAGGGTAATAGAACCACCATGAATTAACTTTTTTTGCGAAGTGATTTCAACATCCTAACTTTTTGTTTTGGCTGTATGTTTAATAATTATGTTATTCAATATTTTATAGTTTGATAGTTAAACGGTTTTTAAACGTTGCAAAACATAATTGTATTATTCGTATGATGTTGGGACTTGAAAAAAATAAATGGAACTTGCATGTTAACATTTCATGCCATAGCAATTGCAGTATTTTCGTTTCTTACTGACAACTTCAAGAAAACGTTACGTTTACATCATTACCAAACTCACCCATATATGAAGTATATGATAGGCACTTTCACGATTAAGTATGTGCTACTTCAGTAGATTATGTAGCATGTTCAACAACTTAAAACTTTTAGACAAAGTAAAGTATATGGACTAGCATAATATAACTATGGTACTTGTTGATTCTACATGTAACCCCATGATATCTTGTTGAACATGTGCTGTGCAAAAAAATCAATTCACGTCACACCAAAGGTAACAACGCATTCTGAATACACATGATACAGTTCGATTTTATGTTCAAGTACTGTAAAACTAGAAATGTTTGTGCACGATATAGTCTGCGAATTTTGTTGGTAGGTGCAAAAACGCAAACTTAAATAGTCAGCAAAAATTAATAGCCTATGTAAAGTAGATCCAGGATGGACCAAAATCGCAAAATGAAATAGCCACAAAATAATGAAAATCACAAATTTTAATAGCCACGAAATATTCTAGTTTTACAGTACATGACAATAGCAACAATGATAAAGGCCTCACACACACGCACATGCACACACGCACACAAACACATATTGTTTTTTAATTACACAACTTCTTGCTCATAAAGTGCTCAACTATGATTTGGAGCAGTATAAGTCTTATACTGTATAAGACTTATACTGTATAAGACTTATGTATGTATGTATGTATGTATGTATGTATGTATGTATGTATGTATGTATGTATGTATGTATGTATGTATGTATGTATGTATGTATGGATGTATGGATGTATGGATGGATGGATGTATGGATGTATGTATGTGTGACTGTATGTATGTATGACTGTATGTATGTATGACTGTATGACTGTATGACTGTATGACTGTATACTGTATGACTGTATGTATGACTGTATGTATATGACTGTATGTATGACTGTATATGACTGTATGTATGACTGTATGTATGTATGTATGTATGTATGTATGTATGTATGTATGTATGTATGTATGTATGTATGTATGTATGTATGTATGTATGTATGTATGTATGTATGTATGTATGTATGTATGTATGTATGTATGTATGTATGTATGTATGTATGTATGACTGTATATGTATGATGTATGACTGTATGATGTATGTATGTATGTATGTATGTATGTATGTATGTATGTATGTATGTATGTATGTATGTATGTATGTATGTATGTATATGTATATGTATGATGTATGTATGTATGTATGTATGTATGTATAATGTATGTATGTATGTGTATGTATGTATGTATGTATGTATGTATGTATGTATGTATGTATGTATGTATGTATGTATGTATGTATATGTATGTATGTATGTATGTATGTATGTATGTATGTATGTATGTATGTATGTATGTATGTATGTATGTATGTATGTATGTATGTATGTATGTATGTATGTATGTATGTATGTATGTATGTATGTATGTATGTATGTATGTATGTATGTATGTATGTATGTATGTATGTATGTATGTATGTATGTATGTATTATGTACGTACGTACGTATATACGTACGTATGTATGTACGTACAATTTGTAATTACTATACATTTATATAATATTGTTTTTAACATTTTGAATTATCAGGCTTTATACATTCAGGGCACATCTCGGGTGTGGGCACGGTTATGGTATAGAGAGACACGTATAAATTACAATGTATTTCAAAACAGAACCCTATACTACATCGCATATCTGTATGGCTGTGGGCATGAATAAAAGTTTACCATGTAAACAAGTAAAGGGATCGCTTTTGTTCTGTGTTGTTTACACACACCTTGTGTTTATGCAGTGGTGTAAGTCGTTAGCTTTTGCTGGGGCGACACCATCAGTTACATACTGACAGCCGACTATTGATCTATACAGCACGGGGCTGGTGGTTCATGGTGGAGAATGAAATGAAAAAGGCAATCATGACAATGTGTTGAAGATATCATAGCATAGCATTTGCACTTACAGTCCCAGATCACATTGAACCTCCACGAAAAAGACCACCTCTCTCCCCTCTCTTGGGACCCTGATGCAAGTCCTCTCAATAAATGTAAATGTAAAGATGGTGGTTTTTAGTCGTGATCAAAGTCTTGCTCTCACGACTTTACAATGTACACCAGGACATTGGCCCACTTATTAGCCATTAATAGATCATTTCTCATTTTTTTTCAATAGAGAGGTTTTAATGCACATATTGAAATTGCATTTTAATTATGCATGAGTAAGCAGTACAAAAAAGTAGTAACAGCACAGTAAACGGTATTAACACAGTAAAAAAATAAGTAGTACAGCAAAGAGTAAACAGTAAAAAGCATGTAGAAGTCATCTCTGTTGGTAAACAGCTAAATTGGCTATACCAATTAGACTATTAGGGGACAGTAATATGAGTAAATTGAGAGTGTTCAAAATGGTCAATGTAGATGTCTGTGTGCAACTGTAGCTAACCACATTGATTTGTACAGGAGCAAAAAAAAAAAAAAAAAAAAAAAACCCAAGTAGACAGCTCAGCCCTTGGGTGCTGGCGCTTCTGTTATAATTGATGGTATGTCCCCCACGGGATGGAACATCACACTCACGTGTATTGAATACTTCTTGTGAACATGTCTACATGTATGTTTACAAGGTTTAACATTTGAGCTGCAGCAGGTCCTCTCATACTTATTTAATATCAATACACAGGTCTTTATACCCGCTTTATTATCCAATCCAGAGTCCTAGATATTTTATTTTAATTTTTTAAAAATTATTCAGTTTAACGTTTCGACAATAAACTGTCCTCTTCAGAAACTCGAGTTAAGATTCAGGATTGGATAGTAAAGCGGGTATAAGAACTGTGCATTGATATTAAATATGTCTACATGTAACTGGTTTCAAATCATTGAGTTTAAAAGAATCGGCTCTTCGTACATATCAGACAGCTTTACGTACACTAGAACCTCTCTATCAAGACCACTTGTAGTACCGAGTAAGAGGTCTCTATGAAAAGGTTGTTTTTATATGGAGATTCCCACTGGAATTATTTTGAAGGATTGGGATTGAGGAAAGTGGTCTTATTATAGAGGCGGTCTTAATTGGCGGTTCTACGGTGCATTAGCATCCAAATTGCCATAAAAATAGCGTTTTAGAAGTACTGCTTGCAATAGATACAAATTCACTTTTTCTGCTACTTGAGCTGTTCTTCTTGAAATATGAACCCAAACTGAAACTGTTCGTGAAAATAAATACCTGTTTTTTTCGAGAATAAAAAAAAAATCAACACTGACTCTATTAAAGCCTAAAAACACCCACTGTACACGTTGTACTATATCTCAATATGGATAATGTTTAAAGTTATCTTTTTTATTCTCTCTCACTCTCTTTTCTATGGCAAGCAAGCTCCTACCACTATTCTTGCTTGCCATAGAAAAGAGAGTGAGAGAGAAGAATAAAATCGTATCCACAAGCAAACTGGGAAAAACACATTAGAAAATTTAAAGTTATCGTTGAAGTAATAACACAATACCAGCCGTCACATAATTCATACTAGTTGTATTGCTTTATGGATTTATTAATTAGTTAAATTCAAGTGGGCCAAATATGCATGCGCAGGCGTAATGCATATATTTTACTTGAACTTGAGGATACAAATACGTGTGTATGCATCACACTTTCACTTTTGCTATTTCCCTCCATCTTTGCAAAAGGCTACTAGTAATGAATCAACCTGGCAACTCGATTTTTATAACTGGTATTTGCAAATGGGGCGATGTCGGGAAAAAAGGTTGAAATGAGGAATGTGGGCTTCCAAGGGATGCGGGGGAAAAGGGCAAAACTAATTAGAGATGTAAGAAATAAGACCAAGCAAAGTAGGGACGGAGGATTTCTTGGCCCCTTGTAACCCCCTTCACTGTAAGGTAATGTATCCCCTGTAAGTTCGAGTTTCACAGGTTCGACTGTACGAGACGATCGAACAGACGATTAATAATGCATGCTCACAATGTCTTGGGCGTAATGATTTTTTTTCACCACAGTGCACAATTTATCTTCGTCCAATCTCAGGTGAACTGTGGAAATATCCGCTTGAATACACCGGCTCAAAAGATCATTACATGCGTTAGTTTTTTATACTGTATCATAGGCCAACAAGTTTGCTAACCGGCTGTCATTTTTAAGGCTCACTATCGACAGTTATTAGCAGAACTTAATACTTGTCGTGCCCCAAAGATTTGCATTTGCAAGCTAGGATGTTGGAAGTCAATCTTTTTATATTTAATTTTACCTAACTGTGGAATAGTGTGACAGACTTTGACTTTTCCAAATGTCCACACATGTCAATATTGACTTGTTGACCAGCCCTTGACAGTGCAGACTGTGCCATGACCCATGCTCACATAAGGTATTCTTAAATGACGCCGCCGAAGCAGCCAAAGCAGGCAATGGCTTATGTTCTTTGTTTTTGGTCGTGACTGACCATTGATTCTTGACTACTGGTCAATATTGACCTGACCTCGCCACCGCCGCAGCTTTGACCAGTGACCCTGGGCCTGCCTGAGCGACCCTAGTCCCCATACTCAACGGTGCCAGGCAGGCATCGTATGGGCCTCGTGTGTTTCCGCAGATTCTATAGAACGTTTCAATATTTGTATGATCATGCGCATATGCAATGAATATTATACTCATATAATACATTTGAGATCATTTGAAACGACTTGTAGTCAATGTGGACGCCGTGTTTACGCGAAATTTAATGTACGCTACTTATACGGGAAGATGAGATCTCATTGGGAACATGTAGTTTGTACGTTGTTGAGATACACAGCGCCTGGCAGTGAGAACCCGGCTGCAATGTACAACGCATTACTGTCTGTACTGTACATGCGTACCCGTGTCAGCGTATAGCAATACCCTCCTGCGAGACCAGTCCACACAAGTGGTTTTAAGGGAACGATCATGAATTTTTTATCGGGGCTACGGTATATTTTTTCAAAAGTTTATTTTAGTCGTCAAACTGATATATAGAGGACTTTTTTCCTTTTATGGGTGTGTATGTGTGGTGGGGGGGGGGTCACTCAACTTTTTTAAAATGTTGGGGGGGGGTTGGTTAACTTTTTCTTCGAGCCGCAAAAATGAACGACCGCCCCACCCCGGTATCGTTATTTATGATCGTTCCCTAATACAGAGGTGATCTGATTGAGAAGACCTGAGATCGAAAAAAATTGTCCTAATGAATGAAGATTTCCACTTTTCACACCAGTTATCACCATGGCAATATAATCCATTCACTGCGTGTGGGCCAAGTGTATGTCCAGGCTAATCATGGCCGGCCGTCCAACGGTGATCGCCACAATGTGATGGACATATTACTCTGCATAGTTGTTCTTATCTGAAGTAGCGAATCTCTTGCTACATCCGGAACACATATCACAGCTTGATTTAACTAAACCACGCTAATTTCCCGTAACTCCAAGCAAAATGGAGTTAAACTATGATTCTTAAGAGTTGGTCACAGCTTTAGTAGCATTTCAAACACAGGAATATCAACTTTTAGTGACAGAATTTCGATCCCCAGGTACAGACGACCAGGCATCCAGATTGAAAAATCTGCAACCTTCGTACCCTCAATAGCACCCAAGGCCACCTATACCATTTCATTTAATTTTCATTGGAAACCCCTTGTGCTATTGCTTTAAAACTGACGCAAACTAAGTCACCTACCGTTGGTCTGACTACTCCCATTGGCCGCACCCTGCGGGGTGGTTGTCATGACAACACTGGGTGTTGTATTCGTGACCCCGCCCCCATCCCCAGCCCACGTGGTACTTTCATTTATCCTGTCAGCCACCTCTGTAGTTGTCAATTCCTGCAATGAAGTCGCTGTGCTGTTGTATCCCGTTCGTTCTGATAATCCACCACTCAAGCTAGTATTATTATAGTGGCTCGGCTGTACGAATATCACTGTTCTCTCCGACTCTAGCCAAAGGTTTCTATACGGAATAAAATAGATGAAGCCCACGAGCAAGAGTATTCCTACAGTTAGTAAGGCGGGTTTGCCCTCCATACCCCCCGGTTGAGAACACGTTATGTTGTCTCAAGCTTGGACCGCCAACGCCACTAGTCTATGTTCAATGTGGCAGCCAGTTGGTTCCAAGTGCGCGAGTATGCAATGGACTTGCTCTTATACAACAAATGAATAGAGGATCAGTTCAAGTTTTTACCACTAGATTAGAGTGTCATCTGTACGGTAAATTAAGCATGCTGACACGATTTAAGTGAGGGGGGGGGTCACATACCTACGTGTAAGATTTTTAAAATTTCAACTGTAGTGAAATCATTCAATGTACAGTGATATAGCGTATGTGTCATGAATCGTGTGGCAGCATTATACAGATATATGATCACACTAAATGCATGTGTGAATATAATGTGTATATCCACATTTATACTAGCTGTGGTTCACTGTGTTTTCAAGACACACATATTCACCAAAGATAATAATGAAAGGAAGTTCCAGCAAACAATAAAGCTATCAGCTCATTGGCATTTGAGACATAAGAGATAAGAGATAAGATATGAAGGTTCAATAACATTCAATGAGGTGTAAAAATCCATATTGTTAGTTCTTTCAGAGGAACTGACCATTCCCTGGATAAACTGAAACGTTTATACATCGGAATATTGTGAAATGCAAAGTCGTGAGAGCAACATTTGGATCACGACTATAACCCACCATGTTTACGTTTATTTATCATATCCATATCCAACTAGTCACACAATTGTCAAAACCGAACCACGTCCGCGCAAATGCACAATTTAATTCCCCAGGTTATCCATTTATGAGTATGTCCTCGTCCAATCTAGTTTTGGGCCAACAATGTGTTTAATTTGATGTTCATAGGTCAAATGATGCGAGCAAAACTAAATGGTTCGAATGTTTGGTATGAGGAGTAACGGGCCAATGGCAAAAATGGGCGAAGACGCCATAGCATATACTGCATACTGAATCTATATAGTGCTTTAATTATACACGCGGCTTCATAGCAACACAGATAAAAATTACATCAGTTCAAGCTTGAAGGCGTTACCGTGATTGTAACCCCTGGTTTGGTATTCCCCCGTGAAAGCATTTTAAAGTGCAACAGTGTGAATTATCCATTACCCAATATTTTAAAGCCAACATAGCCGCGGGTTCTTCTTGTGTAGTGGTTGCAAAGCACGCATCACATGCATGTATAGAAAAAAAAGCGCAGTGTGACGAGTTCAAATCTTGACTGTGTCTTTTGTCCCTATTTACTTTTACTTTATCTTTTAGCCATTACATTTGACATTTGATTTCTTACAGTATGTGTATGTCTCCGTATTCTCATATTTTGTTAACAGTTTTATGTAGGTGCTCTATTATAATTTTACTTTAAGACTACATTTCATGATGTTCTCATCGTAAGACAAATCTGTTCTCTCCAAATTTCTTTTATTCTTTACATAGTAGTCTTTCAGAAAATTACCTTACATGGCCAAACCAATGTTAAAATATTGAAATATGATAAACGATAGGTGCTTTTTACCATTTTTTTCACACATTTTGGCGGCCATCTTGAAACATTTAATTTGGGCACTGATTTTTGTTTACTATTTTAATTACCATAATCTTTACTCTTCGTAAAAACATAGCTTCACGTAGATGGTGAAATCAAAGATTGAGGGGTCTTATAGTCTTTTTTTTCAAATTTGCTGAAATTCTGGCGGCCATCTTGAGTTTCTCACTTAGTGCCGGGTAGGAAAAGTCTATCCTCGTGATTATATTGCCCAAACCTGTTCTGAACATGAAAATAAAAATAAATTCTCTGGACAAGATTTGCACACGGAATCCACCTCAGTTGCAGGGCTTATTGACGTTAATGCACAATTGAATTCACCATGGACGAATCCATATGTGCTGGTCCAATCTAGGTTTGGCCAACAGTGTGTTTATTTTGATATTCATTGGCCAAATAATGCAAGCAAAACTAAATGTTGGGGATGTTTGGAGGAGTACCGGGACATCGGCAGCACACGCAGAGACCATGCCATATACTGCTTACTGAATCTAGCTGCGGGTCTGATCTAGGATTTTGAGGTGTCAAGGTCAAATATAACATACAGTAGAACCTCTTCATTTTGGTAGCTTTATGAAGGTTTGAGTCCGCGAAAAGTGGTCTTATTATAGAGGTGGTCTCAATAGAGAGGTGGTCTTAATTGAAGGTTCTACTGTAATGTTTGAAAGCTCCGCTGGCCACCCATCGTGCCCATTATAATTTAGGAGCCCGTGATTACACCACTATGTCATTACAGCTCAGTGAGTTTGTAGTGGATAACTCATACATGGAAGGTGTGTATAGTGCTGGTGCCACGATCAATGCTACATGGCCACTGTGCATTAGACATGTTTGTCAATTACCTAGTAGGATTTCATATGTATTTCACTTAGTAATACAATAGCAATCTCATTACTTGTGACTAGACCAATGGTTTCTACATATACATGCACGCATGGGTTGCCGCTCAGTCAAAACCCTACGCGTTGCTGTTTGTGAGGGAGTTTGAAGAGTTCCGTGTCTGGGTGTGAGAGGGATGGGTGTCATGGATTTCATTCACCCAAGTCAGATTGAACTAACATTGACAGAAAATTTGAAATCACTTAGCTGTTGGTTGGAAGAAAATAAGCTATCGTTACATTTGGGTAAAACTGAAAATATTTTGTTTGATACAAAAAAGAAACTAACTGATCAGGACTTTAGTGTTTTTTCTATGGCAAGCTTAATGTTAAAAAAAACCACATGCTAAATTGAAACGTTTGTCTAGAAATGATATAGTAGTTCGGGTTTAAAGAGAGAAAACTATTAGTTTCTACTTTAGTACAATCAAATTTTGATTATGGCGTCAACAGCTGGTTTAGATGATTGCCCCAAAAAGTGAAAACAAGATTTCAAACTACTCAATGAAGATGGAAACTAATTTAAAAGCCATTGATTTACTGTAAACTTTTATGTGTACTACAGATGACTCTGTGGTATGTAACGGGCCATTTGATAGTAGAACTGTAACTTACTTGTAAAGGGCCATTCAATCGTTTTATATGTATGCTAGCCTATTGATATACATATGAGTTTCCCAGTGTTTGCGGATACATTTTCAAGCTTCTCTCACACATCTTTTTAGCAAGCATATTTCTACCACAATAGACATAGCTGAAGACAGGTTTTACAGCCCTAAGCTTCCATTTGATAATATAAAGTGGCCCGGGTGGGACTCGAACTCACAACCCCAAGGTTGTGAGACCAGAATGATAACACCATCATCCCAATCATCCCAAGTAGCGAGCTGTTGAAATAAAATTCTAATGGTTGGTAATGAGATATTGAAGCATAGCAGCTACATTTCACCTTGTATTGTTGTAAGTAACTAGCTAGAAATTCTGTATATAAGCGAAATTCAAACCAGGAAGTATGCTAAGGTTTCAAGTCAGTTCACACCATTATTCCACCTGATATACTCCAGGCTTACCCATCAAAAATAACCCAGTTTACAATTCTTCTATATGGAAATACACAAATAAACTATATCACCTATTAGCACACCCATTTTAATATTAAGTGCCCCATGAACTACAAATACATTCACTAATGTTGAGTTAAATCCATTCAAATCCTACTGCCTTAATATTTTCGGAATTCTTCCAAGTCCATCTTCTGAGAGACTTCCTTTTTGTCACTAGGTGGCAGCATATGACAGCCACATAAAGAAGTCTTAGAAGATGCACATGAAAAATGTACGAGAATATCAAAACAGTAAGTTTCAAATGTATTTAACTAACAATTAGTAAATGTATTTACATGAAAAAGAAACACAATGAGTATATTTTCAAATTGACACTGGAGCTTTTTCCATGGTGGCTTTCTCCACTTTTGCTTTTTTTGCCGAATGGACAGGTGGTTGGACTCATTTAGCACATGGACTAAGATTTTGTTTATGTGGAATGCAATTCTATGACAGTGATATGAAAATGGAAAATGATCTTTTGTTTGACTAAAAATCTTATGAAACATTTACTGGTAGCAACTGGACAGGTCATTATGTTGGGACTCGTCAAAAATGTGTCCAATGAACTAAAAGATGTGATATTTTCAACCGACTGCACTTACAGAATGGGTGCTACTGATGATAATTTCAACAAATTTAATGGTCATACAGACGTTTAAGATTTCGTGTAGACAAAATCAACATTACTCTGTGGGAGTAACCATCTTAATTGTCATTTACTTGTAGTGTAACTGGCATTAAATTATCTAACCACGTATAAATATAGCTTTTTATAGAAAAATATGCAATACCTGTCACTCTGACTGTTTCACGATGTCCTGACGTGGTAATAGCCTCGAATCACGATCACTGAGTCCCAAAATGTTTATAGTTGATGGTCTATGCTTGTAACTGATCCATTACGACCCCCTGTGTACTTTCGGGCCTTGGATAATCATAATATACGTGTTTTTTGTCCTCTACGGATTGTCCAGGCGGGAGTAACATATATTTGCAATGCATAATATTGTTGCTGTATGCACATACCAAACGTTTGCAAATAAAGATTTATGAAATTGGAAAACTGGCACAATGTTCTGAAATATTTGAGGCTATTTGTTATCCACAGAACCCACCCAAACCGGTAATTTACATATATGAGGGAGTAACCAAAGCTAAACCGAATGGTAAGCCCACAAATCGCATTCAGGCTACTTATTACAATGTGTTACCATGTATCACACTGTGTTACCATATCAGGACCTATCATAAGAAATATGAAATTCTTTTAATAGAATCAAGTGCGGGAGCAACGTAACGCCTAAATGTCCACAAAATACTAAAATAAAAAGTTTGACATAGGTGTCAAAATTGTTTGAGCCATGTTAACTGTATGGTTTTAGGTGATTCTCTTACAGACTATGTCTTTGACACGGGGAAAGCTTTAAATCCAAGGCATGTTAAAGTATGATTGAATATGTGGGCGTAACTACTTTTATGGACAATGTGGAACATCACCGTGACGATTCTCACATATAAATAGTTGCACACATAGTTCTGCAAGTGTGTGAGAAATGATCGATTAATGATCAATAAGTGTGCCAATGACATCGTATGAAATCTCAAGTCTTGAGAATAAAAAAAAACTTGATCAAGACTATAAACCATCACATTATCGGCCTGCTGTTTCAGACAGATCGTGGGCACGTTCTACTACCTGTACTTCCCCAACATCCTCATCAACGCCATCGTCATGGCCCAGTTCTTCCTCCCCACAGAGGTAAGAAACATCTAGTTGTTGTTTTTCATTTTCACCTTCATTGAACGGGGACCTACGTGGTATCCAAACTCAATAAAGTAGATTCATTGATTGATATTGTAAAAATCTTACTTCCTTGATATTTTCAGCCATCATCTATGTCCATCCTATGAGACTTTCTTCTTTCACCAGGTGGCAGCACGTGACATTTAAGGACGCCAGTCAGTGTTTTGTTGTTAATGGTGGTTAGAGACGCACACTATTGCCTTGGGCTCTCCTAGTCACATGCTGTCACCCAGTGACAGAAGGAAGTCTCAGAAAATGGATGCAGAAGATGTCCGAAGATATTGAGATAGTAAGCTAAAATGGTTTGTCACAAAAGTAATTTATCAATCAATCTATATAAAAAAGAAATGCAATGAATCTATTCACAAACACAATAATGGTTTCTATGTTTGTTTTACAGGTGCTTTCCAAGCGCATGGTGCTCAGCTGCACTTTGGCCTTCAATATCTTCCTGTTCCTGCTGCTGCTGGCGAGATTGATCCCCAAGTCCGTGGAGATCCCCACCATAGGTACAACAGGCAACACCCCACCACATCTAAAACTGGCAATACCCCAACATAGGTAAAACAGGCAATACCCCAGCATAGGTAAAACAGTGAATACCCCACCATAGGTAAAACAGGCGACACCCCACCATAGCTAAAACAGGCAACACCCCACCATAGGTAAAACAGTCAATACCCCACCATAGACAGGAGCAAAATACTCAATACTGTATACTCCCCTGGGAGTTGGTAAAGATATAGTAGTGTGATAAGGATGCCAATGACCTGGTGTAGATGTATAGTCGCTAGCGCACGGCATACATGTGAATTAAAATTGTTAATAAACACATTTACATTTACATCGTTTAATATCTAGGGCTGTTACACATGCTGACGTTCATTTTTCATGGAGATTATTTTCTTATTTCTTGGTAAATATATGGAAGTATATTTGCATGATGCATTTAAAATCATGAACTGTTGGAAACATGTCAAATTTTGTAATAGCAATACAAATGTGCACATGTACACGAACGCCTAGACATCCTCATGATCGGCCTTACTATTCAAATTACAAGTTATTGAAAAAATCCCTCATAGAAACCCCCAAATTTTGTCGGAAAGTCATGCTCAGTTTCGGATTAAGTCAAATACTACAAGGTCATTTATAAGGATGGAAAAACGTCATTGAAAATCTTTTTGGTACCACATTCTTTTCTTTATTAGGTTCCCAAGATATTTCTTCAGACTTCTATTCAGTGATGCATTAAAACTGGCATTCTATTATTCCGTTCAAAAATCACTGCTAATAACCCACGCTGATTGGTCGACCAGCGTGCTCAATTTTACGATTGACTGCACGCGCGGAGACCACTACTACGGCACTAGTCTAAACTAGACTAGTAGCGTCACATTTTCTATACAGCCGCTGACGTCGCATGGTCAAAATGGCAATGAGACCGTTATGATATGATTTATTTTAAAATTAAAATGAATCAGACACTCATTTAGTAAGGATTTTAGTCATGATAGAATGGTATTTGACCACTCAATCGTCGTGTCAATCGGTAAATTGAGCATGCTGACATCTGATTTACCCTCACTTCGTTCGGGTAAATCAGACGTCAACATGCTCAATTTTACTCCAATCTTGTTGTCAAATCCTACAATATTCGTCCAGTTGTAAGCTATAAGTTACCCCACGGGCAGAAGATGACACTAGTTTAAGTTCACATGGGCGGTGGGGGTGGGGGTGAAGTCTTCTAGGAGCCTAGGGATATATTCAGGTTGTATGACAACACAAATCCTGGCGTCTGTCGTTGCAGTGATCTATCAGACCGTGTCCATTGTGGTGGTGTCCAGCAGCTGTGCCGTCAACATCTTCTGGCTCAAGGTACCAACATTCTCTATGTATATGTTATTGTATAATCGAGTACTTTGACAACAATTATGTAATTCTCCTCATATCTCTTTTCTAATCAAACACAGTATCAGAAACCAACAGCTTTCAATAGGAGATCCAAGTTTTCAGAAACACTATACTAGGGATCTCATGGGTTTTGTACACAGGATTTATAGCGAACATTCAAAACACCCTACAAAAATAAGGTACTTTGGTTGGAAGGAGGGGGGGTCTGGGGCGCCCCAGGTGCCTCCTTTGATTTGCCTATGGTTACAACATCCCGTCAAAACGGTCCATGTTTGATTAAACCCACACGCGTAAGCCAACGTTAAGAACTCTGAGTAAATATGCATCATAGTAAAATAAACAACGACTATGCATCACGCAACCAAAAAGCATTACCAAGAGTCCTAACGTCCTATGTATTCCATAGTGGACATAAAGTACTGAACAGGTGCTAGCAGGTGCGTTGTCGGGGATTGTTTACATCGAGAAGTGACTAAGTATTCATAGGTGAAAGAAATGAGGATGACTAAAAAACTTATTACATGACTTTAACTAATACGTTAAATTATAAAATAGTACACATATGTATAAACAACAGTGAGTAGTTTTTTTTTATTTTCATGAAATAAATAATATTGTCTTAATAGAAACTCAGGGAGATAACATTTATTGTACGCCTAGACTAATCATCTTGTCAAATCCACTTCGATATAATGCACAATTTATCTTCAAAGTTTAGTAATGAAATATGCTACTATTTTTTTTAATTGATATTGTTGGAAACGCACACTTCTGCAGATTACAAATATATTAGTTAAATGTTTCTAGCCATTGCATGTGCTAATAAAATACTAAGCAAAATGTACGGACACTTTTTTCTTCCCTAACCGCGTTTTTCACAGATGGCTGTCATTGTCAAAGGCGGGCTCAATAATAAATTTGCCAGTATCTCATCCATTCCTGTCCCCAAAATATTTTATAATTAATTATATAATCTATGGAAGTGTGCGTTTCTAACCATACCAATTATTAAAAAATGGCAGGACATTCCATTATCAAACTTTGCTAGTCAAACTGGTCTACACAATCGTACCGGATTTGACAGCACATCAAAGAACATTACGACGAGTGAAACATGTGATGGGGTCTACAGACATTTCTTTCCAAATGTAAAATATGAGCTGAAAGTGTGAGAATAAGAATCAGCATAGAATTTTAAGTAACCTATGTGACTATGATGATTTGTTAACTTGTCAGTAAACCTCTGTTACACTGGCGATCATATCACTGGCAGTAGCAGTTGACCAAAAAACATCACCACACCATTGTCGTATAAATGCTAGTATATAATTTTAATAGAAATAATCTGCAATAATATGCAATTCCATTCATATATATAAATCTAGGTACTCGTTTTAACTAAATAGTTTATTCTGAACATCAATATCACATGCATCGCCATATATAACAGTCACTGTTCGGCAGGAATACACATGACTTTGGTTTGTAAATGATCCTGTACAGTTTTTTGGGGATGTCAGCGCCCAGGAATGGTCTATATTTTGTAGATCATAGTATAATGAATGACTCCTCATTCATAGTTATTTATATTTCTAATCACAAAATACAAATATATCACGTCAAATCCAGCCAATTTTCTATTAATTTGTACACAACGGCGTTGGTTGACCATCCTCTCCCGGGCACCTGCGCGCACCTGCCGGGAACGCAGATATGGACGTGTTGCGTATCTCGTTAAACTATCTCTTAAACCCCAAAAATCTGTATAAAAAGCTGGGGATTGCAAAGACAAAAGTTTGACGATCTAAGTTCTTAAAGTGCAAATTAGGTTTGATTCTGCTCCACGTAGCTTCCCAAACATTTGCTGCATGCATGTTATTCTAGAGACCTCACTGAAATGCATTCCATTAACAAACCCTTTGTTGCAATTTGTTTGAGGCTCAGGCCTCATTCGGCACAGATTGACTGGACTATTCCTAGATGCAAGTTTATAATTCACCGTATGCCTCAATGCCTTATATATGAACATTCTTATAAATGGGGATGTCCACTGCTAATGAAATCCTGTGTGTGCAGATACCCTTACCAGAAAAAACTGCTTCCGCCAGTCAAGAGTGAAAGTCAAGGGCGTAAGCAGCTTTTTTTTTCATATTTGTGAGGGATCGTATATCGACCGAGCGGGGGAGGTTATAGGAGGGGGCGGAGCGCCCTCTCCTATGCGAAATATTTTTGAAAATGCAGTACAAAATGGTTGGATTTCCTGATACCTGAGATTTAAAAAACATAAAGAACATAGACCTAGAACAAACAGATGTTAAAATTAACACATGTACATGTAGTTGTTAAGTCTTCCCACACAGTGCTAAAATTGCAATAATATGTTTAACATAGACAAAATCCTATTTTAGTTGACAATTTGGAATAACGGTGAGTAAAATGGACCCAGAATAAATTTATGTAATCCTTTATAATACAAAAGTAATACATTCCCTGTTTATGAAAAATCCGACTATTATGCATTCCTTGAAAATTATTTATATTAATTCTGGGTAAAATACATCATGTGACGGTTTGGCATACCTGCTGAAACAAATGCCATTTTGCAAGAATCAGATCGTTTGCAAACTCTTAGGTGATTACCTTTGAAGATTACTATTTACCAAATGTACTGGCAGATGATTCGGGAATCAAATTCAGGAAATATGTATGATTAGTGCTAAGGTGCAAACCCAGCCGAGTGTAACACACGTCAACCTACTATGCTAAATGGCATAGTAACTTTGAAATGAATGTGCCGGCCCAGAATTATCACTGGAAAATTAAATTTCAAAGTGGCATTCTTCGGGGATGCAACTGCATAAAATTCTTTCAGACAATATCCAAGTCGACTGGATGGACATAGTGTATATGCATCAGGGCCAAGGCGGTCATTCACTCTTGGCCCATGGTGGAGCGCATGTAGTTGCTCAGCCGATGCAAAACACTGCAGCTTCGTTTACACTCGCATGATTCTGTGACCCAGTACATGCTCGCATATAATGGACACAGCGGCTCCAATGCGTGCGGAGTTCGATACTGCGCCATGAGTCACCATATCTCAAGTGCATCAAGAAAATCAGCGATGTATGTTGGAAAATCTAGATGGTTATGATGATAATGCTAGTGGAATTCTCGTCCGTCCGTATTGCTGATGTTTATCAACTAAAGTATGAGTCGATAGACATGATCAATAACAACCTGCATAATGTATGATACAGAATCATAGTGATATATTATTAGCCAAAAATTATAAATGATTGAACAAATTAACATGCATGTACTGCTTACTATAAGCATTGTCTGACGATGATCAATTACCTAGTTGAATCTGTCTTCATATGTATTGTTTTGTTAATTCTTTAAGAAATGAAACAATCTTATGATTCAAGAATGTTGTACTAATACAATGGTTTGGACTTTTAGTAGTTTATGGTACAACTAGCAATAAGTGATAAACATTATTGGGTTAAACCATTAATAGTATGTCATGAAAAATACGACTTCAGAAAACATACTCTCAATGCACGTATAGGATTATAGTAGATAAGTCAAATTATGGCATTGCGTATGCTAAACACCTTCCAGCATAGGGAGATCTAGGGATTGTCACTGTACAGGATCTGGTGGAATTCTTAAACCCAGATTGACCAGTTGGCATGCTAAGATCTTCTGTAAACGCTTGACTTTTCACAAAGTGATACCGGTCTTGGCCTCTACAACTATTGCATAACGCGCGCGTCAAACACTGGAGATTGGAATGCAAGGTGGACACATGATGGTGCAATTTAAACATGATGACCGATGAAAGCGCATCTGAGTTTCGTTTGGAACCATATCAGTCCTTTAGGCATCCATTATATGTAAAAATGGTAAAATATTGAACAGAGTGCGGGAGTTACAGTGCCCCATAATATGGTGCAAAAATGTGGTACTTCACGTGATTATACTAATTTGAGTTGCTCAGTGACCCATGACTGACCGTCTGTGTCACATTTGGACTTACGTTTGCCCATATGGCTAAACCGGTATTTTGGTTGCCCTCTTGATAGAATAGATTCACTGACCACGAAAAAAAACCCTACCCATTCGCCAAAATCAATGTTCTATGTCGAAAAGTTAGTTCAGTATCACCAAAAATAATATTGCCCTTCATTACAGTTGACATCTTGGATTTGAAAGTCAAGGAATGAACATATTTTCAAGCATACGACAGGTTTGAGTACAGCATGTTTAAATCGTGTAAAATCCACTGTATGACAAACTCTTATGTAAATGCCTAGCAAAAGTTGTATTTCCTGAAAACTATCCCTGACTACATCAACCCTTGTTCAATCACGAACGTAACCTGTGACCTTGTCCATCATCTCCAATCATCAAGATTACATTAGAATTGGATATCTCATGCCAAATTCAGTGCGAAAAGTTAGGATTACATATTATTCTAGCCCTAATAGTAAAATAGTTACTATACGTATTATCTATGTACCGGACGCCATCATGCAGCCATCTTGGATTTCGGGAGGAACCAATTGTCTGGGAGCGTGGTTCCCAATAACTTTGGAACCGGCATACCTTAAAACCTCTGTTCGCAAAGCTTTCTGCCAGAAGTGAACATGTAGGCCTGCATTTGTCAGATCTCCGCCCCACTACCAGTAACGTTTGACGTTTTATATTCTGGGTCGAGTGATGTGTACAGAAATTGTGAATCATTTTCTTCCTTCCTTGTGTGCTGGGAACTTGGCCTACATACGGCATTGTTCATATACATAAATTGGCAAACCTGCTGTTAAGCTTGAGGACCCCAAGTTTAACAGTGCTTCTTCACCCCCACAAGGGGGGGTTTAGTGTGAATCCACGGATCAGGGACCCCAGGAAAACAGGGAAAATCGCTAAAAAAAAGGGAAAAATCAGGGAATTTGATTTTGGGGGAAAAGGGAGAAATCAGGATTTTATATGAGTAAAAAAAAATCTGTCAGTGATTATAATTTTGTATATAAAGTTTAGGAAAAGCATGGTTACAGTCAATGACTGTTCAAACATTCGTTCTGTGAATCTATTTTTGTAGGATGACATTGATTTTATAATCCACTGTAAGCTGTCAATACACTGCTTAATGGTTTTTGTGTTCTTTCTGTTCGTAAAAATAGGTGCATTGAACAGGGAAAAATCAGGGTGAACGAGGACTGGTGAACGTGGCGCGCGGCTGTGTATGCAATAAAGATTGAACACGTTTTGTAGTTGGTCTTTCATCAAGCTAAGTCCAGGACTAGCATACAGTCAATGACTTACACACCTCTGTGTCTGTGTACATGTATATAATCCACTGTAAGCCTCAATACACTGCTGTTTCTGTGTCTGTTCTAGGTGCACTACTACGTGAACGAGGACTGGTACGTGGCGCTGGCGCCGTACTTCCGCCGCCTCTTCCTGCACCGCCTCGCGCGGCTCGTGTGCGCAGACTACTACGTCACCAACGACGACACGTACATCGGACGGGTACGTACTACGTCAGTAACCACAACTGGTACGTACTACGTCAGTAACCATAACGTATAGCCGACTTGTGCATACTACAAACATTCGGCAATCCTCGGATGTTTCCGCGACTCTCATAAAAAAAACTGTTGAGCTCCGAAACATTCGGAGTAGTTCCGAGTGTACTACAAAGGGTCCAAAAAGAAGTCCCGTGTCCTAACCTACAAACCGAGTCTTCTGGATCATTGGTTCGTCTCGTAGAAAGAGGACATTATGTGATTCGTGCTTAGAGGCTGTCACAAGTTACTGACAGTGATTAATCTAGATGCGAGTCCTGAGTCCAGGACTCTTTATTCTTTCCATTGGACTGGAATAAAAAAATGTCCATCCCATACGACCCGGAAAAGGTTTATACTTTGTTATAGCTATGTAGGACTCATTGTATTGCCCCTTGCACCCACTGTTTCTAAGTAAGCGAGTCCTTAGGGACTCATTGCTGCTAACTTCTATATCAACTGTTACCTCCCTCAGCTGGAGCGTGTTGCCACACGCACTTCTATCGTGGACGACATTGACCTCGACAACGACCCTGCCAACGACCCCGGCAATGACCCTGCCGATGAAATCATCACAGACGAGGAGAATGAGCAGTTCCTGCGGAGGATCCGAGAGCTGACGCGGACCAGTGGTGGAGGGGGCGGAGGGGGGTCGCTACCGCCACGGTCGCCACGACAACGGGTGGGTAGTGTTTGTGCACCACACAGATGGTCTGTATTGCAAAAATATTGTGTTAGAATCACACCAACAAATTTTTTAGGTGTGACTATGACCATACTTTATGGTAAGTTAGGGAATATTAGCGGCCATATTGGATTTATGCAAGCTAGGGATATTTCCGCTCCACATAGCTTTCTAAGCTTTTGATATGTTATTCTAGGCACCTCACTGAAAAGCATTCCATTAAAGAACCTTTTGTTCAATTTGTTTGAAGCTCAGGCCTCATTCGATACCACTTGACTGGATTATGTACACACACTGTACTTCTCTGTGATACTGCACCAAAACAAGATGTTCAAAAAATGAGTGCGTATGAGGCAAATGCGTAAAATGATTATATTATGACCACAGTTCGTCACTGTTTGACTTATTATTCCACCTCGTGTGCAGATATAGCTGAGTCGGCACTGGTGGATCCGGAATTTCTGAAAAGGGGCACAGCAGTACAACCATGGCAATCGATTTCATGATAGTCATGAAAACTCACAAAAGCTCTAGAATGTTTTAGGTCGAAAAGTGTGTCTGCTTTCCAGTGCAACGATGGTGATCACTAAGGTAGCCACGGCATCAGGTGAATGTTATGGAGGCAGATAATGCTTTAGATTTTGCCTTATAAAATGATCTTTGATTCTAGCTAGAGAATGCGAGTGTATATTATATCTATTTGCTGTGTTGTTGCAGCTGCCAGTGCAGATGGACCACCTGGGGGGCTCGCGGAGGCACGAGACCCTGCAGAGTACAGAGGAACTGTCTGCCGAGAACACGCCCTCGACACACAGATCAGGTACAGTACAGTACAACCTCCAATGGAGGTCATCCCTATAAAGAGACCACCTTTGTAAACAGACCACCTCTGTCTGTAAAGGCACCGTCTCTATTGAGAGACAACCTCTACAAAAGGACCAAATCTAGCATTCACATAGAGACCATTGTGAGTCTCCTTAATGAGACCACTTGAGCCCAGTCAGTTGGCAGGTCATATAGAGAGGTCCTACTGTAGATAAGATACATGCAGGCTCGCAGTAATAGGAGATCCAGGTTTTGCAAGAGGAAAACTGTGAGTCCATGAGAATGGTAAGCATGTGGGTGATGATGAAAGCCTTCCTTGTCACGTAACTGTCTATATAAGGGACACTCCAGCCTAAATGTACAATTCATCAACTGGTCATGAGAAGATAACACATTAAGTCCAATGAAACTATTGCAAGTAATCTCTGTTTCAAATACCACTCTAACTTACTAACACTCCTCCATATCAATCGGCAGGCGCCTCCTCCCGGACGTCCATCCCCACACCCCCTGCCCCCAGCACCCGCCTGTCGCCCTCCAAGATCTTCCGCCTCAACATCTGCGCCACCACGCCGACGTCTCCATCCCAGGTGTCTGCCGTCACCCCCGCCGACCTCTCCTATCGCCCGTCCGCCATCAGCGGCGGCCCCGGCAGTTACACGTCAGTGGCCACGTGGCAAGACGACTACGAGCAAGGGCTGTACGAGTTCTACAACCAGCAGATTCAGCAGGAGGACTCCTCGAACCTGCAGCAGCAGTGCTTGTATAACTCGCTACAAACACCTACAAGTGCAGCAGTGGAATCCACGTGTAGTACCAATCCCACAACAAATACAGTATCAACGTCAGATACTGCAGGAAAAGGTACTGCAGCGCAGCCGCTGCCGGCGTTTTCTTTGCGGAGGCCGACCGTGCAGCAGGACGCTGGGCGTAACAACACGTGTGACGTATCGTGTATGAACAACGTACGTCTGGGGCGACGACGTGCAAAGGACGCGGACGACGTCATCTTTAGCAGCACGGACGGCGTAACTCGTGACGACGACGACGAGTCGGACGTTGCACGTAACAAAACCGACTTGGCGGCGTCGCCCACAACTTCCATCATACGCCGCCAGGTGAAGGATTCGGCGTCCGCCACGTCGGCTGGGAGCCGCCAGAAGCCGGGCGTGACGTTCGAGGCGGCGGGGCGCGGGCGGAAGCGGCGGTCGTCGTGGGCGCCGGGGATGGAGGTGGGACGCGACCTGGCGCTGCCGCGGCCTCAAGCGCTCAGCGGCAGTCCCGGCACCTCGCAGGTACGGCCAGCCCAGGCTTTGAGACATTGGTGTTGTTGTTGTTGTTTTGTTGTTGTTGTTTTGTTCCTCTCACACTTTTTTGTCAAGATTGTTTCTCTCACACTTTTGATGACATTGTTGTTAATTTAGATTCATTCCTGATACGCAATGTACTTGTATGGGAAAGATGCTGAAAGATCTGTTTTTCTGAGCGCTGTGCCCAATGGCTATGTTACTTTTCACCATTCGTTCACTTTATATACTTCTATGTGTGTCAGCGCAGTAGGCCTTTACGACTTTGCATGTTTAGGGCTACACGTTATTACTTCCCTAATATACAATGTACTTGCTTGTGGAAGTCAATTGAAGATCTATATAAAGTTTCTGAGCCCTCTGCCCAATGGAGTACACCTTTTTACGGGTTTACATGCTTAGTAACTCAGTCTCCTATTCAGTCTCTTGTCCGCTAGTCCAGTCTTGTAGACATTGCTGAATTCAGGACGAATAACGTATTGGTTTAAACATATTTTATTTCAAAAATGAAAAATGGTTCGGCATGGCAAAATGCGACTTGAACCGTCTCCACGAGTAACGTATTGGTAGAACTAGTATCTTTTTAAAGTTTCTAGTCCTGACAAAGAGTCTATCTATTGAGACCTTAGATTTGAGACTGCAAGTTCTCACTTCCCTCCTCAGGTGTCGGTGGGAGCTCGCTCCCTGCGGCGCGCCCGTCTCATCTCCCGACACCGCCGCGTCGGCCCCTACGCTCCCCCCGCCCTCCTCAAAAACACCACCGTCACCGCCCACGGCAGCTCCCCCCGCCGGCAGCAGCAGGAGGTGGAGGAGGGGGGCAACGGCGGGCCGGGCGAGGAGTCAGCCTGGACGCTCGGCCTGCCCTTCCCCCGGCGGGCGGGAGGCGGTAAGAGGCTGTCCATCGGGGGATACACGCTGCCAGGATTCCTCAGGGTGAGATCAGATACTTTTTTTTACTAATAGATACAGTAAAACTTCCAAATACGCCCACCTCTATAATGAGAATAACAATACCACTTTTCTGAGTCTAATGGAAACCTCCTTGTGAAGACCACCTCTCAATTGAAACCACGTTAAGTTGCTCCAACAAGTGGCCTTAATAAAAACCTTCGACTGTAGATCCACTTTAAAAGACTTTATATTGGCGCCAGCTTAAGTTTGCCGTTTTCTGTGTCAAAGAGCAAATAATTTAGTCCACAAACATGCCCGACCTCCATCAGCCAATCATGTGGATCAAAGTGGCTCTCTTGCGGAGAAAACAAACAAAAATCTTTCCCCCAAAAAACCCAAAATTTGTTTAATTTAATGTTTGTAAACAAGGGGCTCCACTCAATAGGGCAGGTGCGCTTATTAGAAGGAATGGTAATTCCGTAACTTCGCCTCCCTCCTGGTATGGCAAACGGCTGGTAAATGTTAATGTATCACCCTTTCCCCCATGCCCTTATTAAAATGAATGGTATTTCTGTAGCCTTGCCCTTCCCCCCGTGGCAGGTGGCTGGATCAAAGTGGCTCTCTAACGGAGAAAACAGAAATTCTGTCAAGGTTCTTCAGGATGAGATTTTCATATTTGCTAACTTCAGTTCTTGAACTTCAGTTCTTGAATGCGTCTGTATTTGCTGGTAAATGTTAATATATCGCTCGTCCCCCCTGCCCTTATTATAACGAATGGTAATCTAATCTGTGTAATAAGATTTGTTTAATTTAATATATGTAAACAAGGTGCGCTTATTAGAACGAATGGTAATTCCGTAACCTCGCCTCCCCCCTGGTGCAGGCTGCCGGCTCATTTTCATAGGGTTTTTCATGAAATCCCTGAAGTACACCCCCTCCCCCCCCCCTTTCCCAAAAACCTAGATCTGCCACTTGATGTCTAAGTATCGCCCTCCCCCCAACCAAAAACAAAAAGACAGGGGATGTCTAACGAATGGTAACTCTGTCCCACGGTCTGGCAGGCTGCGGGGTCGGGCCGCTCGGTCTTCACGATGCCGGTGTCGGTGAACACGACGCGGTCCCAGGCCAACCAGCTGGTGCGCGCCTCCGACATCGAGACCCTCGAGGACGAGATCGTCTTCAACATCTTCAAGCACTTCGAGAAGCACGCAGCGCGGCTCATAGAGAAGGTAACAATCAATTGAATCCTGAGTTTATTTGGACAGGTCCTAATCAATCCTCATTCAGAGGGTGTGGCCTGGCTGCCCAGTCTACATCTCAAACGCCTTCTGCAAACTTTTCGATCACCAGGATCGAACACTTCGCGAAGCATGCGGCGCGCTCATAGAGAAGGTAACGGGGGAATGAATGCCACCCCAGCAGCCTGCTGTGCCAGCTATGGTTATCAATGCCACAATACAATACAATACAATAGAATATACATTTGATATAGTGCCAACTAGAGTGCATATTATCACATGCACTTTACAACTAGTATTGATCAAATAAGTGTGTTTTAACTTTTAAGTTTTGTTTTAAACACACCTAATGAGTCAATAGTTGAACTGTTCTAGGTTGAAGTGGTAGTCGGTTCCAATCCTTACCAGTAGGGGTTTGTATGGGGCCATAATAATCAAAATCCGCTATGTCACTGGTGCCTTGTAGAGAAGGTAAAAGTGGACTGAATGCTTTAAATGCAGAGAACCCACTCTCTACTGATTCATTTCAGGCATGGTTTTTTTTGCATTCACTCTCATGCACTTGTTACTTGCCTGCAATTCCCATTACGGGAAATAGGAAAATCTCGTAAGTGTAAGACTCAAACCTATGGGGTTGGGGTTTGAACATTTGTGTTTTTGAGGTTTACGGGGTAAAGAGACTCTTTTTGGATTCAAAATGGCTGATACATGAGCTTTGACCCACCTCCTTATAGCTGTGATTTAGTCCTTAACTAACTTGGAGTCTAACAATATTATTACACCTAAGATGATAAAGTAACTCTACTTTGAAGAAGAGGTGATATTCATCTTCCATGTGTATTTATTGTGATTTAACGCAAAAGTCTATTTTGTAGGACCGTAAGAGGACGGCCATCAGCGAGTGGCACCAGCTAGCCTTCGTCCTCAATAGACTGTGTGGATACGTGTTTTTCGTCATCACCACGTTCTGTTTTGTCTGGGTGGTCGCGGAAAAGTTTGCCCAATTTTAAAATATCTCATACAA
Organism: Streblospio benedicti; assembly: GCA_019095985.1. Lineage (NCBI taxonomy): Eukaryota > Metazoa > Annelida > Polychaeta > Spionida > Spionidae > Streblospio > Streblospio benedicti. Next base: position 18,354,691 of record CM032666.1, on the reverse strand, counting down.
TCAAATCAATCTCACAAAAGTCTAGGACTTTAAGTTTGATTTTGGTGATGTTACAGTAAATTTAGCAATGAATGAGTCTAGCTTGTAACCATGTTAGTGGTAGTGCTCACAAAATGTTATTTTGTCTATTATCAAGAATTCAATAATATAATTTTCAAGTTATAAGTAAAATTTCTAATAAATGTAACCAATGTTTTTTTTTCTGTCAAGCAATTGGTAAATATCTAAGCAAAAGCACATTGGAAAAAAATGTTGGTTAATTTATTTTTAAAATACATGCTTGTAGCATTTTGGATAAGTCGATATGTTTATGTCAGAAATGCAGTGTTTGTTCTATGAAATGAAGTCCATTACTCATTTTGTCTGCTTTGTTTCTTTACTATGTGGTTGAACTGTTGAGGTTTGTGAATAATCCAGAATGAAGCTCGCTAAAAGGAAATTTTGAAACATTTTTTATGATATTCAGCTACTGTACAGCAATAATATTTTGTGGCTATCAAATTTTGCGAATTTCATCTATAAATTATTATGTGACTATTTAATTTTGCGATTTTGGTCCATCATGGACCTACTTTACATAAGCTATTAATGTTTGCTGACTATTTAAGTTTGCGATTTTTGCACCTATCCACGAAATTCATAAAATAAGTTGTGCGCAAACATTTCTAGTTTTACAGTATTTCTATTGGTTTTCTTTCCTTGTGTTGTTTTGACACCGTTTCTTTCATACAAATAATACTTTAATACTTAACCATATATGATAGTTTTATTTTGGTGGTGTCTTTTTTTAATTTTGTTTTTTGTTATTTGCTTCTTAATATTTGACAGAAAATATTATATCAGAAAAGAAAATCTTCCATCTCACCAATTAAATGAGCCATGAACCAGGTAAGAGGCCTGGAAAATTGTTGATCATTCTGATCTGGGTAAATTGTAAAATCATCATTCCTATAAATGTTGTATAAGGTATTCCTTTGTTATTACTAATTCAAACATTTTGAGTTGTGTACTATTGTCATCTAAACAGAATTTTCTAATATTTCAAATCATGTCAAAATAAAACTTTAGAGAAATCAGCAAATTTATTCATTATCTTTAAGAATTCAATTAAAACTGGCGTAATTGATAAAGATAAAACATAATCATGAACATATAATTTAAATCGGCCCTGATCACAAAATTTGGCATATAGATAATTCAAAGAAATTAGAACTACAAAGAATTGTTCATTAGGTTGGTTTCGAACTAGCAACCTCCGTGTTGAGATGATAATTGACCATGTTTTTAGGCTGGCAGACACAACAGTTCATACATGTGACCTTTTAACAGCTCACAGCTTTGGATATTGGTATTATCGTGGTCTCGCAAAGATTTCATTTATTGTCCTTGCTGTCAGAGCCATTTGATACATCAGTAAAATCAGTCTGTAGCTGTACATTGATAAGAAAATGGTTGTGATCCTGGTGGTATATTATGCTCAGCAGAAAGACCCCCCGATATGGGAATGACAAAATATGTAAGATCCCTAATTGTGTGGCAGACCCCCTAATTTCGCTAAAACTCGAAGCAAATACACACACAATTGGCCAGCACTTTTGCCATGGCAAAAATATTTAACACCCCCTATTCTGGCATAATCCATATTTAAGACACCCCCCCCCCCCATTTTACAAAAATGAACCCCTATTTTGAACTCACTGTGGAGCAGACTTGGGGTCAATTACGATTTTCAATTACAATTATAATTACAAATTTTATTTCAGTGTCAATTACAATTACAATTGCAATAACAAATTTTATTTCAGTGTCAATTACAATTGCAATTACGATTATGTTTGCTAATTATAATTACAATTATAATTACGATTCGAATTGTCAGTTACAATTTCAAATACATTTTTTTTTCAAATAATGTGCGATATTTTATTATAATTTAAAATGTATTTTGTTATGCATATATATAATAATATCAATATCCCATGTATTATTTCGATGGCAATGTTTATCCACACTAAAACATGAAAATCTGATTATCAGAAAAACCTGACATCTGCTTATATAGGAAAGCAATTGGCATGAAAGTTGACACAACACTTATTAATTCCATACTTACATAATTACCCCTGTTATGGGAGGCCACAGATCAAAGGCAAGAAAGCCCTGTTATATTTGCAGAGAAGTACACAACACTTGTAATTGCATGCTATGCTGTGGTTAAGGAGTGTTTAAGGAAGGCCAGCAACTATCAACTGGTCACTATTGTCCTTTAAAGACAACCTTGTTGAGATATTCAGGTAAATTTATGTTTGATATTACTGCTTTAATTCTTTTAGTACAAGGTATATGAATGCCAAATTATAAAGAAATATATTTAGATAAGAATTTCAAGTTTAACTTACAGTCAAAGAAATTACATAGTGATTTACATTTTACAAATGTTCATTCAGTGTGCACTGTATAAAGTGAACAAAACATTAAAGAAAGCTGACAATGCAAGTTACCTAACAGGCATTGTTCTTGGAGTGTTAACTTAACTTTGAACCAACTTTGTAAGCAAAGTGAGATGTGACCAGTACACAAATTAATCAATCTTGACAAAATCGAGTTTGAACTGAAGGTCAAATACATTTAAAATTTCCATTACAGCATATGTGAAATGGTCAATTACAATTACAATTACTATATGGCATATCTGAAATGGTCAATTACAATTACGGCAGATGTGAAAATTAATGGTCACTTACAATTATGGGGGAAAGTGTAATCATTTACAATTATACCAATTACAATTATAATTGACCCCAAGTCTGCTGTGGAGCATACCTATCGAAAACAGATGCTAGTAACCCGGCTGCCCCAATCCAGCCCTGGCAGATCCAGGTTTTCAGAAAAGGGGGGCGCACATGTAAGTACACGGGGATTTCATGGGTTTAGTATGCGCGATCGATGGGAAGCATGTCAAAAACCCTATGGAAAAAAGGTATTTTGTTGGAGAAAGGAGGGGCACGCCCCACTGCGCCCCTAAAGTGGAGGATTTACATACAGTTTCAGTTTATTGATGTAATTTTGGGCGACAGAGGACTAGATTTGATAGTAACAACACAAATTGCAGTTTTTTATTATCTTTCTTAAATGTTCTACTCTACACAAACAAATTTTATCCGATCAACAAAAATCAATAATTCTACAATTATTTTCATTTTACCAGTTTGTGCGCGCATGTGCATCTTAAGACAAAACCTCATAGTGAAATATTTCACACATTGATCACGCTTCTCCGCTTGTACCTTTATCCCTAACTGTGTAGTTCTCTTGTGGGTTTTCAGATGTCTGCTTTGGCCGATTGATTTCTCACACACTACACACTAATATTCTTCCTATCCGATGTGGATTCTCATGTGTCTAGTCAAAGCACTACTGACACTAAAACACTTGCCACATTGACTACACTGATTAGGTTTCTCCCAACTGTGAATTCTCATGTGGCTGGTCAAGTGGCTCCTGACCCTAAAATATTTGCCACATTGACTACACTCATAAGGTGTTTCACCAGTGTGAATTCTCATGTGGATATTCAGATTTCCACTTTGGTTGAATGATTTCTCACACACTGTGCACTGATATTCTTTCTCCCCAGTATGGATTCTCATGTGGCTGGTCAAGTTGCAATTTTGACTAAAACACTTCCCACAATGACTACATTCATAAGGTTTCTCAGCAGTATGAATTGTCATGTGGGTTTTCAGGTCTCCATTATGACTGAATGATTTCTCACACACTGTGCACTGATATTGTTTCTCCCCAGTGTGAGTTCTCATGTGCTTGTTCAAGTTGCTACTGTCACTAAAACACTTGCCACATTGACTACACTCATAAGGTTTCTGACCAGTGTGATTTCTAATGTGTTTTTTCAGATTACACTTCTGACTGAATGTTTTCTTACACACTACACACCGATGTTCTTTCTCCCCAGTGTGGATCATCATGTGCCTTTTCAGATCTCTACTTTTACTGAATGATTTTTCACACACTATACACTGATGTCGTTTATCCCCATGAATTGTCATGTGGCTGGTCAACAGACTACTGTTACTATAAATCTTGCCACAATTATATTCGATATCACTTGCTGGCATTCTGATGTGTAACCAGAAATGATAATAAAATAAGAACGGAAATATGTGTGTTCATTATGATTTATATGTAAAATAACAGAAAATAATTGAAAATAGAAAGCCGCCTTAAAACACGCTGTCCAAAAATTAAATAACTAGATCTAGATCTATAACTTAGAGAATGGCTTTCAAATACAATTTACAATGTCTGTACATTAGGATGCTTAATGCTGGTGGGAAAACATTTGCTGTGCACGCGTCGGACATACCCAATGCCGTGATCAACAATACAGAGTTTTCAACAGGAAGTCTTTGATTGATTGGCTCAGAATTACTTGAGATTGAGTGTCAAATTTGTCAAATTTAGAGGCAGAAAGTATCCAGATTATACACTGATAAATGTAAAGGCACCGTGAACTGTCCAGGTGATGGTACCGTGCTTCCATATGTGCAACATTTTGTCTGTTTGCGTTATGTACCACACCTCGTCTCAAAACTTGCGTGCATCGTTTCAAGATTATGTTTGACACATGTCTGTAAGATTCACCGATTTCCATTCTGACATTCTATAATGTTTTTCATAGTGCGGTAACTTCAACAACTCATACAAGAACGCCCACCCGAACCACATATGCTGTACACATGTACAGCTGAGGCTGTCGTGCCGCCTACCCCATCGACGGCCAGGGTCCATTCACCCTTACGCGGACCTCTCAGTCCACAAATAGAGTGACGTCACGTGACTTCTGCGCGATATTCCACGTGGAGTTTGCAGAATAATATACAGATACAGATATGTAGCCAGCAAAGAAAAAAGAAAGATCGGGGGCAAAATACGTTGGGTAAGGATGCAGGCAAACACCAACCACCCCCAGCTTTTGTAAAGGGCGTTAGCGGCATGCTCGCACAAAACTTGTGCAATTTAGATCATTTTTCGTAGCATCTGAGGCGATATCAGACAGAAGATTATCCTTACAGAGAAAATTAAAGCTCAGTTTCCGCCTGTTAAGGTTTTATTTTATGTTGATCTGTCCATGCTATTATAATATCTAATCACAAAAATTGTCAAAAAAAGAAAAAAAGAAATTTGACAATTTTTGACCATTTTTTGTGATTAGGTATTATAATAACAAAGACAGAACAAAATAAAATACAAATGAGATCATGTGTTATGGATAGGGCACACGAAATTAGTAATATTATTCGGGGTTTGAACAAAAAACAACAACAAACAAACAAACATACAAACCTCAGTGTACAAAAACATGTGGCAATTCCCGCCTTTGCCTCGCATATAGCTAAGCCCTGAACACAATAGAGGGGGTATATAGCCTTGATTAAAATCCATTCACCAACATTAATTCCCAAATCACCAGTCACCAATACATTCCATTGTCTTTCATCAATAAACAGGAATTGTAATTGAATAGGTCCCATCATTTTTCATACACTTAAATGCAGGCAATTCACAATTCACGCTCAAGATTTAGGGCACATCACCAATCACCGCCCTTGCAATGAGCAGATCACCAGTCACCAACAATAGGTTCCATCCCATTTCAAATACTATACTAATACAAACAGTTCACAACCCACAATTAAGATCTAGGGCATATAACACCAATGACATTTCTGCTATATGACCCCCTCACAATAAGCCCCGTTAGCGTGTCACGCGTGTCTTGCAGCCGCCGCCGATGTCTGTGTGGATCAGCCTGGATCAGCGCGGTTTGATCCGACCCGTCCATTAGCGTCCTGCTGCCGCTGAGTGCAGCCGGCGGCGGCCGCCATCAGGCTCACAGATAAGCCGCTTGAACGTGCGTGTCACGTCACAGTACAGACCCTTGCATACTATACACTGATATTCTTTCTCCCCAGTGTGTATTCTCTTATGTCTTGTCAGAAGTGCACTTTGACTGTCATGTCATACTTGCCACATTGACTACACTCAATGCTGGTCGCGCCTGGAGCAGGTGCCTGGATCAGGTGCCCGTGGCAGGTGTCCTAATTAGCATTGTCACCCACTGCCAGCAGACGCCTCAAGATAAATCAATAGATGATGAACTTCCCCATGTAGTAATCATCCTTATTGTTGCAGAACATCATTACACACTGGCCACAGGATAATCTTCCATACCCACTATCCCTCTAAAGAGGCCACTTTTATAATATTAAAGATCAATGTTCACGATTCTAAACGTCCTCTAATCGGCCAACATTAAGCAACAACTTTAGGCCAGTCTTCGGATGCGGTAATGTAAATTGTACGTATGTATACCAACTGCTTCCACTGAAATCTGGGTTTTTATGTCTATGATAAAACAGAAGTTAGCTAGCTCATGAGTAGACACAGCAGCATTGTTCATTGTATGGAACCATCTTCTCCACCGTACTTTCATAACCTCAGGGCTGTTAATTAATACGTCATGCAACGGATATATGTACAAGTAGACAGCTCTGAGACCTATCTTACACATACAGCCTTACAATACCTGATCTGAGCAAATTAGCACTCAAAATCAGCTGATTATCGGATAATGAGGCCACGTGACCGTCTGTGGTGGAGCCTGATTGGCTGTATTATTTGGAGCTCTCGGCCACGAGTTTAGGAATGATACGGCAAGGGTGGGGTGGGGGTTGGGGATAGGCTCTAATTGTATCGCAAAAGCTCAAAACTTGACCAACTAAAAAGTGACTACTGGCACAGGTTACCCTTAACGCCCAACGGTAATATTAACGGTAAAATTAAAACAGTCCAAAACATTTAGGGGTGTGTCAAAATATTAGGAATGTGGGATTTCTTGCATAAGCCATCTTCAGTTCACCGGCTGGGTAGGTGGTAATTTTCGTTAGACACTGTGCACGTGCAGACACGCGGCATGGCCACGTGTACGTGTGTATAAGTGGGCGGGTGTAAAGGGAAGTGATATGTGTACATGTGGTGATTGCGCCCATCACCAGTCTCCTACCACACTGTCACTTCAGAAGGTTACCAATGTCACTCCTACGTTTCTCAACCGTAAGCTCCGCGCTGTGTTCACTTGTCACCACCCGTGCGCCTTGAGCGTGGGTTTCGGTTACACACAGCCGAGGTGAGGTTACGCGAAAGGCCTCCTACGAGAAGGCCTTCGCAGAAGTGCTGACACGCCGCAGTGCTTCAGTCGTCCATGTGGGACCAGGGTCAAGGCGAGGGAGGACGGCAACTAGCTAACCCCGGAGGTTCACGTAACTATTCTTCACAACTCAGTACAAAAGATTAGACGTACTGTTTTCATAGCCCTACACGTCATAGTTAGATAAAAAAAAAGCTCAACATCAAGGGCTAACCAAGGTGTGTGTAACAGGGAAAGCTTTACATCCCCCAGGCAGTGCACCTTTCTATAACTAGCCTATTTTATACTGTGTTACAGATGGTGGGCGTGTTGTTTGTTCGTGGTAATTGTTTACAGGCATGAACTACTCGAATGCACTCGTGTAATACGGTAACAAGGCGGGCTTGGTTATCATACACTGACACACTACACTTCTGCACTCTTCCAGCACTGAATATCCATAGGCATTCAGTCACATACGGCTGTACAGCTCAATATCGCTTCTCATTGGTGTTAGTCTTTCAAAAGACCTTATATCTAATAGTGTTTATTTCTATTATTATATAAACCCTTCGTGTCAACCATATATTAAATGCAAAGATAAAAGAAACAAGTGCAATTGTGACAGCCTCTAGCTCTAATAGATATGTCTTTTACAGAACCCTAGGAATTCCACTGATATTAAATATGCAGCCTCGAACATCCTGCCCTGTTAGCCTTTAAAACCAGAGTGTTCACTAGTAACAGCTGCAGAAGCAGCAGAACATGTATGCATGGGTGATCAGGTAAGGGTCAGCCAAGACACTGCAGCACCATGCATGGGTGATCAGGTAAGGGTCAGCCAAGATATTAATGCGTAATATTGATGTGTTTCTCAGTTACTTGTACATGTATGACTTTGTTTGTTTTTACTAAAATGGATACACCTCCAAATAATAGTCCCCCAAAAATTAACTACAGTACACCAATAAAAACAAATAAGGATGTCAGACGTCAACCTCATATCCAATCTTTTGCAAGCTATGTCTAATTGCTTCAATATCCATGATCAGATAACAAGAGTATCAAATAAACAAACTATTACAAAACAGACGTCATCAAACATTCCCCAACATAAATAAACAGTACCACATGCTAAAGCTTCTGTTACTAACTGGGGCTGGCTTATGTGTGAATTAATCAACCAGAAACATATTACAAATAAACAGTACCACGTGCTTAAACGGGAAAATACCCCAACTACAGCTGGACTGCTGCTTCTAAAATAGAAGCCATGTGCTTTTAGTAAATGACGTCAAATTAGCAAAAAACATTTTGCAACTACAGAGGCTTTTTTAGAATAGGCCTTAATGTCAGACCATTTAAAGGCCTTGAGCTACATTGGTGTTACAGTGACCGAGTGACAGCATGAACTAGATTGGCGTGCTTACAATCCACTAAGTAACATTATAACAAGCTCTAGCTAATGATGATGACGCATCAGGTGCGGGACTGACCCAGCTGGCCGCCTTTGATGGATTAACTCCATCTCTGATGGATTAACGCCATCTTTGATGGATTATCTCCATCGATCAGTCGCACGGCTCAATGTGCAGCCCTCATAATCACACCGCGTGTAAGGCTGGCGTCACACAGTCAAGAATACTAAAGCCGAATCAGTCAGATATTAAACCTGCTTTTACACATCAACGAATTCCGCCTACGCATCTCTACGTGCATTGGCGAACTGGCAAATTCGTCAGGAAATTTTGAACACATTCAAAATATTTGAACGAATATTCAGTATGGTTAACGTTTGCTTCAAATAGTTATGCTGCGTCTAGGCATCGCAGAACGTTCGCACATACAAGTAACACTTCGTTTGCCTCAGCAACTTGTCGTACCATGCATGTTTACTACGTTCAATACCGCCACAATACGCCCAAGTTGACGACGTGACATAATAGGTACAGATGCGTTGCACGGGTTCGCCCATGATGGCTCAAGTGTAAAGCGGGTTTAAGAGATACTGATATTATCAGCCTATTGAGGTGGTCATATAGCAAAAACATGATTGGTGATTTGCCCTAAATCTTGAGCGTGAATTGTGAATTACCTGTATTTAAGTGTAGTGTGTGAAATGTGCTGAAAATATCATGCAACCTATTCAATTAGATTTCCTGAGCATTGGTGTAAAACAATGAAATGTATTGGTGACTGGTGATTTAGCGAACACAGGTTGGTGAATGGATCTTCATCAAGGATATATACTCCCCTCCCTATTGGCTCATCACTAGAACGGAAGAATTATACTTAACTCCATGCATTTTCAATCTTCTATCCCACATTAAGAAGTCGAGAATAAACCTTCACGACCGTGAGACCGGGGCTGTCCAGAAGACGGAGCCGCCGCCAGCAGTGTCCTCGTCCGTCTCCATACCCGTCTCGCTGCTGGCCTTATTTACGATAATCGCTCCTCACGGCAGATGATGCACGAGGTGATAGTGTCATGCGGGTGTAGGTTTTCAAATATGCGCTCATAAGCATTGTCATATCTCACGGTTACACCTAGTTACGATAATGTACTGGTAAGGCATTGTAAAGTATAAAGCCGTGAGACCGACGATGATAGTTACAACGCAGGTGGAAGTTCCTGAAGGGGTGTGGGTATATATGGAGGTGGGGGGTATATATAGTCTTGGTGTAAATCCAGTCACTACATCAAAATCACAAGAACTGTAATTGAGTAGACTCCATTACATTTCACACACTTAAAGACAGACAGTTCACCATTCACACTCAAGATTTAGACCAAATCACCAATCACTTATTGTTATATTACCCCCTTTTTTTCAATTTGCACCCCAGTACACTGCGCCACCTCATGGACGTCAAAGCAACTAATGTGGTCCTTGTGTGTGGCTAAAACGTGTTGTGCAATAAAAACACAACTGTAGCTATATTGATGTCAGACCGGACAAAGCACCATCCAATCAAACCTGTAACGACACAACTATACATCAAAGTACAAAAAACAACAGAAGCAAATAAGAAAACATTAAATCAACTAAACCTCTTAATGAGAAATCGATGTGAAGCAGAATTGAGGAGCAAACACCATGCTTCTTCTCGAGCACGTACAACATATAATCAATGTCATCAATGGCGCTCTTGGTGATAGATTGGATGCTGTTGATTGCTTTCAAAGTTGTTTAGTGTGAGTTTGAATGTATTCAACAATGAAAGTTCACTATATCATAGGATCTCTCTCTCTATTAAGACCAACATGGGGCATTTCACTTAAGTGGTCACTTGCCGTCCAACACCGTCCATTACCACCAACGTTGAGGGCCGTTTTCGTGTATATTGTTTAGTATGTTAAATTGTTATTATCAAACACACTATGTATATGGCCGTTTTCTGGTATATAAATTCTACAGGTGGAAAGCACTGGTCTTATATCTCTTCTAAACTAGATACAACTTGCATTGTACTTCTCCTTTGTCCCATTTCCACCGATGTTGTTACTTTGAACGTATGATAGAAAGACCTGAGATTCTCTGGAGGATATCTTGATATGTAACACTAGACATTGTCTGTTGTAAACTGAAACAACCTTGTAAAGAAGCAAATACGTCAATGTACAACGAGAGTAGTTAATTACGTCAGGATGTTTACTGATTATGAAAAATGGTCACGTACACTATTAATGTTCTTTGTAAGGTCTCAGTGAATGAAATAGGACAAAGTATCGATTGCACAACTGATGGGTTAACAAAACCATTACGTTTCACCCGACTTGTTACATAGCGTGTTGTTTGCAAAGTTCTGTAGGTTTAGTACATAGGTGTTGGTGACAATTTGCACCTTCAACATAATGCGTTGTTCGCCGGCTAAAGCCAGTGTCAAACCATCACACCGTACAACCAAAAAGTGTATCCAAACTTGTGGTATTGTTAAATGACACACTTTCTTGTTACAGACGTGGTTCAAAGGTAGAATTACATTCTCATGATCACTATTATTATTTGTTCTCTGCTGTAATGATAAATTCCCAAAACGAAAGTTGTAAATATTGGTTTATGAACGTTTTCGGTGCTCAAGCACCCTCCTCAGATATACAGTCAAACAGTGATCATGAGAAGAACTGATGCATCACACCATCCGGCCAAAACGTGTATCCGAACATCGTGTGGTATTGTTAAATAGCACACTTCCTCGTTACAGACGCGTTTTCAAAGGTAGAATTACATTGTCATGATACAGATTACGGATGACTTTTTGAAGGTAGAATCATCTTTTCAACACGTATTTCTCATCTAATGCCGCACTGTAAACTGTCTGGGATGAAAATTCCTGACTGTAGGACGCGGGCGTCAGTGACTTGGTATACTGACTACAGCACCACCTACCGACACAGGACCCTCTGTATCAGCAGGTGCGAGGCATTTCCCCATACTGGTTCTTGCTGCAGCATTTGATGGTCAAGTTGCCCGATAATGGTCAGTGTTAATACAGTCGGGACCATAATGTTTATCATTAATATTTGTCATGCTACTATGATTATATTGGCCGTTTAACTTATTACACACTACTGAAATATTGACCGCTGATGGAAAATTGAGTGGAACAAAACTGCTATGTGTACGTATGAAGTTATGTTGTCTCTTTGTCTAGATCGATTATTCTCTCTCTTTGGTATGCACGCATGTATGAATGCAGGGAGGTAGGCAAATGCCCACAAACCAGCAAAACCAGCCAGCCGGCCAGCCAGCCAGCCAGCCAGCCAGCCAGCCAACCAGCCGGCCAACCAACCAACCAGCCAAACGGCCAGCGATAGAGATACAATACAGACACTGATAAACAAGCAGAAATGCCGAGAGATACAAACTCGGAGAGGCCAGAGTTGACGGCAGTTCCCAACACCGCCTCACACGTGGCATGCCGACACACGTGTCAGTAGTGCCGTTAACGCTGCTAATTAGAGAGCGCATACAGTGTTAATTAGGCCCATCCCGCCTACTGCACACACAGGGAGAAGTCACGTGGTCAGGCTGCTGTCTCTTGCTGGCATCAGCTTGTGTAACAAAAGCAAGTGCGCTTTCTATATTTGTGCTTGCCTATGCATTTTCAAGGTTCTCTCTCTCATCTAGCTTGAGGTGATGGTATCATTCTGGTCTTGAGTCCCTCCAGGGCCACTTGATATAGTCAAATGAAAACTTAGGGTTGTAAAACCTTTCTTCAGCTGTGGTAGAAATATGCTTGCCACAGAGATGTGAGAGAGAAGCTCGAAACTCACATTGTATTTAAGTGGTCGCGTAAGTCTACGGAAAATAAAATGAATGATTTTAAAGCTATGGTCAGACAGTTGTGAATGTTAAGGCCACGCTAATTGTTGTGTGAAAACATTGTTAATTGACACACTGGCCCTAATATGTGTTTTTGAATGCAGAATCGTATTCATCCCCAACGTATTTATCCTCTTCTAAGCACAGTAAAATTTGAGAATGACTCAGACAGGAGCTTCAAATAAACATTTGTGGCTGTCAGATTGTCATTCGTGACTTTCCAAAATCCTGTAGGTTCTCCTATTGATGGGCATACGTATGTACTTATGAGGCCGATACCGTCTATTGCAAAAAACAATGTACACTCATAGGTATGTAGAGTGCATGGCTTTCCTCGTAAGTGGTGTTGACCCTTCATTCATTACACTGTCGTTTCGTGAGGGCGGACACTGAATTCGCTGCAATGTTTACACAGTCATTTCAAACTAACAGCACCTGACTATATGAGTCACCTATGGTCAATGGGTGGTCAACGTTCTGCACTTTTCCTATAACCTTGCCGAGTACACATCTCATAACATTGTGAGCATTGAGTTGTAATTTCAATTAGGGTCATTTTAATTGCCTCGGTTACAGTGTGTGTCCGCTGTTTGAGACTGCCAGAGTGTGATGTAGTGTTGCTGCTGTGTGCTGTAATATTAGCATGGAAGCTTGCAAAGGGATATGTGTGGCCAGTTGACCAATCGAGGAATGCAACTCACTTCTGCTTTTATAATGCACACCACACGCAGGCAATGACTATACGGCGCCACTTGGGTGACAGTAGTTTTCCGGATCCTTCCAACCTTGCAACATATAAGTTCCTGTTTGGCCCTTTTCGCTACCAGCCTAGGCCATTTTTTACATTACTTTTATTGTCAAGTTATTAAACGTGAGAGTAGTCTGCTTTTATTGAGATTTATTGAGCTATTCAGTGTACACGGCTTCCACTCACAGTCCAAGCTCTATCTCCAATACGATTTCATCAAGGATTTTACATATTCATTGACCAACTTTGATTTTCCTATCTCCCCCAAACCCCAAAACCCATCTGTCAGCCCTCCACACCCCCACTCCCCTACCGCCCCCCCCGACATCCCAAGGCCAAACTGCTCTCTAATGGTCAGTTTCACAGCTGTATTGACCACTCTGGCATTAATCCGCCCACATTGACCGTTTATCCACCTTTAGGGGCTCATCTGTAAGTGGGTGTAAGTGGCCTCGTTATTTACATTGCCGTCCCCAGGCCCCGGATGCTCCATGAGGCTCCTAGCTATGTTATGTGGTTTAAACCCTCTGTGTCAATCATCAAGTGACAACAGAGGTAGAGTATTTGATCTCAATGTTCCCAATCGCTACCCTGTAACATTCATGTCTCGAGAGGCTTTTGAAGAGGGTGCGTATGAGTGAAGTATGTACAAGTACTTTCAATCAAATTTTCTTCTTGCTTACTTCAACTTGTGCACAGATAGCATAAAATTTTCAGTTGTTTGGCAAACCGATATGCATAGATATTTTCTGTTCATGCTTGTCAATAGGATATGTACAGACATCAAATAAGATATGTTTATAGACATTGAACTCAAAATGATCAGTTTTGTTAATTTTACAATTGGTCACATTGGCAAACGTGAACAGAAAATAAAAGTTACACCTATATGAAATGAGTCTCTAATAATAATATTGTATCGTAAAGATATGACAATACACAGATCCAGTTTTTAAATTATAACTTTATGTTTTCTATTTGTTATTTTTGTTGAGATTGTTATTTTTTTTTGTGGGGTGGGGTGTGTGCGCGTAAGGCGTCTCACTGTATGCTCATTATAAATTATACCAATAAAACTAGACCTTTCATTCTACGTACCACCACCCGACCCCCCACCAACAGTTAAACTCTAAAGTAACTCACTTATAGCCACAGCCACCACACGAGGTTCCATCGCATTGCCAAACACCCTCTCAAAGCTGCTTGATTCTTCGCTCAAGGCCACACTGTACCTTTCATGACAAAAGTAATAGCGTGAAAATATCTTGATCTTCACGCAAATTTGTCTTGGGACTCGTCTAATGCGCTCACGGTGGCAGCATCAATGGCCAATCTCTCGTGAGTAATCAGTCGATGCCAGTAGCTGGGATTTCACTCACTCGACAGAAAAAAGGTCTTATCATTGCGTTTTGAAAATAAAAGACAAATAAAAGCTGGGGTCAGAGAGTCCTGGATATTGAAGCCGAATCAATTGTTGCATTGTGGGTATCAACAGCGGTTGAGACTACATTTTGTATGTGGCTGTCAGACTGGGACATTACACACGGAGGAGAAATGTTATACAAAGTGGAGATCATAGAGGGATCAGGGGGTTATAGGAGGTTGAGAAAAATAAAATAAGTTTTTGCCTTTTCCTCACACCCTGCAAGATACAACTCTTTATCTTTTGAAATCCTACATTTCCTTGAGGAATCCGTTTTATCTTTTGCGTTCAGTGGTCACCCCTGCAGTTTATGGAACTCCAATCCTTAGAAAGGTCGACTTCATTTCTTTTTTTGTTTTTGTAATAGGAATGATGCTTTTATTTCAAATCATCTAGGTTAACAAAAGAACGTTCATTTTTTCAATCTTGGTCAATTAATGGAATTAAATAGTTAATAATAGAAGAGGTCGACTCAAGAGACATCTTCCATTTTTGGTTTTTAGAAGTAATAATTCAGTTATTTATTTTGATGACTAATTGATTTTATACCAAATTATTTCAAAAAATTTAACAGTAAATGCTGCCTGAATAACTGTCCTGTTGAACAAGGGAGCATTATGTATAAATTCTAATATATACATTTTACTCAAACGAATCTTTACATTGCACATTGTATCTGCATGTCAGTTAGTATGATTGAGTACCGCTACCATCGTAACGTATCCAACATAAAGAGAAAGCAGTTTTCTTTTGATAAATTTTATCAAAATACACTTTTCAAATCACAACGTCAAGATGTTTTTACGCATTTTTCCAAAATCAAAAAGTGGCTATTGGTAAGGTATCTCGACTCTGTTTTTACTGGCTTTTTTATCAACCACACCAAATCATTGCTTTTAACGCAATTGGTTCTACCATATTTTGCTTAAATTCTTAGTCTATTAGTAGGTGACAGTTGTTAATATGGACTATGGCATGGGAGATCAAAGGTGGATACTAAGCAAATAGTCATAAGCCTCCCAATTTAACCTACATGTATGTTTGTATTAACCCCATTGTATGTACAGTGTACAATTGTCTTTCCTTACTACAGTTTATTTCCAATATATGAGGATCGTCACGGTGTTGTTCCACATTGTCCTTAAAACTGGTTACACTCACATATTGTACCATAACTTTAAAACAACTTAACATGCCTTAGGTGTAACGCTTGCCCCATGTAAAAGACTTATTTGGTACGTGAATAGCCAAAAATCATAGAGTTTACATAGCTCAAACATTTGTGACACCTATGGTAAAGATGTCATTTTGGTATTTTGTGGACATATAGGTGTTACTGTGCGCCCACACTTGGTTCTATATCAATAACTGATAATAAAATTTCATTTTTCTTGTAATAATTCATGATGTGTTTGGTAGGGTAACATATCCCAATGATTATTTTCCTCTAATAATCAGTGTGTGAGTTGACCTGAATGCAAACTGTGGGAGTAACACTTGGTTACGCCCAACATGTCGAGTTACCACCACAATTTACTCAAACAGAAGTAAAGATTTTAAGTGCGGGTTTGAGGTGAGTTGTATAAAAGTGCACTTCGAAAAAATACGTCTAACTCAATCCTTCTTCATATGTCATATACATTATATGACCAATTTAACAAAAAATAAATGTTCAGTTACCCCCAGCATCTGGTGGACATGTGTTACTCTCACCAACTGGACATTTGGTTACCCCCACATTTATGCATTTTTGAAGACAATTTTTTGTTTAACATTAATGATTTTTGAAAAGTATTGAACCCGGAATAAGAGATGTACATGTAGGCCTAATCATTTTTAAAGTTCAATTTCAAAACCTGACATTTAAAATAGCAGATATATATATTTCAAATGTCCTGTTACCCCCAACCATGTCCCATTTCCACTTCAACTTACACAAACACAAACTAAGGTTTTGAGTGTGTATATAGTGGGTTTGAGGTATTTGAAGTGGGACAGCAGTTGTCTATACAATAATACTGACTTCAAAAAGAATAAGTTGCAGTAAAAACATGAAAGACAAAGAAAACATTTGCAATCTTTATTGATATTCAATATCTAAGATAACATGAACATTGAACTAACCATAAAAGATTACTTAAATATATGTATAACTGAAAAAGTAACATATTTACATGGAACAATATATACACATTTATACCTGGTACATACATGTATTAACTATTAGTATTAGAACTAATAAATTTAAGAGTTAAGCTTTTACACAAAATATCTTTTTTAGTTAATTTTCTTAGTTGTGAGACTTAATCTAATATATAAATATCTAAGTTAAAATGTAAATTGAATTAACCATAAAAATATTACTTAAATATGTATAGTACAACTGAAAAGTAACATATTTACATGGAACAATATGTACATGTATATGCGGTACATACATGCATTAACTATTAGTACAAGAACAAATGAGTTTAGCTTTTTACAAATAATTTCTTTTTAGTTAATTTTCTTAGTTGCGAGTACTTAATCTAATATCTAAATATCTAAGATAACATGTAAATTGAATTAACCATAAAGATTACGTAATATGTCCATGTACAACTGAAAAGTGACATATTTACATGGAACAATATTTACAAAAAAAAAAAAATGTACATATACGTGGTACATACATGTATTAACTATTAGTACCAGAACTAAATGAGTTTAGCTTTTTTACAAATAACTTTTTAGTTAATTTTCTTAGTTGCGAGTCCTTAATAAGACCACTGCTCAGTTTTTTGAAAAAAGGGATGTTTATTACATCTACAGACAAATCAATACGTTTGTGAGATTTTCTCCTGATATTTTCATATCAAATATTGTCAGTAAAAAAAAAAAATGGCACTCAAGGGGGATTCCAAATGAATCCTGAGAACTCTGCTTGAGCCAGAGTCCGCGAGTAGGAAGGTTTTAGTGCGTGTCCATGGTATGTGGCAGTGACAAGTCCAGGATTCCTTGAGCTCTCACATAGTGCACCCCACTTGACGTGAAATGGTCAAAAATGGCCCAATACAGTATTATCAAAATTAAAAGACCTATCATGAGTTTACTTCTGCTTGAAAATTTAATGTATGGCTCTACTACCAAAAATTGAGCAGTTAAAAGGCGTTTAAAACCTGTGTTTTGTCCTTGTCGGATAAGTATCACTGTCAGTGAATGTGAAGGGTTCGTGCAAACATAAGAAATCTAAAAACTTTGCACCATAATTTCCTTCTAATTTTGCTACTTTCCTGAATAAAAACAAACTGATTGAAAAATATCATAATGGTTATACATATGAAGAAATCTAACCATAATATTTATTTATTTAAAAAATCTACTAAACTCCACATTTTGACAATATATTTGTGTGCTTTTAGGGCGTTCCCCACATATCCATGGTATATTTTGCAGTATTGGGATATGTTATTGAAAATTTGTGGAGATTCTATTCTGTGGACTCTGATGTATTAGCAG
>CM032666.1:18325388-18336388 GCA_019095985.1 Streblospio benedicti | reverse complement strand
ATTAAAAAAAAAAATTGGGGGGGGAAAAAAAAAGGGGGGAAAAAAAAAAACCCCCCGCCCGGGGGTTCCCCCCCCCCCCTTTTAAAAAAAAAAAAAAGTATTTTCACATGTCCCATCCCCAAAAAAAAGGGGGAAAAAATTGGGGGGGGAAAAAAAGAAAGGGGGGAAAAAAAAAAAAGGGGGGGGGCCCCCCCCCGGGGGGGAAAAAAAAAAAAAATTTTTTTTTTTTAAAAAAAAAAAAAAAAAAAAAAAAAAAAAGGGGGGGGAAAAAAAATTTAAAAAAAAACCCCCCCAAAAAGGGGGCCCCAAAAGCCCACCAATTGGTTAAAAAAAAAAAAAAGGAAAAAAAAACCCCAAAACCAAAAAAGGAAAAAAAGGGAAAAAAAAGGGGGGGGGAAAAAAAAAAAAAGTTAAAAAAAGGGGGAGCCCTCCCCGGGGGGCCCCAAAAAAAAAAAAAAAAAAAATTTTCCCGCCATCCAAAAAAAAAAGGGAAAAAGGGGAAAATGGGGAAAAGGGGGAAAAAAAAAAGGGGAAAAAAAAAAAAAAGGGGGGGGAAGGGGCCCCAAAAAAAATTTTTAAAAAAAAAAAAAAAATTTTTTTTTTTTTTCCCCAAAAAAAAAAAAAAAATTTGGGGCGGGGAAAAGGGAAAAGGGGAAAATGGAAAAAAAAACCCCAAAAAGGAAAAATCCCCCCAAAAAAGGGAAAAATTTTTTAAAAAAAAAAAAACAAAAAAAAAAATTAAAAAAAATGGGGAAAAAAAA
Organism: Streblospio benedicti; assembly: GCA_019095985.1. Classification (NCBI taxonomy): domain Eukaryota; kingdom Metazoa; phylum Annelida; class Polychaeta; order Spionida; family Spionidae; genus Streblospio; species Streblospio benedicti. The sequence continues at coordinate 18,335,627 of CM032666.1, read as the reverse complement.
TTAAAAAAAGGGGAAAAGGGGAAAAAAAAATGGGGTTCCCGGGGCCCCCCCCCCCAAAAAAAAAAAAAAAAATTTTTTAAAAATTTTTTTTTCCCCAAACCCTTAAAAAAGGGAAAAAGGGGGGGGGGGAAAAAAAAAAAATTAAAAAGGGGAAAAAAACCCCCCCAAAAAAATCCCGGGGCCCCCCGGGGGGAAAAAATTTAAAAAAAAAAAAAAAATGTTTTTTAAAAAAAGGGGGGGAAAAAAAAAAAAATTTTTTTAAAAAAAAAAAAAAAGGAAAACCCAAAAAAAAAAAACCCCAAAGGGAAAAAAAAATTTTAAAAAAAAAAAAAAAAAATTTTTTTTTTTCCCCCCCAAAAAAATTAAAAGGGGTTGGGGAAAGGGGAAAAAAAATTTTAAAAGGGGAAAAATTTGCCCAAAAAAAAAAGGGCCCCCAAAAGGGGGTTTTTAAAAAAAAAAAATTTTTTTTTTCCCCCCCCAAAAAAAAATTTTAAAAAAGGGTTTTGGGGGGGGAAAAAAAAAATTTACAGTGGAAAAGGGAAAACCCCCCCCAAAAAGGTCCCCCCCCGGGTTTTTAAAAAAAAAAAATATTTTCCCCAAAATTTTAAAAAATTGGGGAAAAAAAAAGGAAAAAAAAAAAAAAGGGGGGGGAAAAAAAAAAAAAAGGGGGGCCCCCCCCCCTTTTTAAAAAAAAAAAAATTTTTTTCCCTTTTTAAAACAAAAAAAAAAAAAAGGGGGGAAAAAAAAAGGGAACCAAAAAAAACCCCCCCCCCAAAAAAAAAGGCCCCCGGGGTTTTTTTTAAAAAAAAAAATGTTTTTTTCCCCCCCCTTTAAAAAAAAATTAAAAAAGGGGTTTTTGGGAAGGGGAAAAAAAAAAAAGGGGGGAAAAAAAAACCCCCCCCCGGGGGGGGCCCCCCCCCCAAAAAAATTTTTAAAAAAAAAAAAAATTTTTTTTTTAAACCCCCCCAAAAAAAAATGGGAAATTGGGGGGGGAAAAAAAGAAGGGGGGAAAAAAAAAAAACCCCCCCCCCAAAAAAACCCCAAAAAAAAAATTTTTTAAAAAAAATTTTTTTTTTTTCCCGCCCAAAAAAAAGGGGGGAAAAAAATTTAAAAAAGGGGGGAAAAAAAATTTTAAAAAAAAACCCCCCCAAAAAAGGGCCCAAAAGCCCCCTTTTTAAAAAAAAAAAAAAATTTTTTTTAAAAAAAAGGGGAAAAAAAGGGGGGAAAAAAAGGGGGTTAAAAAAAAATTTTAAAAAGGGGGTTAGCCCTCCCGGGGGGGGCCCCCCCCCCCTTTTTAAAAAAAAAAAAAAAATTTTTTTTTTAAAAAAAAAAAAAAAAGGGGTTTTTGGGGGGGGGGGAAAAAAAAGAGTTGACAGTTGGGAAAAAGAATTGCCCCCCCAAAGGGGGGCCCCCCCCCTTTTTAAAAAAAAAAAAAAAATTTTTTTTTTAAAAAAAAAAAAAAAAAAAAATTGGGGGTTTTAAAAAAAGAAAGGGGGGGAAAAAAAAAAACCCCCCCCAAAAAGGGTTTTTGGCCCCCTTTTAAAAAAAAAAAAAAATTTTTTTTTCCCGCCCCCGGGGGGTTAAAAAAAAAAGGGGGGGGGAAAAAAAAAAAGGGGGGCCCAAAAAAAAACCCCCCCCCCAAAAAAAACCCCCCCCAAATTGGTTAAAAAAAAAAAAAATTTTTTACATGTCCCTTCCCCCTGACAAAAGGGGTATGGAAAAATGGGACTAATGTGGGGAAAGGGGAAAAAAAAGGGGTTTTAAAAAATTCCCCCCCCCCGGGGGGGGCCCCCCCCCCTTGGTTAAAAAAAAAAAAAAAATTTTTTTTCCCCCAAAAAAAAAAAAAAATTTTGGGGGGGGGGGGGGGGGGTTTTAAAAAAAAAAACCCCCCCAAAAAAAACCCCCCCCCCCTTTTAAAAAAAAAAAAAAAATTTTTTTGTCCCATAGCCTATGACAAAAGGGGAAAAAGGGAAAAGGGGGGAAAAAAAAAATTTTTAAAAAAAAACCCCCCGGGGGAAAGGGGGGCCCCCCCCCTTTTTTTAAAAAAAAAAAAATTTTTTCCCCTTTTTTTAAAAAAATTAAAAAAAATTGGGGGGGGAAAAAAAGAAAGGGGGAAAAAAAAAAAAAAGGGGGGCCCCCCCCAAAAATTTTTAAAAAAAAAAAAAAATTTTTTTTTTTTTTTAAAAAAAATTAAAAAAGGGAAAGGGGGGGGGAAAAAAAAAAGGGGGGGAAAAAAAAAACCCCCCCCCGGGGGGGCCCCCCCCAAAAAAATTTTTAAAAAAAAAAAAATTTTTTTTGCCCAAAAAAAAAAATGGGAAAAAAGGGGAAAAGGGGGAAAAGGGGGGGAAAAAAAATTCCCTTAAAAAAAGGGTCCCCCCAAAGGGGAAAAAACCCCAAAATTTTTTAAATTTTTAAAAAAAAAATTTTAAAACCCCCAAAAAAAAAAAAGGGGGGGAAAAAAAAAAGGGGGGGTTTTTTTTAAAAAAAAAACCCCCAAAAAAAAAAAGGCCCCCCCAAAAGGGGGGAAAAAACCCCCAAAAAAAAAAAAAAAAAAAGTTTTTTTAAACCCCCCCCCCAAAAAAAAGGGCCCCGGGGGGGGGTTAAAAATTAAAGGGGAAAAAAAAGAAAAAACCCCCCAAAAGGGGGAAACCCCCCCCCTTTTTTTCCCCCCAAAAAAAAAATTTTCCCACCCAAAAAAAAGGGGGGGGGAAAAAAAAAAAAAAAAAAAAAAATGGAAAAACCCCCAAACCCCCGGGAAAAAAAGGGGGGGAAAAAAAAAAAAAAATTTCCAAAAAAAAAAAAAATGGGGGAAAAAAAAAAAGGGGTTTTAAAAAAAAGGGGAAAAAAAGGGTTTTTTAAAAAAAAAAAGGGGGGGGAAAAAAAAAAAAAAATAAAAAAAATTTTTAAATTTAAAAGGTTTTCCAAAAAAGGGGGCCCCCCAAAAAAAGGGGGGCCCCCGGGGAAAAAAAACCCAAAATTGGAAAAAAAAGGGAAAAACCCCCCAAAAAAATTTAAATTTTCCAAAAAACCCCCCTTCCCCCAAAAATGCCCCTTTAAAAAAAGGGGGGGGCCTGGGAAAAAAAATTTTTAAAGGGGAAAAAAATTGGGTTTCCAAAGGGGGAAAAACCCCCCCCAAAAAAAAAAAAATTTTTTTAAAAAAAAAATTTTTTAAAAAAAAGGAAAAAGGGGAAAAACCCCCCCCGGGGAAAAAAAAAATTCCCGGGAAAAAAACCCCCCCCAAATCGAATGTCAATGAAATAGCACCCCCCTTGCAAAATAATGGATGTGCTTCACCGCAGACTAAAGCCCCCCTTGCAAAAATGGATGTCCTACGCTATTGGAAAAAAAGTTGATCTGAATGTCCGATAGAAAAATCGAATGTCAATGAAATAGCACCCCCCTTGCAAAATAATGGATGTGCTTCACCGCAGACTAAAGCCCCCCTTGCAAAAATGGATGTCCTACGCTATTGGAAAAAAAAGTTGATCTGAATGTCGATAGAAAAATCGAATGTCAATGAAATGGCAAAATAATGGATGTGCTTCACCACAGACTAAAGCCCCCCCGCTTGCAAAAATGGATGTCCTACGCTATTGGAAAAAAAGTTGATGATGAATGTCGATGGAAAAATCGAATGTCAATGAAATAGCCCCCCCCTTGCAAAATAATGGATGTGCTTCACCGCAGACTAAAGCCCCCCTTGCAAAAATGGATGTCCTACGCTATTGGAAAAAAAGTTGTCTGAATGTCGATAGAAAAATCGAATGTCAATGAAATAGCACCCCCTTGCAAAATAATGGATGTGCTTCACGCAGACTAAAGTCCCCCCCTTGCAAAAATGGATGTCCAACGCTATTGGAAAAAAAATTTGTCTGAATGTCCGATGGAAAAATCGAATGTCAATGAAATAGCACCCCCCTTGCAAAATAATGGATGTGCTTCACCGCAGACTAAAGCCCCCCTTGCAAAAATGGATGTCCTACGCTATTGGAAAAAAGTTGATACGAATGTCCGATAGAAAAATCGAATGTCAATGAAATAGCACCCCCCCTTGCAAAATAATGGATGTGCTACACTGCTGGACTGTCCAACGTCCAATGTCAATGAACTTTCAGTATTAAGGCTAAACTATAGACGTTACGACCATGACTATATATATTACATTTTTTGTTCTATTCTACCGTGCATAACTTTAATATAGCTTTTATGGCTCAATATTGATTTATCTTTGATGCAGTATCAGTAGTAAAGGCTAAACTATAGACGTTACGACCATGACTATATATATTACATATTTTTGTTCTATTCTACCGTGCATAACTTTAATAGCTTTTATGGCTCTAACAATTTTGATGCGAATTCTTCTTTTTGCGACTGGTTATACCATCTTTAATAACCACATCCATGGCCAAGAGCAAGTGGAAAGACCTTGTAAATTTGACAGCAAACATGTTGATGCAATACTACTGTATGTGGATGAATGGGAAAACCTATATACGTATGCCCAAAACATATGCAATTTTTCTTACAGAGAAGGCAAATATCAATACATAAACGATGCCCATGATGGATACTGTGATCCTAATAATCGAACAGTACCAAAAGCTTTATCCGACCAATGCCGCCGACTGGAAACTGGAAATGGAACTATACCTTTGATTACGCTCTCTTGGAAGTGCTATCCTCGACCCAAAGGCTTAGACGGAGAGAAGATCGATTACAAAAGAAGATTCGAATGTAACTATCAAAGTTGGTGAGTCATATGTTTACACAGCCCCAGTAATGGATCCATGGTTCAGGATGGATCTGGGAGATCTGTTCTACATAGATGAGGTACATGTGAAATGGTCGATAAAGGGCGATAATCACCACAAAATATGTACATAGACATTGTGGTTTTGAAAACAATTAGCTGATACAGTCAACTCAGAGCTCTCCAAAGATGAATCTAAATGTATGCCGGACAAAATGACTAGTTCTATTATGTCACAACTGAAGGGGCAAGCAAGCGGCGATGTTATCATTCCCGTCAATTTTCAACCTATGGAAAGTTTGTAGAGGTTATATTACGTGATGCAGACAATCCCAAAGCCTTGGAACTGAATAAATTTGATGTCGTTAGGCGGAAACCTTGTGCAAACTGCAATACAGACTCTCAAATATGCAAATGTGAGTACGGCAACTGCACGAAACCTGAGACCCAAAAAAATGGTGCTATCTGCATGTGTGCCATCGGATACACCGGTCAACACTGTGAAACAGAGTTCCACCCCTGCCAGTCATCGCCCTGTAATGACCCCCCCTGTGAGATTGATTGTAGCGAAAAGAGGGAGTCTCCATACATTTGCGGTGGGAAAACCAACCTTAACAATGATAATATCACTTGTGTTATCAAAGGAAACGCATGCGGTAGCAATCCGTGTAGTGGTGAATATCAATGTGTGGAGAAGATGGACGGATATCGCTGTGACCAGAAGAAGGATGAGCAGAACAGAAAGCTCACCACCCATTGGTCAGTAACCGTCTCCAAGGTGACGGCGTTCAGCCTGCTGTTCCTATGGTTACCGCCGGCTGTCTCTGCGCCACCCTACTCTGTGCAGTACAGCATTTATGGTCAGTTTCAATGGCAAGTGATCCGAGAGAATCTGCCTCATCCGACGACAGGAGCTGCAGGGATTGTGCTGCTGGATGGCCTCGAGTCTGACTCCTTGTACCAGATCCAGGTCACGGATGCAGCAAATTCCAATTCTGAGCCTGTTGGTGTTAAGACAAGGAATGTGCAGTTTTTGATGCCACAGAATATGGAGTTTGTGAATGACGGCGACTTTGTTGTGTTGAAGTGGAGAGAGATTGTTGGAGATTTTGACCGTTTGTCTGTCATGTTTTGTGACGAGAAAAAAAGATGTGGAATCAAAGATGTCAGGAGGAATAGAACAATTCTAATGTTGGCACTAATGGATGGTTTGACTTACAAGTTCCTCATGAAGGCGTACCAGGAAGATGTTGCCGTCAAGACATCCAAGGTATTCACACACCATGTTAACTACAGTGCAAATTCTCGGGTGTTGAAAGAGCTTTCTGGTGATGGGATTGCTTTAGAGAAGGGGGCCATGGATGTGCTGAAGTATGTGAGTTTAAGCGTCGGTGGGGTCTTGATTGCCTTCTGCATTGGAGGAGCCGTGTATTTATGCAGACACCGCCGGGCAAATGATGAGGACAGCGATGACAGCGATGATAACAGCAACAGCCAATCATCCAGCTCAAGCAGCAGCAGCAGCAGTGGTGAAGGTGGAGACTGATTGTGGAGTATCTGGAGATCGGCTGGGACTGGTTGTGGAAAATGTGAATATCGGCCGTGAAGCTGATTGTGGAAGTTTTTGCGACCTGCTCGTACTGTTTGTGGAAAATGCTGGTTGTGGAAAATTTGGATACTAGCTGGGACTGATTGTAGCAAATGGAGAGATATGCAGGATGTCTGAATGTAGAAAATTCACCAAAAGACTGTTTGAAACTTCATAGAGCTATATCAGATCCAGCTGATCAAAACTGCTTGTGGATGGTAAACAGACTTTGTAAATGATGCACTTCACTTCAATGGCCCCCCAACTGAATGCTGGACTACCTGATTTGAGCAACGCTAACTGATGTTTAAAACCTGTTATTCCTAGAGCAGTCAAATCAAGTGTGTATGTGAAGGCCAGATCATACGACAGTCAAATCAAGTTGTGTAGATGGTTGAATGTTTATACTTTTTGGTTAAATTTGTACAATCAAAAATAATTATTATTTCATGTCTTGTATATTGGTACTACATTTTCTAATTTATTTGTAACAATTGATTAAATGTCCTCAATGGATTCGTTGATCAATAAAGTATTCTGTATTCTATTCTGTGGTACTCACGTTTGCGCTGCCTCATTGCTGCTGCACGCCCATGCCGAAGCTTAAATATACATAAACTAGGTGGATGACAGCCAATGGAGGATTACACAGGGACAGAGTAGGCTATCACATCGCATTGTGTATTAGTAAACTGACATTACTTTATGAAGAGGTAGTTGAATAAAAGATTGACCAGGTCACGTTTTTGTTTCAGTGTCTTTGTCTCTATTACTTTACTACCAGACATTCTATGTATCACCTCGGTGCAGTTCAGACAATTGCACATTGACATGCACACTGTTCAAAGTTGGGATCAATTTTGGGATGATTTTTAAAAAATATTTCACGCTCATGATATGAGGTTCCTTTGTGAAATTAACATGCATACACACACAAAATCGTCTACATAAATTTGTTTTGTTAAAATTGAAATGAAAAAGATTTTTGACCCCCTCCTCTGAAAAAAAATGTTAACAAGAAACAGTTCAATACTAATATGAGTCTGTACAATAATCATTATATTGTGATGGGCAAAGATGTTTTACACATTGATATCCATTCGATCATACAGGGACACTGTTAATTTTCAATTATTTTATGGGAGTGGTCACGTTATTGCTCTCACTTTTCTGCAAAATGTCAATCTTTTAAATTCTAGTGTATATCTTCATAATTTGATAGCAGGGGATAGACAACTGCTATACAACTTCAAACACCTCGAACCCACCATCAACAGCTTAATATCTGTTTCTTTCAATTGTGGTGGTAACGGAACATTACATGGCTGGGGGTAACACAACATTCAAAATATGTTTGCTCTTCTACATGTCAGGCTTTAAATATTAACTTAAAAAACATTGGTATTTCAGAATGTGTAGAAGTCTGAGCTACCAAATTTCCAGTTTATGGAAGTAACACATGTCCACAACGCAGTTGGGGTAACTGGACATTTTATTTTTGCTAAATTAGTCATAAGGTATCCATGAAATATAAAGGATGATTGATTTAGAAGTATTTTTGGAGTGGCTCTGCTATACAAATTATGCCTCTATCCCGCCCTCAAAATCTTTAATTCTGATAGTGTGAATTGTGGTGGTAACGGGACACGGGGGTAACCGAATGTTACTCCCACAGGGTGTATTCCGGTCAATTCACCCAATAATTTATTAGACTGTAGAGGAAAATGTTGTTATGATATGTTATCAGCCAGATCAGCCAGATCTTATCAAATATGAAATTAAATGGCATGTTTGGCATAGGCATGTTGGGCTGTTTTAAAGCTATAATACATTATGAGGGAGTAACCAGTTTTAAGGATAGTGTGGAACAACACCATGACCATTCTCATATATAACGTAATTGTCCATAAGTGAACATTGTCAGTTCCCATCTCCAAAAACCTACAGTAAGGGAAAGATCATAAATAATGATACCAGGGGGATCGTCCAAAAAGGTAAGTGGGGTCGTCCAACTTTTCGATTCCTTTTTTGGGGGGTCTTTGAACTTTTTTATCACACTACGTTATATTTTTTCAAATATTTTCTTTTAGCAATTGTCCAAAAATGCAGTGACTATATAGAGGTCTTTTGCTTTAACAGGGGGTGGGGGGTCACTCAACCTTTTAAAATTTTGATGGGGGGGTCGATTAACATTTTCTTCGAGCCCCAAAAAATGGAAGCCCCCCCCCCCCCTCCCCTGTATCGTTATTTATAATCCTTCCCTAAGTACATGAATGAGGATGTGGGTGAAAACTTGGGAAAAGAGAGGTTTTGACAAACAAAGTCATCAAGCCCGCAAATGTCTAAGATTGTACAAGAATTATTTTTACAGATTACATCACAGAAGGAGGTCACTAAAAGCGATGATGAACTTGCCCAATCAACCCATTGTGCAACCCCATTTAATGTCCGTTTTGGCAGAAGCATCCCCGCGGGCTACAGGGAAAATGACATTACCTACAGCTTACTGTCGGTCCAATCTAGGATTTGACTCTCATTGTGTTTTACGTGGCCTCAATTTTCAAAGTGCATTTCATGATGTTTAGTGCTGAACTGCTGATCTTACACGTAAACACAGAGAAGGCCTCGAGTGAGTTGTTGCTCTGCGGTCCGCTTGTAAGTGTAAGGATTAGGGGCACACCATTAGATATTTGGTATTAGGGGGCAGGGATGGGGGACGACCATTGTTTTATCAAAAAACTTTTTTTGGTAATATCAAACAATTTATTTCTTACCTCCAGTCGCGCAAACATTTATTTTTCAGGAAAAATACCTTTAGGAAAAATAACGTTTGTGATCAAACTTTTACCCCACATTTTATTGACGATCTTTGTTTTGTCTACCAGAACCCCAAAGAAATAAATCATACATTTAGACTAATATATATGATGATCGTCACGGTGTCGTTAAAAGGGGCTACCCCCACATATTGTAGGCCTACTATAACTTTAAAACAACTCTACATGGCTTATATTTAAAGCCTACCCCGTGTAAATGACATATTTGTTAAGTAAATCACCAAGCACCATGCTGTTTACATTGCTAAACAATTGTGACACCTATGTAACCCATGGTATTTTGGTATTTTGTGGACATATAGGCGTTACGTTGCTCCCACACTTTCTATATCAATAACTAATAATAGAATTTCATATTTCTATAATAGGCATGGAAACCTGAAGCCATAATAATATGATTTTCAGGCCCGTTACTAAATTTGTTGAAAAAAATCAGCCACCTCTACAATTGCACTCTGAATGTCAAGGGCTGCTGAAAAAACTGGTGTGCTACCAGCCTATATGATATAGAGTGTATGATTGAATTTCAGATTTTCAACCTATGTATACAAAACATGATGTGACGAAGAAGTCCTTTTTCGTGCAGACAAGAAGATACTGGAATGAGCTACGCCAATCGACTACATCTGTAGACAGTCTTGAAAATTTTAAACATGTTGTTTGATCTATGTAGGCAATAAAGCCAATTTTGTGTGTAAATTCACACTACGCTTGTGACATGCGCACTTCTTCATTTTGCACAACCCATCAATATGTCGATGTTGGCCAGTTTTAGGTTTCTGAAACACCTTACTGAGTTACTCATTACTCATTCATTAGTACAGATTGAAAAATAAAATTTATAGGATATAGACCTTAGGGTTTTGTCTGTTTATTAACTGTAAAAAAAACAATCCTCTTACCTTCAGTACTTTTCTTTCAGGAACTGTTTTCCCTCAGGTCTGTATTTTCGTGCTTCCTGACATTTGTGTTTTGGGAAACAAGTTACACATTTTTCTTTTTACAAATATTTCAATAATGATATGAAAATAATCAAAGGTTCTATTGTATGTAGTAATAAG
>CM032666.1:18296389-18325288 GCA_019095985.1 Streblospio benedicti | reverse complement strand
GCACTACCCAGACTACTCTCTACAGCAGCCGGCGCCAGCCAGCTCATACCAATCTCTACGGTAAACCTGTGCAGACGATAATTTAAGATGAGTTTGTTTCCATTCCCATAAAATTATGTCACAACTAGCTCGGCATATTTTGACTAATTACATTGTACAATACATTTTTTCCTTCACTTTAGCCTTAATATTACCATCTAAATATTTGTTTCCTATTTTATTTTTTCTATGCAAGGAACAAGAAAACTGAGTCGTTGAGAAGCGGGTATCAGAATTGCGGTCAGCTATGGGAATATGATTTTCGCTGCTTGAGCCGGTACTAGCACCTGTGCTGGGAAAACAACAACAATTCCTGATCGCCACACAGCCACCTGGTTAGCCTTTGTCAAGGAATATCATTTAAAACGATTATTGAAACCTGTGATCATAGAGAAACAGCCGTCTAAATAATCGCTTGGCGAGATGCATCAGTCTACATGCCGGTACTAGATATGCTGCATGCAAGTTGTGTTCTGTGTGGCTGTTTTCATATGAAAACAACAATTCCTAAACTAAATCTTACGGCCACCTGGAAAAGGCTAACCTCCAAGTATTTCTGCTGCAAGTTTTAGTAATGGCATGATAAACCTAAACGATTATTGCTGAAACATACTTGAAGGTTGCATATGCGGATCATGAGCTGGAATATTGCTGGAATGTCTAAATGTCTAAGCTTAGCGAGATGCAGATTTAAACATCAGTCTGATTAGTGTCAGTCTGATTAATTTCATGCATGGGGGGAACAGATATTGTTGTTCTGTGTGGCTGTTTTCTCATTATAAGTTATAGTTTTTTATCTTCATATAATATTTAAAAGCAAAGTTATAAAAATGTTAGTTTTTAGAAAGGCTGAAAGGGTCTTATGCATTTTTAGATCCAAGTTTAGTACATGGCATGATGTAATTAAAATAAAGTATTGTAATTATATAAATGTTGTCTGCTGGCAAACCCAGTCGTATAGTTATCAAAAACAACAACACCCCAAAGAACAGTTTTAATCAAACATTCACGTACACACTTGATTTGACTGCTCTATGCTCTGGCCTCCGGTAAGGAACACCAAGTTTAAACATCAGTTAACGTTGCTCAAATCAGGTAGTCCAGCATTCAGTTGGGGGCCATTGAAGTGAAGTGCATCATTTCCAAAGTCTGTTTACCATCCACAAGCAGTTTTGATCAGCTGGATCTGATATAGCTCTATGAAGTTTCAAACAGTCTTTTGGTGAATTTTCTACATTCAAACATCCTGCATATCTCTCCATTTGCTACAATCAGTCCCAGGTGGACTCCAAATTTTCCACAAACAAACCCCTGGCATTTTCCACAAACAGAGTACGAGCAGGTCGCAAAACCTTCCACAATCAGCCCCACGGCCGATATTCACATTTTCCACAACCAGTCCCAGCCGATCTCCAGATACTCCACTATCAGTCTCCACCTTTCCCACTGCTATTGCTGCTGCTTGAGCTGGATGATTGGCTGTTGCTGTTATCATCGCTATCATCGCTGTCCTCATCATTTGCCCGGTGATGTCTGCATAAATACACGGCTCCTCCAATGCAGAAGGCAATCAAGACCCCACCGACGCTTAAACTCACATACTTCAGCACATCCATGGCCCCCTTCTCTAAAGCAATCCCATCACCAGAAAGCTCTTTCAACACCCGAGAATTTGCACTGTAGTTAACATGGTGTGTGAATACCTTGGATGTCTTGACGGCAACATCTTCCTGGTACGCCTTCATGAGGAACTTGTAAGTCAAACCATCCATTAGTGCCAACATTAGAATTGTTCTATTCCTCCTGACATCTTTGATTCCACATCTTTTTTTCTCGTCACAAAACATGACAGACAAACGGTCAAAATCTCCAACAATCTCTCTCCACTTCAACACAACAAAGTCGCCGTCATTCACAAACTCCATATTCTGTGGCATCAAAAACTGCACATTCCTTGTCTTAACACCAACAGGCTCAGAATTGGAATTTGCTGCATCCGTGACCTGGATCTGGTACAAGGAGTCAGACTCGAGGCCATCCAGCAGCACAATCCCTGCAGCTCCTGTCGTCGGATGAGGCAGATTCTCTCGGATCACTTGCCATTGAAACTGACCATAAATGCTGTACTGCACAGAGTAGGGTGGCGCAGAGACAGCCGGCGGTAACCATAGGAACAGCAGGCTGAACGCCGTCACCTTGGAGACGGTTACTGACCAATGGGTGGTGAGCTTTCTGTTCTGCTCATCCTTCTTCTGGTCACAGCGATATCCGTCCATCTTCTCCACACATTGATATTCACCACTACACGGATTGCTACCGCATGCGTTTCCTTTGATAACACAAGTGATATTATCATTGTTAAGGTTGGTTTTCCCACCGCAAATGTATGGAGACTCCCTCTTTTCGCTACAATCAATCTCACAGGGGGGGTCATTACAGGGCGATGACTGGCAGGGGTGGAACTCTGTTTCACAGTGTTGACCGGTGTATCCGATGGCACACATGCAGATAGCACCATTTTTTTGGGTCTCAGGTTTCGTGCAGTTGCCGTACTCACATTTGCATATTTGAGAGTCTGTATTGCAGTTTGCACAAGGTTTCCGCCTAACGACATCAAATTTATTCAGTTCCAAGGCTTTGGGATTGTCTGCATCACGTAATATAACCTCTACAAACTTTCCATAGGTTGAAAATTGACAGGGAATGATAACATCGCCGCTTGCTTGCCCCTTCAGTTGTGACATAATAGAACTAGTCATTTTGTCCGGCATACATTTAGATTCATCTTTGGAGAGCTCTGAGTTGACTGTATCAGCTAATTGTTTCAAAACCACAATGTCTATGTACATATTTTGTGGGTGATTATCGCCCTTTATCGACCATTTCACATGTACCTCATCTATGTAGAACAGATCTCCCAGATCCATCCTGAACCATGGATCCATTACTGGGGCTGTGTAAACATATGACTCACCAACTTTGATAGTTACATTCGAATCTTCTTTGTAATCGATCTTCTCTCCGTCTAAGCCTTTGGGTCGAGGATAGCACTTCCAAGAGAGCGTAATCAAAGGTATAGTTCCATTTTCCAGTTTCCAGTCGGCGGCATTGGTCGGATAAGTTGCTTTTGGTACTGTTCGATTATTAGGATCACAGTATCCATCATGGGCATCGTTTATGTATTGATATTTGCCTTCTCTGTAGAAAAATTGCATATGTTTTGGGCATACGTATATAGGTTTTCCCCATTCATCCACATACAGTAGTATTGCATCAACATGTTTGCTGTCAAATTTACAAGGTCTTTCCACTTGCTCTTGGCCATGGATGTGGTTATTAAAGTATGGTATAAATCCAGTCGTAAAAAGAAGAATTCGCATCAAAATTGTTAGAGCCATAAAAGCTATTAAAGTTATGCACGGTAGAATAGAACAAAAAATATGTAATATATATAGTCATGGTCGTAACGTCTATAGTTTAGCCTTAATACTGATACTGCATCAAAGATAAATCAATATCTTATACAATGTAACAACACATAATGTTGTGCCTGCAGGCTACGTTACAACGCATTGTTATTGACTTTTAGAAATCCATTTTTGTGTTAATACCAATAGTAATATAGCCTCTACGCCTGGCTCTTAATCAAATACCGGCGGTTGATTGAGGATAGGCAGGTCAAGGATAATATATCATCCTTGGGCAGGTTATCAAGAAATTATGGTACCGAATAACGAATAACGAATGAAATATTTATTGAATCAGCAAGTCCTCTTACAAGACACATGTATCAGAATCATTAAAAAAAATGGAAGATAATATAACATAAAATTATATTGATTTTGATTAGAGAACAAACATATAAATAACATTGGCCAGTTATTAGAAAATTACATAGAAAATAACATAACATCCACCTAATTGAGGTATTAAATTGACGTGCAGCAATCTTCTTTAAAAAACAAAAACAGAACGAGATATAGTATCCAAGAGCTCGTAGAATGTTTTTGATATCAGAATCAATTATAACTTTAAATAATTCTTCAGCGTTTAAATCATCAATCTGGTAGTTTTTCTTTACCTCATCTAATAAGCTGTTTCTTTCATCAGTAAATGAGTTACATCTCATCAGAAAGTGTAACTCATCCTCAAACTCATTTAAGTCACACAATTTGCATATTCTCTCATCCGGTTTTGGTACCTAAAAGATACATCCCCTTGTGAATAAGTGAAAACTTTGCATTTTCATTTAATTATCAGTAGTTATTTGATTGTAATACAAAGTTGAAACAAATTTTAACATGAATTAGTTAAACCATTGAGTCAAGGATTCCAACAAAACTTTCTTTTTTTAATCATACATTTCAAACGATGTTTTAATCAGACATATTCTTCAATCAGATTTCAATCAGGATAGGTCTCGACCTTCCACAATCAGTCTCCAGCAGCCAGTCTCCAAATTCTACACCATTTTACATTTTTTACATTTTTTACATTTTGCACACTTTACACAACCAGTCCCAGCTGATCTTAACAATTTCTACAAACAGCTTCCTGGCAGATCCGTATTTTCCACAAATCAATCTCCGGGCAGATCCAGATTTTCATCATTACTGCCAGTCTTCAGATTTTCTACAATGAGTCTTCCAGCTCATTGCTACTTTCCACACCGCTATTGCTGCTGCTAGAGATGGATGACTGGATGATGATGCTGTAATCGTCATGATCATCATCATCGTTTCTATCATTGCGCTCATCGCGGTCCCCATCATTTGTCTGGCGATGTCTGAACACATACACGGCCTCTACAATGCGGAAGGCAATCAAGACTGCACCAACGACAATACTCACATATATCCGCACATTCATGGGCCCTATCTCTCCAGCAATCACCTTATCAGAATTTGCACCATTTCATTTGTGGAAGAAGATACCTCCATGCCCCTCTGTTGTCATATAGCATGCGGAGATTCTCACCATATGCAAGAAAATATTGACAATTTTCTGATCAAAATCCTCAATAGATTAAGAAGCTTTATATTGCTTATGATGGTCAGCGAAGACTTCCCACACATTTATATTATTATTAGCCCTTGATCCCCTTTCAAAACCTATCTGACCCCGCAGCTAGCTACAGTACATGGGCTCTTATAGTATTGCCTAAATAAACTCTTCCTTTAAAAATGTGCTGCCCACCCCACCCTCCAACGGGTTGCTCCAATCGATCCCACATCGACTTTCTATTTGCGTCATATGCCACAGAGTTTCTATTGAAAATAGATTTTCTTATATGCATTGAATCTGGATTTCCTTATATTGCTCCATTATTTCTTTTATAAAGTTCATTTCATTTGGTTGAGATTTGATGACACTACCACTTACATTTTTTGCATTGACTTAACGTTAAGTCAATGTAAAAAATGTAAGTGGTAGTGTCATCAAATCTCAACCAAATGGATATTCCTACTACTAAAAACAGTCTTCATAAAGAAAGTTCATATCATTGTATAGATACAGGACACAAAAAGACATCTTTGGGAATGATGTGGCGAGTGCTTGATGGGTATTTTGTTTTGTTCTGTCACATTATATGCATTTAATATAAGTGTGTGTGTGTGCGTGCGTGCGTGCGTGCGTGCGTGCGCGCGCGCGCGCGCGCGCGCGCGTGTGTGTGTGTGTGTGTGTGTGTGTGTGTGTGTGTGTGTGTGTGTGTGTGTGTGTGTGTGTGTGTGTGTGTGTGTGTGTGTGTGTGTGGCGGGGGGTGTCGTAAATTCATATTTCAGGCATTCTTTTCATTGGTGGGTGTCATATGTTAGATGTACAAACTCGTGGGGTGGGGGGTCATATCGTAGATATGCGAACCCGTTGGTGGTCGTATGTATGGTTTGCAAACCCGGGGGGGGGGGTGCCAGAAGTTCATAAGGCCGCTGTCTAAAAAAACTTCTGACCCCCACGTCTTAAATAATGACTCAGCCCTTATGGCAGTAGGCATGTAAAGGGTTTTGAACCTTACAGTCCTTGCATACATGCAATCGAGACCTCGACCTGAGTTAAGTTAATAAATTAAATGACAATGGAGGGGATGAGAAGAGTCCGTCATAATCTTTGAACATTTGATTTTTACTGCTGCTTTGCACAAGTCATCTAAGAGAGTGGTATTACGTCCTTAACGTTTAGCTGTTTTGATTTCTTTCTTAGTTGTATTTTGATGTTTACAATTTCTATTTCCGTACCAACAAACTATACATAGGTTAATTGTCTTGGTTACTGAAACCATGTGGACTGAACTGGATAATTTATTATTAATAATATTGCTTAAATACTTCTACACATACTCAACATTTTCATCTTTAATTACAATTGGTAACATTTTAGTTTTAACTTTCCTTAAACCAACAACCATTTCTTAAGTGTTTTTCTTTTTTTCATTAAGGTTTTAATAATTATTATCACACCAAACTACAAAGGTATCTATTTTTGCTTTATATAGTTCTTTTCATTCTGAGGGTTATCATCTAGCAGACCAACAATTACTGTGTCATCTGCGTATTTAACAATGAAACAAATATTTTCAGTAATTCATCAGAGGTATAGAGAATGAACAGGCAAGCAGACATAACATAACCTTCTGGACCTCCAGTATTTATTGATATTTTTATGAGAGTTTGGATTTAAAACGTACATATTGCAATCGATTTGTTAAAAACTATGGAAGAGGATAACATTTGAGTTAACATTCATATTCACGAGCTTTTGCATTAAAATGCGAGGTTGCATTTTGTTAAAGGCACTACTGAAATCTATAAAAAGGACTCTATGTGCTGTATAGTGTCTACGTCTATCTAGATGTTTGAACAACTTGTGTTGGAGGGTGAGATTTGCGTCAACACATCTTTCATATATTGAGCGAGAGCTACAAGATTACCAGGATTAAAAATTTTAAGAACAATTCTCTCAAAGCATTTCATGATTATTGCTGTTAGGGCTATTGGTCTAAGATCATTTCTGACGAGTGGAAAAGACATTTGAGGGACATGTACTAGTTCTACAGTGAGTCATTGAAGAGGCATGGTATGGGAGTCCATTGACGACCGGTACAATCTACAAATGTGGGGAGCAAGCTGTCGTCGACACTCTTTTAGTACCCTTCCACACAGTTTATCAGAACTTGCAGATTTTCTGGGGTTGTCTTTACTAAATAATAGGATTACAATGAATATACAAAATAATTGAAAACAGGGTCCCTGTATAGCTCTGTATGATCGAATGGATATTAGTGAGTAATGCATCTTTGCCTATCCCAGTATGATTGTACATTCCCATATTAGTATTGAACTGTTTCCTGTTAACATTTTTTATGCAGACGTTCAAAATTCTTTTCTTTTCATTTCAATTTTAACAAACGAATTTATGTAGACGTTTGTGTGTGTGTCATCGTGTTAATTTTGCAAAGGAACATTATATCATGAGCGTGAAAGATAAAAAAACTCATTCCAATATTGATTCCAACTTTGAACAGTGTCAATGTCAATGTGCAATGTCTGAATTGCACCGAGGTGATGCATAGAATATCTTGTAGTAAACTAAGAGACAAAGACACTGATACAAAAACTTGACTTGGTCAACCTTTTATTCCACTATCTCATTACAAAGTAAATTTCAGTTTACTAATAATGCCATACACAATGCGATGTAATAGTCTACCCTGTGAATTCCTCCATCTGCAATCTTCCACCTTGTGTTACAGCTCCGATATGGGCGTGCACCAACCCCACGATGAGGCAGCTCTCAAACGTGAGTACCACAGAACCAACTAGTCACTAGTAATGTAATACAACGCCGCTGGCATATCCAGTTGTATAGTTATCAAAAAACAGCAATGCCCAAAAGAACAGTACCTTAAAGATAAAATGTGAATAAATGCGAACACGTTTTGCTTTTTCGTTTGATAACGAGTATATGACTGTAATAAAAAGTTGAAACAACTTTGAAAATGAATTTGTTAAGCCTATGGGCTCACTTCTCAGCAAAACATTCTGTTTAAATCAAACATTCACATATAAGCTTGATTTGACTGCTTTATGCTCTGGCCTCTAGTAACAGGCCTACCAAGCTTAAACATCAGGTAGCCTGGCCCAAATCAGATAGTCCAGCATTCAGATGGCTGCCATTGATGGGAAGTGCATCATTTCTGAAGTCCGTTCACCATCAACAAGCAGTTTTCATCTGAACTTGATCTGATATAAGTCCAAATAGTCTCCATCAGTCTTTCGGTGAATTTTCCACATTCAGACATCCTGCATATCTCTCAATTTGCTACAATTAGTCCAAACTAGTCTCCAAAATTTCCACAAACAGACTCCTGGCATTTTCCACAACCAGAGTATGAGCAGGTCGCAAAACCTCCCACAATCAGCTTCCCGGCTGATATTCACATTTTCTACAACCAGTCCCAGCCGATCTCCAGATACTCCACAATTAGTCTCCACCTTTCCCACTGCTATTGCTGCTGCTAGAGCTTGATGATTTGCTGCTGCTCTCATCATCGCTGTAATCGCTGTCCTCATCATTTGCCCGGCGGTGTCTGTATACATACACAGCTCCTCCAATGCAGAAGGCGAGCAAGACCCCACCGACGCCGAAACTCACATACTTCAGCACATCCATGGCCCGCTTCTCTAAAGCAATCCCATCATCAGAAAGCTCTTTCAACACCCGAGAATTCGCACTGTAGTTAACACGGTGTGTGAATACCTTGGATGTCTTGATGGCAACATCTTCCTGGTACGCCTTCACAAGGAACTTGTAAGTCAAACCATCCATTAGTGCAAACAGTAGAATTGTTCCATTCCTCCTTGCATCTTTGATTCCACATCTTTTATTCTCGTCACAGAACATGACAGACAAACGGTCAAAATCTCCAACAATCTCTCTCCACTTCAACACAACAAAGTCGCCGTCATTCACAAACTCCATATTCTGTGGCATCAAAAACTGCACATTCCGTGTCTTAACAGCAACAGGCTCAGAATTGGAATTTGCTGCATCCGTGACCTGGATTTGGTACAAGGAGTCAGACTCCAGGCCATCCAACAGCACAATCCCTGCAGCTCCCGTCTCCGGATGAAGCAGATTCTCTCGGATCACTTGCCACTGAAACTGGCCATAAATGGTGTACTGCACAGTGTACGGTGTCACAGAGCTACGTGGCGGTATCCACAGCAACAGCAGGCTGAACGCCGTCACCTTGGAGACGGTCACTGACCAATGGTTGGTGAGATTTTTGTTCTTCTCACCCGCCTTCTGGTCACAGCGATATCCATCCATCTCCTCCACACATATGTATTCAGCACCACATGGATTGCTGAAGCAGGCCTCAACCACACAGTTGGGTCCTGTAGTGTTGGCGGCACAGTGACAAGTGTACGGAGACTCCCTTTCTGCGCTATAATCAATCTCACAGGGAGCTCCATTACAGGGTGATGGCTGGCAGGGATGGAACTGTGTTTCACAGTTTTGGCCTGTGTATCCGATGCCACATGTGCAGATAGCGCCCTTTCGTTGGGTACAGATGCCGTACTCACATTTGCATACTTGGGAGTTTGTATCACAGTTCGCACATGGTTTGCGCACCGTGACTTTGAATAAATTCAATCCCAAGGCAATTGGAACTTCTGCATCACGTAATAAGACCTCTACATACCTTCCATAACTTGAAATTTCACAGTGAGTTTGTACTCTGCCCGTTTTTCTTCCCTTCGTGAGTGAAATCATTTTAGCTGGCATGCATTTAGATTCCCTTCTTGGGACTAATTGTGTCAAACCCACAATGTCTATGTACATATTTTGAGGGGTACTAGTCTCATTATCACCCCAAATTGACCATCTCACATCCACCTTGTCGATATAGTACAGACCTTCCAGATCCATCCTGAACCATGGATTCAGCAAGGAGATAGTGTAAACATATGCCCCACCAAACACGCCAACTTTGACAGGACCAGTCCTATCTTTTTTGTAAATCAGAACTTTGTCGATGGGTTCTTCATCAAGGCACCCCCAATAGGGCAGAATTTTGCCTCTGCTATCAAGGGTTGGGTAATACACTGTTCCACCATCACAGCTTGCATTGTGGATATGGTCTGTCCAGAAATCACTGTTGTTCGTGTACCCAAATTGCCTATCTCTGGGACATACGTATCCACCTTTATTATGACTCACAAACAGTAATATTCCATCAACATGTGTGGTGTGAAATTGGCAACTTTCTTTCACTTGCTCTTGGGATTGACCTTGGGCGTGGTTGACAAAATCTGATATAAATCCAGCCATGGTTAGAAGAATTCGCATGACACTTCTTAGAGCCATAGAAGTTATTAGTATTATCCACCATAGAATAGAAAAAAATAAAATGTACTAAAGTGTCATAGTCGTTATCGACAATGATATTGAAATAGTTTCACAGTTCAACATTCATCACTGATACTGCTGTATATGTGTATTACATATGTTTCTGCATGCAACCATAAATATTATTGATTTACCATGATTTTTGTGGTAAATCAATATGCTTGGCTCAATGCACATGTATAACGTCTATCTAAGGGCTACGTAGTTCCAACACATTATTGACTAAAGAACTCTATTTTGGTGTTGACTGTAAAATAGTCCAGTACAAGAACCTCAAAAAGGGGGTTAGTCTAAGTAAATTCCCAACAAAGCCTTTTTTGTTGCAAACTGCTCCTAAGCATCTCCACTTTGAAACAAAAAAACTTTTTGACACTTTTTGTTTTGGGAAACTAGTAGTCACTCTTATAGGAATGAATATATTTTATTCATAGCCGATGATACAGTACATTACTATTGAAACACAGACCTTATTGATAATAATATGAGAATGGTCACAGTATTGCTCCCACTTTTTTGAAAAATGTCCAATTTTTCTAATTTAGTTTATATATTTATTATTTTCTAGCAGAGGCTTCTATTAACTTCTATTAAACCTCAAACACTTCAAACCATACTTGACCAATACTAATGACATGGGGTAAAATGTTGTAGTCGTGAGAGCACATTATAGTCACGACTATACAAGCCCCACATTTAAAACAATGATTTGTAGAGCTGTCTAAAAGCTTAAACAATATATGAACATTAAAACAATGTTGCTGTCCTAAAACAACAGTTAAAAATACAATTAAATTAATACAATATCAATATGTACGTAAACAAACCGTCATATGCAAATTACAAGTAAAATGCCTCTTTAAATAAAAATGTTTTAAGTTGACGTTTAAAAGAATTAACAGTGTCACAGGTCCTAAAATGAGTGGGCAATTTGTTCCAGAGTCTAGGAGCCGCTACACTGAAGGCACGGTCTCCATATGCCACTGTTTTTGATTTTGGTACCACTAAAATATTGGATGAGGATGACCTTAAACACCTCGAAGGTACATAAGGTGTAAAAAGCTCTTTGAGATATGCAGGACCATGATTGTTCATACTCTTAAAACACAGCAATAAGACCTTAAACTTAACACGCTGTTCTACTGGCAACCAGTGGAGCTCAATAAGTGATGGAGTCACATGATCATATTTTTTGATGCCACAAATAAGTTTGCATGCTGCATTTTGTACGGACTGTAATTTAGAAGTGAGACTTTTTTGGGGAGCCAATCAAAAGTGCATTATTCTGATCTAATTTGGAAATCACAAACGCTTGTACAACTGTTTTTAATTGCTTATCGGAGAGGTATTTTTTAATTCTGCTGATTCTGTATAAGTTAAACCAAGCACCCTTACAAGTTGTTGCAACCTGCTTATCTAATTTAAGATGTTGATCTATTTTGGCGCCAATGTTTTTTACACGAGGAAGCAGCAACTTTAGTATCTCCCACAATTACTGCTGTTGTTTTTATTTTCTTAAGATTATGAGCACTACCCAAGATCATAAACTCAGTTTTGTCATCATTAAGCTTGAGGTAGTTATTAGCCATCCACAATCTAACTTCACTGATGCAAAGCTCAAGCTGCTGTAATGCTTCAGCCTCTTGATCAAGATTAAAAGATAGATAAACTTGGGTGTCATCAGCATATAGATGAAATTCTACTCCATGCTTTGTAAATATGTCTGCAACTGGGGAACAGTAGTCACCAAAGAGACCTGGTCCAAGAACTGAGCCTTGGGGCACATTACACTCCAGTAATTGCTCCTTGGATTTACACCCTTGAACCATGACAAACTGTCTCCTGTTTTCCAAATATGATGATACCCAGTTGAGTGTGGAGGATCGTATTCCAAAGCGATCTGATAGTCTCTTTAGAAGCACGTTATGATCAACCGTATCAAATGCAGCACTCATATCTAACAGAACCAAAAAGACACACTTTCCAGTATCTATTGGTCATAGGATATCATTTTCAATGCGAACTAAGGCTGTTTCTGTAGAGTGGCCTTCACGGTAAGCAGACTGCATCTTAACATAGAGACTATTTTTATTTTTATGATCTACCAGCCGCTTACTAGCAACTCTCTCAAGGGTCTTAGAGACAAATGGCAGCGTAGATACTGGTTGGAGATTCTTGAAAACCTCAGGATCAAGAAGCAGCTTTTTCAGCAGTGGGATGACAGCAGCAATTTTATAGCAGGCTGGCACTTTAGCATTTTCAAATGAAGGGTTTATGATTTTTGTTATAATTGGGAGAAGGGCAGGTAAGCATTGTTTCAAAATACTTGTTTGCAACGGGTCAAGGCAGCATGTTTTTGATGAAGATTTCATGATAGTCTTTCTTACTTCATCCTCAGTTGTGGGCTCAAAGGAGGTAATATAACCCGTTTCATCTACCAGACAATTTTCAATATTGTGATAGTTACCCACTTGTGTCTGGATGTTTTCAAGGTGAGTTCTAATTTTCTTAATTTTGTCAATAAAAAAATGGGAAATTTCCTCACAAAGGATTTGTGGATGATCAGACTTTGGTAGCATCGGTGATTTGTTATTCAACTATATATTTACACATTCAAATAAAGATTTTTGTGAATCTGGCGAGGAGTCTATTCTATCTCTATAATAGTTATTCTTAGCTTTATCAATTAATGTAATGACATTCTCATTTGCAGCAGCAAACATCTTTACATTTACATTTACAACGCATTGATGAGAAGATTTGATCCAAACAAATGCCAGAAAAATGATAAGATATAATGAGAATCCCGGTCTCTCTACTTAGGACAACATTGGGAAACTGTTTTTACCTTCAGGAAAAGGAGGCCGCTGGCCCATTCTGGATCAGGCCCTGCCTGCGGATGGCTGCCAGCCCCAGGAGGGGGGGTGTTGCGGTTTGCCGGTTGTGGTCTGTTCTCATAGATGATCCACCGTTGGACGCCTATTAGCTTACGATGATGGGGGCTGGAATGGCGTTACATCTATAAAATTATATCCATAGAGTGGGTAAGAGGAAAATCAACTCGGAAAGAAGAAACTGACTGTGGTCTTCGCTGAGGACGCCCACTTGGCCTTTGGGCCAGTGTTGTCATCTACCTGGTAAAGTTTCTGGCTGGGTGTGCTGTCGTCAGAGAAGTTACGTCTGGGAACAGATGGCCCGACCCTGCCTTCCTATGTCTAGGGTTCTGGATGGTGTTGTGTCACCGGGTCGAGGCCTGCCTAAGCATCACGTTTTACATCAATATCAATAGGTTCGGAAGCCTCGTTAAAAGGCGTGTCCCATTTAGAGGACAGTCATCCCTCTGCATGCAAAAGAATTCACCTAGTTTGAAAACTATAGCTAGTGTGATGCCTCAAGTACACCCCTGGCTCAGTTGGTTACCTAACCTGCCAAACAAACAAAGGACCACATTGGAAATAAGCATTACATATATATGTACGCTTTCATGTGCTATCCTAGGAACATAGTTCCTAAAGGATATCAATAGGAGAAAAGATAAAGTATACCTTTCATAACTAGACATTCTATGTTGGTGAGAGTTTGATTATCACCTAATATATAGACAAATGTGAACAAAAACGAGACTAGAAATACATTCAGTGACCAAGTGGATAGGGATTTGGACTCGTGACCAGAATGTTGTGGGTTCGATTCCCAGACGGGTCTGGTGGTGGGTGCTGAGCAAACTCATCCCTAAAGCAGTTGCACACTGCTCCGCGGCACCTACACGTTAATTAGGTACAGATCATTGGGTTGAAAGAGTGAGTGATTGTGTGAGTGATTAGCATTGTGCGCTGAATGCGCTGCCGATGCAAGCAAATATATGAGAAATGATCAATGGAAGAACAATAAGTGGACAATGACCTGGTGTAAATAGTAAAGTCGTGAGAGCAAGACTTGGATAACGACTATAAACCACCACATTTATATTTACATCTACAGTAGAACGTCTCTATTAGGACCACCTTTGGGACCAGTGTTCAGTGGTCTCAATAGAGAGGTGGTGGATATACAGATGTTCATTCTGGTAGCTATGAAGGTCTAGGACTTAGCCTTATTGTAGAAGCGGTCTCAATAGAGAGGTGGTCTTAATTGAAGGTTATACTGTATCTTTAAAAAATATGACTACCGAGCTAGTAACGCTTTATGAGTACATAATTTAAACTTGGGATTACCTGTTCCTTGTAATAATTTTCCATCAGTAAAATAAGGTTTTTTCTGTGGTTTTAAATTTGATAAACGCTGCGCTGTCAAAGGAACCCATCTTCTAAATACTTCTAAATCAATCCTCCTTTATATTTCAAGGATACTTTATGACCAATTTAGCAAAAATTAAATGTCCAGTTACCCCAACTGCGTGGTGGACATGTGTTAATCCCACAAACTGGAAATTTGGTTTCTGCCACTTCTACACATTCTGAAATACCAATGTTTTTTAACACTTACAGTTTTTTTGAAAATGTATTGATTCTTGAAACAAGACATTTAATCACTTTTAGAGTTTTTTAAAATTATTATTTATTATCATTATTATACTTTTATTAATATCTAAAGCCTGACATTTAGAAGAGCAAACATATTTCTAAATGTTGTGTTACCCCCAGCCATGTAATGTCCCGTTACCACCACAATTAAAACAAACAGCCATCAAGTTTTTGAGGGTGAGTTCGGGCTGTATGAAGTTGTACAGCAGTTTTCTAGCCCCTACTAGAAAATTATGAAGATGTAAACTAAAATAGATAAAAAATTGACATTTTGCAGAAAAGTGGGAGCAATATCGTGACGACTCTATAAACAAAATAATTGAAAACTAACAGTGTACCTCTATGATCGAATGGATATTAATAAGTAAAACATCTTTGCCCATCACAATATAATTATTATTGTACGGCCTCATATTAGTATTGAACTGTTTCTTGTTAACATGTTTAATGTAGGCGGTCGAAAACATTACGTTCATGTCTATGTCTAAACTGTACCGAGGTGTTACATAGAATACCTGGTAGTAAACTAAGAGAGAAAGACACTGAAACAAAAACGTGACTTAGTCAACCTTTTATTTCACTATCTCACCATAAGGTAACAGCAGTTTACTAATAATGCCATACTCAAATCTATGTAATAGTCTTCCCTCTCCATCGGCTGTCATCTACCGTGTATTTCAGCTTCGGCATGGGTGTGCAGCAACCCCGCGCTGAGGCAGCTCTCAAACGTGAGTACCACACAACCAACTAGTCACTAGTTATGTAATGCAATGCCGCTGGCAGACCCAGGCGTATAGTTATCAAAAACAGCAACACCGAAAAGAACAGTACCTAAAAGATACACCCCCTTGTGAATAAATGCGAACACATTTTGCATTTTCATTTGATTAGCAGTATTCATATGACTTTGAAACAACTTTGAAAATGAATTTGTTAAGCCTATGGGTTCACTTCCCAACAAAACATTTTGTTTCAATCAAACATTCATGCACATACTTGATTTGACTGCTCTATACTCTGGTCTTTTGTAACAGACATACCAAGTTTAAACATAAGCTTGCTCAAATCAGGTACAAATCAGGTACAAATCAGCATTCAGGTGGGTGCCATTGACGGGAAGTGCATCCTTACTGAAGTCTGTTCATCATCAACGACCAGTTGTGATCAGCTGGATCTGATATAGCTCTATGAAGTTTCAATCAGCCTTTCGGTGAATTTTCCACTCAGACATCCTGCATATTTCTCCGTTTGCCACAATCAGTCCAAGCTAGTCTCCAAAATTTCCACAGACTCCTGGCATTTTCCACAACAAAGTACGAGCAGGTCGCAAAACCTTCTACAATCAGCTTCCCGACCGATATTCACATTTTCAACAACCAATCCCAGCCGATCTCCAGATACTCCACTATCAGTCTCCGCCTTTCCCACTGCTATTGCTGCTGCTAGAACTAGATGATCCGCTGCTGCTGTCATCATCGCTGTCATCGCTGTCCTCATCATTTGCCCGGCGGTGTTTGAATAAGAACACGGCTCCTCCAATGCAGAAGGCGACCAAGACCCCACCGACACCAAAACTCACATACTTTAGCACATCCATAGCCCCCTTCTCTAAAGCAATCCCATCACCAGAAAGCTCTTTCAACACCCGAGAATTTGCACTGTAGTTAACATGGTGTGTGAATACCTTAGATGTCTTGACGGCAACATCTTCTTGGTACGCCTTCATGAGGACCTTGTATGTCAAACCGTCCATTGGTGCCAAAAGTAGAATTGTTCCATTCCTCCTTGCATCTTTGATTCCACATCTTTCATTCCCGTCACAAAACATGACAGACAAACGGTCAAAATCTCCAACAATCTCTCTCCACTTCAACACAACAAAGTCGCCGTCATTCACAAACTCCATATTCTGTGGCATCAAAAACTGCACATTCCGTGTCTTAACAGCAACAGGCTCAGAATTGGAATTTGCTGCATCCGTGACCTGGATCTGGTACAAGGAGTCAGACTCGAGGCCATCCAACAGCACAATCCCTGCAGCTCCCGTCTCCGGATGAAGCAGATTCTCTCGGATCACTTGCCACTGAAACTGGCCATAAATGGTGTACTGCACAGTGTAGGGTGTCACAGAGCCACGCGGCGGTATCCATAGCAACAACAGGCTGAACGCCGTCACTTTGGAGACGGTCACTGACCAATGGTTGGTGAGCTTTTGGTTTTTTCTCCCCCCCTTCTGGTCACAGCGATATCCATCCGTCTCCTCCACACATATGTATTCAGCACCACATGGATTGCTGGAGCAGGCCTCAACCACACAGTTGGGTCCCGTAGTGTTGTATCCGATGCCACATGCGCAGATAGTGCCCTTTTGTTGGGTACAGATGCCGTACTCACATTTGCATACTTGAGAGTTCGTATCGCAGTGTGCACATGGTTTGCGCCCTGTGACTTTGAATATATTCAATCCCAAGGCAATGGGAACTTCTGCATCCCGTAATAAGACCTCTATATACCTTCCATAACTTAAAAATTCACAGTGAGTTTGTACTCTGCCCGATTTTCTTCCCTTCGAGAGTGAAATCATTTTGGCTGGCATACATTTAGATTCCCGTCTTGAGACTAATTGTTTCAAAACCACGATGTCTATGTACATAGTTTGCGAGGTACTAGTCTCATTATCACCCATTATCGACCACCTCACATCCACCTTGTCGATATAGTACAAACTTATCAGATCCATCCTGAACCATGGATTTAGCAATGAGTTTGTGTAAACATATGCCTTACCAAGCTCGCCAACTTTGACAGGAAAAGTCGAACTTTTTTTGAAAATCAGTGCTCCGTCGATGGGTTTATCAATGCACCCCCAATAGGGCAGAATTTTGCCTCTGCTATCATGGGTCGGATAATACACTGTTCCACCATCACAGCTTGCATTGTGGATATGGTCTGTCCAGAAATCAGTGTCGTTCGTGTACCCAAATTGCCTACCTCTGGGACATACGTATCCACCTTTATTATGACTGACAAACAGTAATATTCCATCAACATGTGTGGTGTCGAATTCACAACTTTCTTTCACTTGCTCTTTGGACTGAGCCAGACTCTGGGCGTGGTTTATAAAATCCGATATAAATCCAGCCATGGTTAGAAAAATTCGCATGACACTTCTTAGAGCCATAGACGTTATTAGAATTATCCACCATAGAATAGAAAAAATAAAATGTACTAAAGTGGCATAGTCATATTATCAACGATAATATTGAAATAGTTTCACAGTTCAACATTCATCACTGATACTGCCTTACATGTGTATAGTACATATGTTCCTGCATGCAACCATAGATATTATTGATTTACCAAGATTTTTTTGGTAAGTCAATATGTTTGGCTCAATACACATAACGTTTATCAGGGCTACGTAGTTCCAACACATTATTGACTAAACAAATCTATTTTGGTGCTGACGGTAAAATAGTCCAGTACAGGAACCTCAAAAAAGGGGGTAGTCTTTAATAAATTCCTAACAAAGCCTTTTTTTGTTGCAAACTGCTCCTAAAGCATCTCCACTTTGAAACAAAAAACTTTTTGACACTTTTTGCCTTGGGAAACTACTTACAAAATGGCCGCAAATATGGCCACCCTCGTTACCACAAAAATTACATGTTTTCATCGATTCGGATGCATTATGATATTTTAGAGCCATTTTATTGTTTAGAATTGTTTACTATACATGTAAGTAAGATTTATGAATTTCATGAATGCAATTTAAATTCAAAATGGCCACCATTGACCAGATCAAATCCTATAGGAGTCAGTATCTGATATATCATTTTTTTTCTATGAATGAATATATACTTTATTCATAGCTGATGATACAGTACATGATTATTGAAACACAGATCTTATTGAAAATAATATAGTAATAATCTGAATAAAGTCTGACATATAATCTAAGCTCTGAAAAGGGAGCATCAGAAAGATTCCCGGAAGTGATCCATGTATGTATCTGGATGATGATCAGTTCTAAATATTGTTATTCATATATCGAGCTATAAGTGTGCGCTCTTTGATAATACTCCTTCTAATTCCAAGACTATTTTCTATTTAAGGTGGACGAGTAGCACTAATTAATATAAATATTATACTTAGTTTTATATACCTTACTTTCATAGTCTAGTACACGAATGGTTTAGACTTAAATAAATTTCCAACAAAGCTTTGTTTGTTACAAACTACTCATAAGCATCTCCAAATTGAAACAACTTTTAGACACTTTTTGCCTGGTGAATCTATTTCCAAGATGCCCACCAATATGGCGACTCCCGCAACCAAATAATACACATGCTACCTTTGATTCTGATGCAATTTGATGTGTCAGCATTCTGTTGTTTACAAATGACCTACTATACATGTAAGTAAGATTTTATGAATGCAATTAAAATTCAAAATGGCCACCATAGACTAAAGACTGGTGGCCATTACAGAAAATGCTTTATATTGCTCTAAGTTCAATGCTAAACATGCTATTAATGCTATGTAATGATTTGATTTTCGAAACATAGGCTTGCTGGGTCTACAAACATTATGAATCATTTAAAAATATGATACATTCCATATGTACAGCTATGGGCTAATGGTTAAGGCTTCTTATTATAACCATGTTTTTACAAAGTGGATCATGTTATTTACGCAAGATTTACTATGAAATAGGTCTATTCATTTGTGCTTATTTAACTATTGAAAAGTGGCGCATTAAATAACTCTTCACAAATAGTTTGCCATTCACTTTATTCATTAGCTAACTCAATATCTACACCTCCATTTGAACACAATCGTTTGCATTGCCCACAAGCTGCGGTACCTACTAATCGATTCTTTTTGCATGAGTAGCAATTCCATCACACCTCTCCGCATACTTACACCGGATCATCAAAAGTAGGCCTGCTAGTGCAGGGGCTAACTCCATTTTGATTGGCCTCAAAACAACACCACCTCGTGGAGATGCTTCACTGACCGATCCCCATTTTGTTGGGTCTACAGTGTTTCCACACCACTCCTGCACCTGGTGGTAAACTCTTCTGCTGTGAAAACGAGCTGCATCTGCAGTGGGAGGAAGGTGCTCAGGATCAACATATGTTTTGGAAACTTGATCAGTAAATTTCTCCACTCTACCCGTATTGAGATCTGTGCAACTAAAGAAAACTGCAAGGGCTTTTTCTCTTGCAGTTTCTGAACGAGAGGCATCCCTTTTAAACAATATCGCTGAATGAATTGCTAATGATTTAGCCCTCTTCATACCCATCATCTTTCCAAGGCCAAATGGGTTTGACACAGTGTCACATCGTGTTATCTCGTGAAGGAACAGGATGGAACTACATATGTCAAAGCCAAGTTCTTTTTACATATTATTGATGTGGATGGGTGCCTTCATAGTTGTCTTTAGGATAATGGTCTTATATAAATGTTTGGTGTTGTTTGACGTGGTGCAAGAGCAGGACAAGCACATCTGTGTCGTCTGCCACCATGACTACAGGGCTTGTTCTGGCTATCTGGCACGCGGACTGCGCAATATCTAGGTCAGCATCTGCGTCTGCATGGTTGGTTTGTATTCCACTATCTTGCCGAATGGATCCAAGCAGGTTGATAAACTTTTACTTGTTCTGTCTATTTACAAGGAATAGTTTCTTTTTCATATTCAAAATCATGTTGGGATCCCCCTCAACATCAACTCCAATAACACCTCCTTCCCTTCTCAAATGTGTTTCATATTTAGTAGATGGTCCCGCACTGCAACCATCAAAAAGTGGATATTCATCTGGTATATGGCGCCCTATGTACTCAACATAGAGCTGACAAAGTGATTTGTATGTATAATATTGAGGCCATGGTATTCTTTGTAATAAGGACCCACCATCAAGAACGTGTTTCATATATTGCAAATCTACACCAGCGTTCATGAATGACTGAGGTGCCAATTTAATTAATCCATTCTGAAGAGAAGCTTTATCCTTTGGGATTCTCATTCGAAGACTGGAATCAAACAAGGCAGAAGGGTATGAACAAAGTTAATGCTTGAACATTTCCTAAGGCTCCATGTTCCCCATCCCTGCTATCAGCATTCTCTGGTAGAGGTGCTTGGGGTCAATTTCTACCTTGTCACCTTCAACTGATACATAAGTGCTAGGGTTACACATTGCTCTTTCTTTGACAAATGAATAATTAGAAACTGACTTTCCATCTATGTCATTTATAATGGACTTCCCTACAATTTTAAGACTACCTCCTTCTTTGAGTTTCATGTATGGATGTTACCAACAAGTGCCAGAGTGGTATGGTGTGGAAACACGTTGGACCCAACGAAATGGGGATCGGTCAGTCGAACATCTCTATGAGGTGGTGTCGTTTTGAGGCCAATCAAAATGGAGTTAGCCCCTGCACCAGCAGGCCTCTTTTTGATGATCCGGTGTAATAGTGTGGAGAGGTGTGATGGAATGTGCTGCTCATGCAAAAAGAATGGATTATTATGTACCGCAGCTTGTGGGCAATGCAAAGG
Organism: Streblospio benedicti; assembly: GCA_019095985.1. Lineage (NCBI taxonomy): Eukaryota > Metazoa > Annelida > Polychaeta > Spionida > Spionidae > Streblospio > Streblospio benedicti. The sequence continues at coordinate 18,303,763 of CM032666.1, read as the reverse complement.
ATTGTGTTCAAATGGAGGCATAGAAATTGTGTTAGATAATGAGTAAAGTGAATGGCAAACTATTTGTGAAGAGCTATCCAATAGCAATGCACCTCTGTTCAAAATTTTTACATTTTAAATTTTAAAAATAGAATTGAAAAGTGTAATAACGTTTTAGTTCAGACTCTACTTGACTGCTGGCAGTACCCAAATGCAATATTATACCTAGAATGGAAAAAAACAGCTGTACATTCTGTGATATGTTTGTGATTATATGCATAGTTTTATTTATTTACTATCTATTTATGTATATATGTATATTTTATGTCTTTTATATGGAATTTAATCCGAAATAAATGTTTATATTCTATAATAGTTAAGTAAATGCAAATAAAAAGACCTAATTCATAGTAAATCTTAGTAAATAGCACGGTCCACTTTGTGACAAAGTGGTTATGACATGAAGCCTTAACTACTAGTCCACAGCTGTACATATACAATATATCTTATTTTTAAATGATTCATAATGTTTGTAGACCCAGCAAACCTATGTTTCGACAATTACGTTGTTTTAAAGTTATTGTACAATATGTGGGAGTAACCACTTTTACGGACAATGTGGAACAACACCGTGATGCTCCTCATATGCCAGCGGCCACCTACGAGCCGGAAATTCACAACTCCCTGATCCACCGACCATGCGGGCTATAACGCGTTTTCAAGCGGGCGCGTGATAGTGATCCGTGTGCGGAAATTTGGGGACATACACTCAAGTGTGCTACCCACTTTCGCTGATTTAATCATAAAAACTGTAAGCGACGCAGCCACGAGACGTGAGACCAACCCCGCCTCGTACCAAGGTGTGCGAAAGCTTAGGGACGCGGCGGGGTACGACGTTTCTGCAGGTAAGAAAGTGGGCCACTATAAACGAGGTATGTTTGCAGACCAAACCTCTGAGACGTATGGTCAGCACATCAGTCGGTCAATTTATTCTCCCCCCGGAGAATAGAGACGCAAAACTTGTTGTACCTCCAGGAATCGTCTGTGGTACTGTGTGTCACTCTATGACTGTCAAGGAAAGGGGGCCACCCTATCACATCGTGTCAGCACGGGAGGCCTTCCGTGAAGCACCGGGATGTGCAACATGAAGGAGGCTCAATGGTCTATCCGACCGTTGCTAGAGCCTGTGACGTATTATGCACAACGTGGAGCTGGCTCAGAGGCATATTAGACTGTCCAAAGAGCCAATGGGGCACCTTCTGTTGCTGCTGCGAAGGCGGCAGGCTGCATTTATACATGTATTGGATGAGGTGTTTGTATGCATGCCCACCTGGTGCACAAGAGGCAGTATACACACCCACTTCGTTCACATGATTCAATTATTTCTGGACAATTTGTTCACATTATTATTACCATTAAAAAACCTTTACCTTAATACCCTTGGAAAGAAGTTTATTTACTTTACCGTATGTCAATGTGACAATAAATAGCAAAGACTACTACTGACAATACGATTATAGCACCAACAAAAAATGACTTTGCACTGATGCTGACCCGCCCGGCTCCCACATGCGCCCCGAGGGACTCCATACCAAGGGACTCTGTTGGAGACTCAGCCCACATCCGAATACACGTACATCACGTGAAAGAACTACTTGCCATCAAGCCTCTGTGACTTGGCTACAAGGCCTGACCTTCCCATGTGCACTAGGACCTCGACTCCCTATAATCCCCCCTCTCAAATGCAAAGACCAATGCAATACCTCAATGGGGAGACCAACATTTTGGGTGGGGGTGGGAGTGGGGTATTATAGCGAGTCGAGGGCGGGCACATCCCTAACGTTTTGCCTTATTGCTCACGTTTCCCACATGCCTAGATGCCTTCATGAAGTAGATCAAAGATACTTATGTGCACAGTAATGCTATGTGATTTTCTATGAATTTTGCCGTATGACTTTCTAGTTGTGATCATCATACTCTTCCTACTTTACTTAACAATGGCTGCCGTGGAGAAGCCACAGCTCATCAGATCTATTGGTAAGGACACCCAAAGTTTATGCTAACGCACGCTCACCATTCACCCCACATACCTTCCTAGGAATCCACCAGACAGTTGGTGCCTGTGACGTCACCGTACTATTGTACAACCCAGTCCCGGGTCTTGTCCATGCGCACGTCAATAATCCATCACTGGAGCAAACAAGCCAACAATCGAAAAAATCCCCAGTACCCGCCATAAGCGGCCCTTTCCCTGCCGAACCAGCCAAGTCACTCAACATTTGAGGCCAGATCAAGCACAATCCACCCCGATGTGACAAATCGGGCGTCTTTTGAAAGATCTGGAGCTAGGATCGACCATGTGAAATTGGGGGGTTAGACAAAGTCACATGCTAGGAAATGCGTACAACACTGACCTGTGCACTTTCATTTGAAATGCATTATACATGCCAGGAACAATGAGACTGCGTGGCAAGGTCTTTGTACAATAGGGACGGACGCCTCGGTGGACGCCCAGTGACACACATGACTCTTTGAATCTATCATGGGGGTCAAGGTCAAACTACAGGGGGCAAGGTCTAGCTCAGCATGCTCTTGACGCGTCAGCAGGTATACAGTAGAAACTCGTTTACTCGAAGCAGTGCGAAGAACTGTACGCATAAAAAATGTTCGAGATAGCCACAACATTCGAGGTAACTGACTTATATATTTTACACTGAAGTTGAATGGAATAAAAACCGTCGTCGACATATTAAAAAAATCGAGATACACATGAACGAAAATCTACTGTCAATATTGTTTGGTGATAAGGCCATTTCTTTGTGGTTTAATTTGTACATGGTATATATAAACATTTGGAAAGAGCTATAATACCGGAATCGTTGCAAGAGTAGGTGGCGTCATTTTGTAAATGGTACAGCTGGCTTGCCCCTTTTATCTTAAATCTATATATATACGGACTATTTTTTGCAACAATTTTGCATATGCACAGTACATGTTTTACAGTGTTTTTACAAGTAGCTAAGTAGCGTTGTCATGGGAGAGTTTTGCAACAGCTGTGAAAAGTTGTATTCTTAGAATGTACGTCCATCATTCCCAACTGTTAACCTAAAAGTTGCTGCAACACGCTGTTGTGAAATAACGCTGACAGCAATTCATCTGTATCCTTATATCCTGTATTACACGTTCCACTCCTGTCGTGTCATCAGCCACTGCCATTCTGAGCATGCACCGTATTAGCCTTGGGTCGGGGGTCGAGAACTCAAACAGGACCTAGGTTTACGGGGTCAACTTAGCAGTATATGCTTGTAAGTCTTTATCAAATCCATTAATTATAGTGCAATTATAAATACACCCATTACGTCAATGCCATGAGTCTTTATCTAAGGCCATTACATATTGGGTAGGTATTTGCACCATGTCCTTGCTTAATACCCAAATCATTATTATTTCATATTCGTAAAATTCAATGTACTTGGCAGCTTAATGTGTATATTTGAATCAAATCATGATTATTCATAGTGTATAGTTTTATTACCCAAATCAATAACGTATGTATGCTATAAGGTGTGCTTAAAGCTACCACTAGTGTCATGTTCCTCCTTGAATAAGCTGTCTGCTCGAGGTACTTAGACAATGACAAGTTAATACCTGCTCTATAAACACAAGCACTGGCGCACAATGGGGCCTTTGATTTGTCTCCATTAGGCAGAAGATAACACACTGAATACAACATTTTGTAGTGGATTGGCTCTAATACGCTTCCTGAAATTACCATTAGGGTCAGTTCTATATAAATGGTCACTTAATGAATTACAATACACTGTAGCAACGGGTTACTAGGAAAGCTCTCATATCAGAGGAGTTTAGGTATTTTATGTATTAAATATGACGTTACGGTGGCACTACTATATGCGGATCGTCACGGTGTTGTTCCACATTATTCTTAAACGTGGTTACTCCCTCATATGGTACTATAACTTTAAAACAGTCTTACATGCCCTAGATCTAAAGCTTGCCCCGTGCAAAAGACATATTTGGTAAATGAATAACCAAAACATCTTCGACTTTACATTGCTCAACCAATTGTGACGCCTGTTGCAAACATGTCATTTTCGTTTTCTTTGTGGCCATATAGGCGTTACGTTGCGCCCACACTTGGTTCTCTATCAATAACTAATACTATAGTTTCATATTTCTTGTAATAATTCATGATGTGTTCTGGGTGGTGACATATCATAATGATTGCTTTTCTCTAATAATCGTTGTGTGAGTTGACCTGAATGCGACACCTGGGAGAGTAACACTTGGTTACTCCCAACATGTCCCGTTACCACCACAATGTACACAAACAGAAGTAAAGCTTTTAGGGGTGGGTTTGAGTTGTACGTTGTAAAGCAATGCACTCCAAAAATACGTCTAAATCAATCCTCCTTTATATTTCATATACATCATATGACCAATTTAACAAAAATAAAATGTCCAGTTACCCCCACCACCTGGTGGATGGTGATTGATGATAATTTTGATTGATTGGTGATTGGTGATAGATGATAAGATAATTTCACTGTAACACACCTTCATAAAGTGACCCCCATTAAGGGGACTGTGAACTCTTTAAGGGAAAAATATTCTATTTTCAGCTTTTAAATATTTATTATACTGTAAAGTGTGAAGAACAACATGTTTTGAAATGAACCTTTTATCTTCAATAGTTTTCCCATTACAACCCATTTCGTGAAGACCAACCCGGAGTGAAAAACAATGACTCATTCTTTGCAGGTTTGTAAGGTTATATGGGCTAAAAATTCAATTCTTACATTTTCAATGTTTTGTATGCATTAAATGATAAAGAGCAACGTCTTTTTAAAATTAACCTTTTATCATCAATAGTTTTTCTTATATGATACATTTTATAGGCAGCAACTACAATCAAAGTATAATGATTGGCCATGTTTAAAGCCCATTTTCTCAGAACTAAGTTTGCATAATGGATTAATTTTTCTTTTTATATTCCTCTCTAACCGTGAAATCAAATTTTCACAAACGTGTATATATTTGAAGATATATGCATTCTGAAGAAAACCTTACTAGGGATTTTGATTTTCTTATTTCGTTGATGAATTATGAACGTTTTTGAATTGATTTGCCAGAAAATTCGGAAAATAAGTGGTTTTAAAACTTAAAATGCATGCAAAATGAAAAATAGGAAAAATAAAAAAAATTGAGGCAAGGTTTTCTAGATAAATATACAAATTTTGTAACTGAATAGTGATTTCGGTCATGTTGATGTTTTACTATCAGTTATATGCTTCACAGACAAAGTTGTAAATTTTTCACTAATTGCTTTATAAAAAAATGTTCATCAATCTATACAGTTCAAAACATGTTGTGTCATTAGGTTAGATAATTATCTACAAAATAAGGTGTAATTTATAAGAATTGAAGCAATAATGAGTGAGAAAATCAAAGTTTAATAAAATCGTAAGAAAAGAGTTCACAGTCCCCTTAAGAGACCTCCTCTGTGTTTAGGCTAGCCCCTAGATAAACCTGATACACAGTTTCTTCTGAACATGCAATGTGAAAGAGATTTCCGTAAACCGAACACAGATGTCATTAACACTAAACGATTTTAGGCCTCCGCGATTTTGAATAATTAATACAGACATGTACCTACGCCCTTTGTTAATACAGTTCGTCTATCCAATGATCTGTCTATTGCAAAAAGGTCACAGACAAGATTAAAAAAGACATGTGTCGATCCGCTTGCCATTGTTTTGTTGGATGCTCTATTACATCTAAAACTTTGAGGTAACTGAACTCCCATTGACGTGCACAATGAGGATAACCAATCTACACGTATTGATGGTTTCTAATCATGTATTGGTATTTTTGTCACAAGTAGCAGGTATGTGCTTTTTCTACGTCTATGCCCCACATTTGTTTGTATTCCTTTCACTGACATTTAGTGAGCATTTGATGTCCTGCAGCTGAGTCTGTGCACGTGTATGTAAAGGAGAAGGACATGAACCTGCGCTACCACAACTACCAGTGGTTCCACCATGGCTTCCAGACTGGTCGGGAGTGCGTGGCTCTCTGCTACCAGGATGCCGTTGGAGCCGAGCAGCAGCAATGTGTGTCCTACAAGTTAGCAATTCTGTAGTTGTGAGGTGTGCGGTTTGAATAGGATTGAGGGTGGATTTCATTTTCTGTATGAATGCACAACCTGTAAAGATATATTGAAATAAGTACTTTGACGCTGTTGGGAGGAAATATCCAAAATTCAGTGATATGATAGAAAGACCTAGATTTAAATTTCTTGTTACTACTGGATGGAGAGAAACAGTAAGTTATATTGTAGATGGCTGGGATATATGGACAAAATTATATTCATGATCAATGAAATAATATATCTTAACCTGTTTGTAATTTATATATTTTCTGTTATGTCTTTCTGGTGTATCAATAGACATGATGTAGTTTAATCCCAATGCAGCACAGACAACACTGATTGCTGCTGTGAACTGACGAGTAAATTCGAGGACCCTGGTGACTTTTACTACCACATGGGAGTAGACATCATCACACGCATCCGAACTATGGGTGAGTTGGTTGCACATATTGGTGTTATGTTTACTAAGTTACAGTAGAAGTTACCTTTAATAATCACAGAAGGTCGAATAATTCATGTAATCGAGACTTATCAGAGTTCCATCTGACATATTTTAGCCATGAATTCATCGATTCCAGACAGATAGTTTGATGGCAGACATATTTTCCATTGGTCTGATGGCTCATTGTTACGATAGCTCATTAGTCCGACGGCCCAATAGAAAGACATCCCATTGGTTAGATGGATGTTTGTAATTAACGAATCTAAATTTTCAGCTACCATTATAGTATAGCAAGTGACCTTTGTGAGGCTCCAACTCCCAACTGCATGTGTATGAGGCGATAGTCATCCCACCATCCCAAGCAGCTAGCTGTTACGAGGATATAGCCAAATTGTTTATGATATGAAGAATATGTGTATTCTGATTTTCACTCTTGCTTTCTTTTCCATATTTGCAGTCCCTGCTGGGCATGAAACCTGGTCCATAAGCTGTAGCATGTTTTCACCAAGCACTCAAGACAGGCGCATGAGACCCGTGTGTCATTTCCTCCAGGAAGACAGCATTAATCAATGAGCATTGTGACCAATACACTGTTAGAACAGATGTTTCTGCTTCATGCTTCCATTGCTACGGATTATAACGGCAGTTATGGCATTCATCTCTCAATCATACATTCTCCCAAAGCAGCAGACAAGGCAAGATTTAAGCATTAAATGCCCAGAACAGGCAGTTTCCCAACCAAACCAGCAAGGTCACTCCAAATTTGAGGCCAAGACACCCACAA
>CM032666.1:18112548-18296289 GCA_019095985.1 Streblospio benedicti | reverse complement strand
AATATGTAATGAAAAAATATTGAGAACACTAGAAATACAAAACTAAATTGAAGATCGGATTTAAAAAGAACTTACATCACCCTCCTCTTCTAAACGTCCACAGCTCGGTCCCGGGGTCATCAGTTTGTAGTCGCAAGAAGGTTCCACTAAGCGGTCATCCAACACCGAGACACAGGGTTTGGAGGTTCTCGTAGTGTGCTTCCTTGCCACCATTGCACACGTGTCCACCTATGACGGGGGTGGACCCTCTGTGAACATCAACATTCGCGCACGCCTTTATATAGGCACGTACTACGGCCCACAAACGCATCACATGAGCCAGCGTACGCGCAGGGACTTGGCTAGGGCGATGCGGATTTGGGTAATCCGCACATTATTGAAAATACCCAGAGCGCCGGGGCTACCGACCGGCCGTCTTTGATTGATAGCGCAAAGTCACAGTAGTTCACGTAAAAAGTCCGTTTATACTCGCCAAATCGTGCGACCAAAGGTGCAAGTCAAACATCAAGGCCACGCTACGGGTCACAACCGGGAGAATGGAGGAACGTATTGGGTCAATCGGGGGTTTGGTAACAACGCCTGGATAGACTAGGGGCCGTAGAACCTTCACACATATAAGTAACACTTACTTTGGCCCAGTAACTTGTCGTACCATGCATTTTTACTACGTACAATGTCGCCTCAATACGCCCGAGTTGACAACTTGACATAATACGTGTATATGAGTTGCAAGGGGTCGCATAAGATCGCTTATATGTAAAACGGGTTTTAGAATCGTGACTGGCTACGCCTTGGTTATATTTTGCGTCAGTGGTTATATTTTGCGTCACCAGATTCATTCTTAGGGTTGTAGTTATATTTTACGTTAACGCAAATCATAACTGGTTATATTTTGCGTTGGTTATATTTTGCGGTCTAACAAGCGTGGTCATTGTCAAGTCTTTCTGTGAGATGTAAATGTAATGGGGTTTTATGAATGTTATATATTTCTAAATGCGCTCCCACCTTTCTTCTAAATTTAATGTCTATTTTTATTTTATGTTATTGAGTGTGTTCGTAATTTACAAGCAGGGGCTAGACAGCTGGTATACAACTTCAAACACCTCAAACCCGCCCTCAAAATCTTAATTTGTGCTTGTGTGAGTTGTGGTGGTAACAGGACATGGTTGGGCGTAGCAGGTCATTTAGAATATATCTGCTATTCTAATTGTCAGGTTTCAAAATTGAACTTTAAAAAGGATAATATTTCTTATTCCACGTTCAATACTTAAGAAAAGAACGTATGTAAAATATTTGTATTGTTGAACGTGTAGAAGTGGGAGTAACCAAATGTTCAGTTGGTGGGAATAACACATGTCCACCAGATGGTAGGGGTAACTTGATATTTTTGTTAGATTGGTCATATAATATCCATGACATATAAAGGACGATTGATTTAGGAGTATTCTTTCCAGTGCCACTGCTATAACACTTGCACCCTAACCCCACCCTCAAAAGCTTTAATTTGTTTGTGTAAATGTTGGTGGTAACAGGACAGTGTTACGCCCACAGGTCGCATTCAGGTCAACTTACGCAATAAATATTAGAGGAAAAAATATATTAGGATATGTGACCACCGTGAACATATCGTGACTTATTATAAAAGAAAATATGAAATTATGTTACTAGTTATTGATATAGAACCAAGTGTGGGAGCAATGTAACACCCATATGTCCCCAAAATACAAAAATAACATGTTTGACACAGGTGTCACAATTGTTTGAGCAATGTAAACTGGATGATTTTAGGTGATTCACTTACCCAACATGTCTTTTACACGGGGCAAGCTTTAAATCTATGGAAATGTTGGGTTGTTTAAAAGTTATAATACAATATGTGGGAGTAACCATTATGAAGGACAGTGTGGAACAACACCATGACGATCGATTCTCATCTATACTTTATTTGTCCAGTAAATCCACAATTCTAAACTCTACCGGCCGTCTGTCCGTCTTTATAAAGTGGAAAGAGTGTGAGAATTGAACCTCTATAATAAGAACTGCAACCTATCCTTATTTGAATAGAGGACACTTTCATTGCTTGTTGTAAGATGAAAATGAACTGTGATTTATGCACACAATACATGCCAATCTGCTCTGTCATTTGTGTTTATTTCTTATTGATTGTGTTCATCCATTGTCGGGATCTCTACCGGACTTCTGTCCATCTGCAAGAAGACCACCAGCTCTCTCGGGACATTCAGAGCCGTGAAGTCTCCAGGACGCGGGTTCTGGGGCATCTGTCTCCTCACCTGGAGGGCACTGAGCATGGTGAGGGTGGTGTGCCGCATGCGGTACCTGCAAGGACGATGACAAAACGGTAAAAATATATCTCCAGCTATGTGAATAGGGTGGCAAAATGGTGGCTATGAGATCATGATTTAAGGGTCTAGTCCTAAAAATGATAGCGGCCGCACGTGTTTTTGTTTGTAAACCAGCATAGTACCTAAAACAGTCGGTTTTCTTGCCGGGGGGTAGCTGAGTATACCATGGCATTTGTAAAGTACATATTTTGATAAGGCATGCGATTTTGATCATGCAAACCCATTTTGGCATGATTTGGATGGAGTTTGATTTGCATGAAATGCACATGTCTGATGGCGTCATTTGACACCTGGGGGCCGATTTTCGCACTTTCCGAAGCACATGACATATATCACTTTCTTTTACGGAAAATAAATTAAAAATATTTCCACACCTGAGAAGTTGATAATTTTCTTATATATGCTAGAATATATTGTGAGGAATCAGAAGGTCATATCACGTGCTAGATGGGGGGGGGGTCAAACTTGTATCTCCGGCTCAGTGGGGGCTGAAGAGTGAGTGGTTTGTGAATTTTGGCAAGGGTAATTTTTGTTTGATTTCTGCTTTTAATGGCAACAGAAAGCTGCTATATCCAATATCACATTGGAATGATACATTTTAAATGAATCCATATCTGCTGCTCTTCAAATCGCTACATATATTGTCTGTATTAGCTGAAAGAGAAGCAGAGTAACAAAAATGCCAATGGGGAGTGTATTTGTTAAGAGTGACGTAATTGGTGGTTTCAAATTACTTTTAGGACTAGCCCCTAATCCACAATGCAATCATTAGAAGCACACACATCATCTGTGGTGGAACGATGTACACATGTGACTAACTGAGAGGACCTTCTCATCAGACCTGACTAAGCTCTTGAGACAAGAAAGTCTTTTCAAAATGAGAAGGACAGGCTCAAATAGGTAACTAATTGAATATGATATATTCATGAAACGTACCCGAACCTAAGCAGAAGGTCCGCCACTTCCCACATCCCAAGGCGCAAGGCGTATTCTAAGGCAGTCTTCCCAACGCCTCCAGCATCCATATGTTCTGGTGTGATGAGATGTTTGAACACCCACAAGGGAGGCTTGACTGGGCGCGAGAACATTTCTAGCAGCGGCAAATCAGGAGCACCAGACCCGTCCTCATAATACCTGTAACCCTCCCTGGGATCCGCTCCTTTACTCAACAGCAGTGGAACAAGGCTCCAGGAGCCCTGCAGCACAGCAAAATATAGCGGTGGTTTCAAGTGCCAGTGCATGGTAACAGGCGTGCACAGGCTAAGGATGGTCTCTGTGGAGAACCGTCCGTAGATAGCGACCTGCAGTGGTGGGATTCCGTGCTGGTAGTCGACCATCTCTATGTTGGCTTGCGTTATAAGGGAATCGATCATATCCTTGAAGTCCCGCGCGTCTGTGACTCTTTCCGGCCGGTCTCCTTCCGGATGCCATTCGCTCCATTGAGCATACACGTCCAGAGCTTTGTAAAGTGGTGTGTGGCCAGCGTGGTTTTGTAAGTCACGATCAGCGCCGTTTGCAAGCAGCAAGGGCACCATCTGCCTGTTGTACTCGACAGCCAAGTGCAGTGCAGTGTCTCCATTGGAATCGCATGCATCTAGCAACCTTCTGCAGTCTGTGGAGTGAGACAGAATGCTTCTTGCAACAGCCAACCGTGCGTCATAACTAGCTGTGAGTACGGCAGAGGTGGCACCACCAGGCACAGTGTCGTTATTCTCAGGAGCGTCCGACTTATGCGGCAAGTCCGACGTTTGGTCAAAAGCTTGTGGCACGTCAGACGTATCATCCAACGTATGTTGCACGTTCGTTCTGGTACTAGTATACACCAGAAAGTGAAGTGGCGTGTCACCCTCACAATTTTGCAAGTTGCAGTCAGCACCATGCTCCAGCAGAACGTCCACAAAGTGTATGCCTCCGCACGCAGCATTGTGCAGTGGCGTGTTCCCCTGCGCGTCCTCGCTGTCTATCAGCCCGGGCACTGCCGCCAGCTTCCGCACGATGTCTACCGGGGTGCGCGGCGTGTTCACGGCGTAGTGGAGGGCCGAGCCGCTCGAGGACACGGTCATGATCTCGGCTCGGCTGCCCGCCCTGAGACGTTCACGAGCTCTCTCGTAACGCTGGTGGTGAAGCGCCGTCATTAAGGGTGTCATGTTAGCCGCGTGCTTTTGCTTTGGTTTATCCATAATTGTAGTGTTTGATACTCCTAATGGTTTGAAGCCGTGCTTTATCACTTGCAACAGAGATTTTCAATTGCACAGGTATGTGTATAACTTTGTAAAAACACGCATTCAACTAGTTGCATACATTAATTCATTTACAAATTCCAAATGATGCAAATAAATAGCATTGATCAATCAAATACACATCGCTTCTCTACACAGTTTCAAGAATATGGCTGCTTGTATCCAAGAGAACAATGACCAATCCCACTTATACCAGTTACAGGTAGGCTTTATATGATGAAACACCTGGTTAAATATGATTAAGCACCTATATTAGAGTGCGTGACATACCAGGTCACACGGGGTTCAAAGGTCAACTACGCAATGGTTTCCAAACTGACACAAAGCCGGTCTTATCAAGTGGTCAGTTAAGGTCATTGTGTAGTGGTGACCTTTAAGGGTGTAACCTTTACAGGGCTGACTGTAACCATAGGTTGATGATGCATGTTTACAATAGGCTCAAAAGGATAGATATTCTTTTACAGAAATATATTTACTGATTCTCATATGCGTGAATGACATATTCTATTCAAATATGTATAGTATTTTTTTAAATTTTGCTTTGCATTTGATATTACACCCAAAGTAAATTAGGACTGTGTGGTCTCTGCTGGAATAAAACTATAACGTCCGTTATCACTGCGAAGGAGAGGTATCCTTTTTGAAGAAGGGGCTAATAAGGGCCTTATAAGCGCACAAGAAAGCTTATGGAATACGTAATCAATGTAAATCTATCATACTAAAATAAGTCACCATTTGGAACAAATATGAAACACAGAGTATACACAAAAGCCCTGTTCGAGGTTTGTGGTTTTACGGCGTGTAGATAGTTTTATGTACTCCCACCATTATACAGGACTTCTTTTCTATGATATCACTTGCAAGTATAGAAAAAGTTCATGACTGAAGATCTCTCATGAAAGGCAATGCGTTACGTCCAGTTACTACTAATGTTTACTATTGCTGCTACCTTCAATAGTTTAGCAGATTTACATAAAATATATCATTGCCACACAATCAATTTCTTTTATTATGAAACATCACAATGATGTGTTTTTTCAGTCGTATTTTCTATTGTTAAAAAGATGCAGTGTAGGCAGATCCACGAAGTACCACCAAAATACTTTTTTTGTTCTTTTTTTTACTTGGTCGCAATCGATTGCGCATCCAAAACCCTTGAAATCCTTAAAATCCGATCAGCCTCACCCCGTCTCTTCCCCCCAAAATCCTGGATCTGCTAGTGAGCAAAATTAGAAGAAAATCATACATATTTTATATGTCATTGTATCTTCTTACTTACGAATGGAGATAAACGAGATCTGTGTGGATACCAACATCATGAACACACGAAGGGAGGTTAACGAAAGATTAAATGTATAATTAAAATTTTATTCCTAGGTTGCACGGATTGCGATTTAATGAATTAATGATTATCTTTACTTGCACAGAACCTTATAAACAGTAGTCATTTTTAAAAAGCAAGATTCATAAAGATATAGATAAAGATTAAATATTCATTACAATATAACGTTTTAAATCATTCTATCAACGTAAATTATCATACACAATCTTGCATCCTATTATTCAGACAAATAAATTAAAAAAAAATTGTCGACCTCTCGTAGAGAGTGAGTACCTTTAGAACTAAGGTTTGCGTTTATAAAATTGACAAATATGTATGCCTTAATTAATTCCCATTTGTTATCAACTCTAATTGTATAAAAATCCGTCTTGTGTCCATATATAAGCGCGGGAATTTGTCATTTAAATCTTCTGACAGCCATATTCACACGACGTTTGCGCAACCACCTGACGTTGAACGTTTCTCTCCTACGCACGTACGTCCTTGACGCACGTGCTTTCGTTTGTGGGGTACGTACACTCGTACGTAATACATTTGCGTACGTAAACAAAACATGTATTGAAACTAAATGTTTAAAATTATTAAATTTAGTGAGTTGCACAGAATCTTGCAGGCAGTATCAGAATTCAATGGCAACCCCAAGTGATGCGCAGCTCCCGTCAACATCGAATGAGAATTCATTGGGCCGAAATAATGATCTGAAAACACAGAAAGCAATACCGAGTCGAGGACAACCATGTGAGTGTAGTCACTGTGGCAAGAATTTAACTGATCGTAAAAACTTGAGCAGGCACATGAGAATTCACACCGATGAGAGACCTTATGGATGTAGTCGATGTGGCAAGCGTTTTTGTCAAGGTAGCAACTTGACCACCCATATGAGAACCCACACGACAGAGAAAAAACATCAGTGTACAGTGTGTGATAAACTATTCACTCAAAGAAGATATCTGAAAGCGCACTTGAGAACCCACACGGCAGAGAAAAAATATCAATGTTCTGTGTGTGGGAAACTATTCTCTCAAAGAGGAAATCTGAAAACGCACTTGAGAACTCACTCCGGTAAGAAACCTTATGTGTGCATTCAATGTTACAAGTCTTTTAGTCAACAAGCCCACTTGAACAGTCACATGAAAATACACACTGATGAGAAAAAATATAAGTGCACAGTGTGTGCAAAATCTTTCAGGCAAAATGAACATCTGAAAGCACATATGAGAACTCACACTGCAGTGAAACCTTTTGGGTGTGAAGTTTGTCATAAGAAGTTCTCTCAAATAGGTCATGTTGCTACTCATATGCGCACTCACACTGGTGAGAAACCATTTTGCTGTCCTATTTGTTACACATCATTCGCACAGGGCGGCCACTTGAAGAGGCACCTTGAAAATGTCCATGGCAAGAAGTAAGCATTGTCTTTTTAAAGAAAATGTTTTTTTGTACAGAGATCACAATATAACCTACTGTTGACACATTTTATCTTTGTCGAGGGTCAACCTTAAAATCTGCCATTGCGTATATCAATGTGAGTGACTTCCCATTATCATGTGATAAATGTTATAAATAGTATTTTTTTCATTTTGTTGAATAAGCATGTCGATAAAAGAGCGTTCATAAAATAAAGGTTTTATGCCTGTCAAGTTATGTTGTAATGAATATATTTTTTCTATATCTTTATGAATCTTGTTTTTTTCAAAATGACTACTGTTGACAAGGTACATGTATAACGTGGATGATGAAACTCATACTCAAAATTTTTGTAGCGAATTTGAGTGTTCTACCAGATGCAGATACTGTAAACAAATTTCTGTAGTAGCCTGTCTTCAAATTTTACCCTTTTTACCCTTTTTATTTGTTTATTATTAGTTTGATTTGTCTAACCCTGCAGTCAGGGATGCTGCTTGTGAGATGTAATCGGGATACTTTTATAGCTGCCAGCAAAGTCTCGCCATTGCTAAAATGTTACTAGTAACTGTCAGAATGGCTGGTACATGTAGATGTACATGTACATATGTTGGTGGGAGATACTTACTATGAATATTTAAGCATGCTTGTGTGCTCAATAGTTAATTTTCTTGTTCATTTATACGAATTATATTAAGCTGCAACCATGGTATTCACATAGTACTTGTGAACGAAGTTGTACACGAATTTCTTCAACTTCATCTACTTTATCAAAATAAAACATCCAACTATTGACCACCATGTGTTGTTCTTTCAATTTGGGTGAAAACTTGGAATAACGCTTACATCAACATTCTCACCATCGTAAGTCTACGTGAATCTCTTTTTACACTACATAATCCAGTGTTATATTATCTGCAGTGATTTTAAATTTGAATAATCCAAACTAGATGAGGGTGCATTGTAATGTGTCATCAGAGTGGGCCACTACGTCGAACATACATGCACAAACAGAATGGTCAATTACACAGACAATAGAGGATGTCCACAAATCTTAAAGAAAGCCTTTTGATGTAACATATGAAATACATCACTGCAGCTTTATAGTAACATATAGTACACTATGTGTGATGATAACAAAGAGCATTATATAATAAGGCCCAGAAATATTTGAATCTACAAGGAAAATGGCCGATTTTGTAGCACATAAAAGCAGTTATTTTGGTTGATAAAACACTGAAATGAACTGAAAGTCAAGAGAGACTGAATTTCTCTAGAACTAACTCTCGCCTTAAAAAGCCAACGTTCTATTGACCATAGATTCGCCTGTTTCACGTGGGTAAAGACTTGGGAGAAACCCGAGAGCTACTCAAACGAGATGCCGGTCAGTGAAAGCAGACTGTTTTAATGTAAAATTTAATGTGGAATGATATGGTCCTAAAACTATTCCATACATCCTCAATTGGCAAAGTGTCCCAATTGAATTACTTTGTTGTCGCCCCATACGCTACACTTATGTAAACTTTAAGCCGTTGTACTACCCAGAGAGTTGGATGGCACACTCTGTTTTAATGTAAAATTAGATGCCCAAAGACATATTCTGTAAAAACTGGGTTCCATTAACTGTAGAATCGCCTATTTCACATGAAGGTAAAGCTGTGGTAGAAACTCCCGAGTTACCCAAACAAAGAGGGCGACAAGTCACATAGAAATTGATTGATAATTTGGACAAACCAGATTGACCTCACCGATTTGCCGCACCACAGCGCACGCTGATCTACCTCAGATGTTAACGTGGACACTTTTCCACTCATGAGCTGTAAATGAATGCGTAGGAAAGGCAATAGTAAACTTTGTGTTAGATAATCACCTTTGATTTTGCATTCTGTGAAATTCATCCTCCAGAATGCAAAATCCAAGGTGATTATCTGAATTAATACATAGTTCTAAAACACTCAACACTCTGCGAATTTTTGAGTAATTCATTGAACTAAATCACCAAAATGTCAATTGTATAAAATGTTAGAAAGGTAACGCACCTCATGCATTAATAGACCCTTCGATTTAATTTTCACCCATACCAATAACACGTGTGCAATATTAATCCTAAAATTAGAATAGGTAGGTCAACACAGTGGCAATTAATAAGTCATATCAATACCTGAAATAATCCCAATCCATTTTGTATGATCTCTAGTAGCTATAGTAGACAGAGATTCATATTTCATTGCAGTTCAAAACACAATATTTTTTACTTCATGTAGTTACATGTATGTTTATTTTTTCTCTGTAATTGATTGTTTTTAAATGGATGACAATGGACATAATAAGGATGACACGGTATCTGGATACAATGCGAAAATGCAAAGAAAGGACAACACCTTCAAAAAGTATCATTTTTCTACAGCTTCGTAATCCAAAAACTAAAAAGTACATACATGTACATTAATTTTAATTTTTAAATTTCGAAGCAATAGCTTCCTGATTACAAAACAAAAGATTTTGTGACCAGGAAGCTATTGATTTGAAATCAAAATTAAAGTTAATACATGTATATTTATGTACCTTTTAATTTTTGGATTATGAAGCAGTAGATAAATATATACAAAGCAAATAATGATTCCATATACTGCATACCTAATTAACAGCACATTAATACAAAAGGTATGGATAAGTGGTCTTCCTTTGTCAATTAAATTTTGGACCATACATGCTTTTTCATGGTATTAGTAAGTAATCTAAAGACACGTATCGTTTGCATCCATAGCATTAGCAATTTTAATCATGACATTATAAAATGCATTTAGATGATGATGCAGACGATGATAATATGCTTTGAACTCAAGGGTATAATGAAGTAATGTGCAGATTGAGCACCCACATGCCATGTAAACACCCAACTATTACAAAGTATTCTGTCCTAACTAGTGAACAAGAAAGGTTTAAAATGAAAGTCCTAAAAGGCTAAAAATAATATGGCCTGTGTCATAAATATCAATTCATATGAAACAGAATTGTCCAAATATCCAACCAGCGGGTAAAAAGATTAAAGTGATATACTAGTCTGCAACAAGTAATAATGATGATATTTATTTACACTCAAACAATCAAATGAATATGTATTCAGGCAACTGTACATTCACACCAGATCATTGGCAGCAGCCTTTTCACACTATATGGTCATTCTCAACTCCCCAGGGAGCATGCAGCATGTCATCGCCAACCATGGAGCAGACATACTTTTCCCAATCAATTAGCATTCATGAGTCTAGCTGTATCTATTTTATTATGGAGGTGCCAATAATAGAGAAGTGTATTACTGGAATCACAACCATGACCTTCTATTCACGAATCCACACCGGAGAGAAAGAACATCAGTGTACCCTGTGTGAGAGATCATTCAGTCGAAGTGGAGCTCTGAAAATTCATATGAGAACTCACACTGGCAAGAAACCTTATGGCTGTGAAGTTTGTGATGAAAGTTTCTCCCAGAGGTCTACTGTTGTTAGCCATATGCGCACTCACACGGGAGGGCACGCCTGAAATGAACTGTTATATTCAACATCAACGGCCTATACAGAGTTGTTGCTTGTGAGATGTAATCTAGTCCTCTTGCAAAATACCAGTTAGCAACTGCTAAATTCAAACCCTGTAAAACAATGAACCTTCTCTGATGCGAAATTAAAAATGACATTTTGGAGTGACATCAAAGTAGTCCAGTAACTGTAAATAAACAGGAAAGTGCATTTTTTGTTTTTAATTTATCAGTATTTCTGTATAGAATGAACAAACTTTTTTTGTGTCACACAGTTGCCGGGAATTTTTCTGTGGTTCCCATTACATGGTAACTGTTGTACTTATATAGCATTTGTAAATACATTTCTCCGACTTATTTTTTTTTTCTTTTTCTTACCCAAATAAAACATGCTAATTCTTGACACACAAGTGTTGTTCTTTCATTTACTTGGGGAAACTTTAAAAACGGTACAATATCACCCATATCAATATTGTCAAGTATGTGAAGACAGTTTAGGTTCATTGACATGATTTTCAAGTAAATGCCAATAACTCTGTAAATATGTTTAAAATGTTAAAAGTTTGTAGTTGCCTTCAGAATAAAAACTTTCATATGTGTACCATGTTTACATTTAAAACTAAATTGGTAGCATGCAAGATTAAAAATTATTTTGCAATTTAATTGATTAATTCATTCATTATCCATTAATGATTAACTTGAGTTGAACAAATGTAGCCTAATTCAAGGTAGTCATCTCGTCACCACTCAAAGGGAATACGAACTATACTACTCAGAGGAAATCACTGTCTAAATACTTGCTACTCAAAGGGAATTTTTGGTACTCAAAGGGAATTTGAAGTGGATTAACATGTCTGAAACAAAAACAGTGAGTATTTCAACAATAAATTTAGAACTTTTATTTATTTCAGTGGCAAAAAAATATGTCTATCGAATTTTTGAAGTTGTAAGGAATATCTGTAGTTAATTTACATATCACAAAAGTGTGTAGTTTTTTTTAAATGTTGGATTTAGATTAGTACCTGAATATCACCATGCAAAATGTCTCCTTAAATGCCATATAAATGATCAATCTTAGAAGATAATCCATTGAATTAAACTGTGATATGTTATGTTGGACTTTGAATATTGAAAATGATTAAGAAATATTAATGATATTTATGACATAGACATATTTTTATGCACTTATTATGTTCATGTTTGATGTACTTCCTTTGAGAGATGAAAATTGCATTGTTGAATGGCTAATTGTAGCATATTGTAAGCTGATTTAAAGAAATACATCTGTGATAGTAAAATTAATCTCAATAGTTTAGTGTATTTATGAAACAAAGTGGGGTTATTATATTTAGTGATGTTGACATGAATAAATAACATCAAGCAAAGTTTCTTTTCTATTTTATTTCCACGACATCGTCTCCATGAGAACTTGATATTTTTAAACTTTGTAATTGACTCTCACTCCTGCTTCGCCAGCACAAGTCCCTCTAATGTATTTGTCCCTGGTTTTGCCTTTCTTTGGTTCCGTGTTCGTCTTTCTGGGTTATCAAAAAAATGGTCCCTGAAATGATAGAATAACACATTGGAAAACATATCCAAATATTGTAAAAACATGCTACTGGATTGTATACACAGGCTATCATTTATTTGAAATTTGTACTGACAACGACATATTAATACACTATACATAATACCAATAAGCATAGATACCTTTTACATCTTTAGATCTAGCATATTCTTCTGCCTATTGAGTGTTAAACTGTATCCATTTTTTTTCTTTATTTAAATTTCATTCTACAATTTGGTGCTGGTCCAAAGAAAAAAAAAACACACATAGTCAGTGCATAGTCACTGAGTCAGTGCATTATCTTTAAAAAAGAGACTAATAACTGTAGGGAATGCTTGATACATATTATTTAATTCATTTAGTTGAATGGTAATATATTAGATAGCTATTAGGTAATGCATTTAGATGAAAAGTTAATATGTTAACTAAATGTTGTTAGGTGTAATTGAATATTTATAACCAATGATGATCCACAATGCAAACGTCACTTGATGTATTCACAAAAATCATGGTTATTTAATCCATTATGTTCTGTTTTATTTATGCATACTTTTACAAGAATATCATTTAATTGCAAATTAGGTTTGCAGCTTAATAAAAATGTGGTAGACCCCTATGAACTCAGTATGTCCATCATTAGAATGTGGTTCGAAAAATATTAAAGGTTATGCTATTGGTTATTTATGTTCCGAGCCTGCTACACATGCAAGTGTTGATATACCGCGTTCACATTACCACTAGATGCATAGCGTAGAGTATGTATTCTTAGATCTTGCGTCCAGCAAGCCACACGTAAAAAGTGTGTTGTGGTTATTGAGATTCCAAGAAACCATTGATAGAGATGCTGAACTGTCCAGTGTTCCACCCCCGAGGTCCAACATCAATGGGATCAATACAGTAATCCCAGCGGCAGCCTGTCATATTCCCTGTCAGATGCCACTGTGTGAGGGCTGCGATGGTGTAATCAGATTTAGCATGTGGAGTGTAATACGGGCCTTCAGTGTGGTGGTCAGGGTTCTGCTTTATTTAGGTAAAATGTAGACGTAAATGTGCTTATTTACAGTCGCAATTCATAATTTGTCGTGTTCTAGCGACTTTACAATACACCAGGTCACTGGCATTCTTATTACACTATACATTTCTCAACTCCCTGGGGAGCATACAACACTGGCTGAATACAGAACATCGCTATCGCTTTGTTTATTGCTGTATTCAGTTTTCACCCCAGTACTTTTTATCTTTATCTATTTTATTAACCAGTCAAATATGGAGGAGAAACAATCATACTGGCCACACTGGGACGCTTTTACTTGTGTGTCATTACGGTGGGAGCAGTGAATGTGTTTGAGTACATCAGACAGCTGGTGTTGTAAATTTGATTATTTTGGCTTTGTCGTGGGTGTAGTGGTCCGCAATAGAAATATGTGCAGAAATGTCTGCATTTACCGACAAAGGAATACTGCATGGTTTGCCATTTAGGATGGCCTCAGGTGTATCCAAAGAGAGGTGGTCTCTTGACAGAAGTTCGTTC
This sequence comes from Streblospio benedicti, assembly GCA_019095985.1. Taxonomy (NCBI): domain Eukaryota; kingdom Metazoa; phylum Annelida; class Polychaeta; order Spionida; family Spionidae; genus Streblospio; species Streblospio benedicti. The sequence continues at coordinate 18,282,307 of CM032666.1, read as the reverse complement.
GTCGTATGATAGAGACGGCCTCTTTATATATGTTGCCTTATTTTGAGTTTCTATTGCATCATTGTAGTTTTCGCCTGTAGCTTACAATAGCCACCCCCCCCGGCCACCAGATCCCGCCCTCAGCACCATACTACCACCCACTATCACCCTATATCTCATTACAGTGTCTGCCCAACTGTAGAGGTGGACTTGGACTTGGGGAATTGCAGGTTATATGCCACATAGATGTGTTTTCTTACCTTTACCACCTGCCAGTAAAAATGTCCTTGTTACAGCAATGGACTCTGAATTTCCTCCACAGAGCTGGTCATTTCATTCTAACAATGTATTTTCCCATTGGCAGATCAAGGTTTTTGGAAAAGAGGGTGAGTGAACCCACATCTTTTCATATTTTTTTTACAAGCGAAGGCTCGCAGAGATAAAAAACAAACAAACATGGCAAATAAACCCAGGATCTGCCCATGAATGTTCTTACCTATACCACCTGCCTGTGAAAAAAACTGTTTTCATCACACTTACATCTAACTCCTACTGCTGGAGGTCCCAGTACACCAATACATTTTCTGTCCCCCTCTACCGGCATCCGGCCGGATCCACTACACCCACCACAAATCTAATCCGCCTGGTTTTTGGCGGCCTTTCATCCCCTGAGTGGATTATCTGCGTCACAATGGATTATTCGTGTCGGCGGCGCGTGTCACGTGCGCCGCGGCCGCATGTCAAAGCGAGGCTGGTGCTGACAGAGGGGACACGGTAAATACATGAGTCGGAGGACAACCGATGGTTGTGTGAGGACTATAGCTTTTTCATTCAACGATTATATGATTACATATTGTATCGTGGATTCGTGAACAACTCAGAGACAACATGGATCACACTGTTAATCTTTGTTTGGCTCACAAAGAATCCATTTGAGGCGAATTATTTATTGTTGTATCCAGTTTTCACCCGAGTATTTTTATCTTTATCTATTTTACCACCCAGTCAAACATGGAAGAGGAACCATCATACTGACCACAGTGGGACGTCTTTACTTGTGTGGCATTGCCTTTTCCAATGTTTACACTTTACCTTTTAATGTGGGACTTTCAACCATCAGTTTTAGTTTCCCTACCCTTTGTTAGACGTTAGACAGTCTCTCGCTTGGCACAACCATACAATTCATTTTTAAAGGTTTCAAAAGGTGAATTGTATAACACAATGACTCATGACGTTAGACTAAAGGTAACTGCATCAATGGTTCTAAATCTTCATTTGAATAGCGTCCATTGAATGAACGAAAGAAAGAATGCTTTCATTAGTTCATTAATTAATTTACCCATTCATTCATTATTAGATTTCTCAAAAAGAAGTTCAAATCCATTGACGCAGTTTCTTTTGCTTTGGACATTATGCCCGAGTCACATAAATTGGCGATGTCCCAACTAAACCAGACATTTGTGTGGCATACTTGGGTAAGTTACTAGTAAGCATGTGGATTCAATGCGGGATGCATGCTTCTGTACCCTAGTATAAAGGCGGTCAAAATCGCGATTATAGTGTCGTGGTTTGATTCCCGGTCGTATCTAATGATAGGTGTTGAGCAAACTCACCCCTAAATAGTTGCACACTGCTCCGTGGCACATACACGTTAATTAGGTACGGGTATGTTGGTTGAAAGATCGGGGGAGTGATTGTGTGAGTGATTAAAATTGTGCGTTGAATGTGTTGCAGGTGCAAGTACGTGAAAAGCTTCAATTGATCAATATATGTACCAATGACCTGGTGTAACACTTAAAGTGATGAAAACAAGACTTGGGTCAAGACTATAAACCACCACATCTACATCTACATTCATTCATCTTCAACAAAACGCCTGCTGCGCGATTGCAAGCACAAGAAAACCTCGGTGCGTATAAAAGTCTGAAGACGCAAGTGCCTGTGATGAGTCTGCAGCTCGCCCACTGACGAGGTGAGAGCCGGGCAGTAGACTCCGGGGGGTCGTGGCCGGGGTTTAGGGCGCTCAGAGGGCTCAATGGGCACTTTTGGAGAGGACACACACGGCCGTAACAGATGTTAGAGTACACCAGATAGGCTACTTGATATATACAGTTGAACCTCTAATTTGGAACATCTATTTAAAGAGGCCATTGATGTAGTATGGCCATTTAAAGAGGCTCCAATCCCTTCATCGTCGGTCTACGGGAATCTCTGTTACACTGCGCGTAATCCAGTAGTTCAATTTTCAATAACTTGTGATTTGACATCGTCATATCTCACGGCTATATACGCAGTGATCAAGGCCTTGTAAGGGCAGTGTGAATGATCAACGCGTGTAAACCGACGATGGTGATTTGAATACTGCGACATAGATGATGATGTAGGCCATCGGCAAACAACTACCTCTTTTAATGGAAAACATGTGAAACAAGTCTTCGTATAAAGGTGGTCGCATTATAGAGGTGACCACATTATAGAGACGGTCGAAACTGGAGGTTTGGCATTGACACCACAGCGAGTGAGCGGTAGGTTATATTCCATCCATTTACGTATGTTTTCAGTGAATTCAGACTGGCTTATTACTAATGAATCAATTTGTCACTGGCGGTTTGATAAACATTTCCTTGGTGGGTGGTTCATGGTCAGTCTCGATCATCTCATCATCACTACTAATCGAACGTGAATGACCATGAAGTAGTTATCTAAGCACAGCGTCAAAATCATTTCATGTTATTAATAAATTAATGATTCGACGGTCTGACCGATGATAGATCTGTATACTGGTGTCTAAGGTTGAAAAATAGTTACTGCATTTACAGTTCTATATCATTTAATATTTTCTTAACAAATCATTTTAATGATTATATTCACTCATGCAAAGTAAGTACATGTAATTCAATATTTATACGAAAACATGTATGTGAATAGAAGACTTATTTAACAGAACACCAAACGGTATTGAAAGTTAAGAGATTCAGCCACCTTTCTATTGACCGTAGATTCTGCTCGTACATCCAAAGCCGTATTCTCTGCGGTACAATTACACCGTTTACAGCCATCCAGGGAATTCCCCAACATCGGAGAAACCCTTCATTTGGCAGCTCTCCAACAACATTATGGCAAATTTGTGTCTGAAACTACAAGTGGCTTAAATTCGCAGAACCCACAGGGTATATTGATTAGGTTCAAATGGACCACAAGTATTTCTTCAGGGGTTGATACACCCGTCTGTAGTACAATATGTATTATCTGTCTGGGTTGCATAACCTTTCTTAGTTGGGAAACTCTGGCAACGTTAAACTGTTTTACAGATCATTTTCAGAATTCGTGGAGGTTTTCAGACAAGCCTTAATGTCTTGATTAAGGGAAATTAATACAGACTGCTCTTGATGCAATTAAGAACGCTCATCCCTTGATTAAATATCTACTTGTGTGATACTAGTGAAGTCTGCTGGTACGCCACTTCCAAGATCCAATGTCGTCCTTTTAGGCAGTTTTATTATTCTTGATATTGTTGATGATCATTAAAACAAGAGCCAGAGAGTCCCGAAAATTGTAGACCCATCGTCTGGTTACAGATGTTAATATCTGGAATTATCTTTTATCCCATACACTTCTCATTGACAGCACAGGAAAATTGCAGAAATGAACATTTTTGACTGTCAGACCGGGGCTTTAGTTACTTACATTATGTCACGTTCTGCATCTGCGTCTACCTGACAAAGAATGATTCATCAACAGCAAACGGCTGATTAAAGTCTCCGTCTGACAGTCACAAGTGGTCATTCCTGGATGGCTTTGTGTGCGTTAGACGATAAGAAACGTCTGAGTGTAGTGATTATTCCACACAACTTCAAGCAGATATCATAACGTCCTCTTTCAGCGAGACGGACGAATTCAGTTTTCGGACCGGAAGTGACCTGCTTGTAGGTTGTACCCCATCTTTACACACACACACACACACACACACACACACACACACACACACACACACACACACACACACACACACACACACACACACACACACACACACACACACACACACACACACACACACACACACACACACACACACACACACACACACACACACACACACACACACACACACACACACACACACACACACACACACACACACACACACACACACACACACACACACACACACACACACACACACACACACACACACACACACACACACACACACACACGCACACAAACACATTGGACATACATTTACTCAAATACCTTGACATGTGATGCGACTAAATAGCTGTCGGAAATTTAATTTTTTCTTCTAAAAAACACGTCTGTTGAGAGATGATGTGCATATTAACAATGGTAACAATACCACGACCAGCAGCAACCTGTATAAAATGTGTGCTATGGCTATTGGGATTCACCACCACCAATATATCGCAAAGCAGCAACATTTCATCCTGTATTCAGGTGGCCGCATTCTAGCTCTCTATAATCTTATTCTTTGAGTGAATGGATTGTGTTTGTGTTGTTTATGTGTAACATTTTCTCCATTATTTATAGTCCAGTCAAATTAGGAATTTAGCGGGAAAAAAGTAATGGGTATTCCATTTCTCATTTTTTCATATCTATACACCATATAGTGCTTCAGAAAAAAAATCCCCATCAATCCACCTTGGGCAAATCTTTTTATAGCAACTTGAATTTTTTATACCAAAACCGGACAAGATTTAGGGGTAGTTGTAATTTAAGTACACAAAGGGGGTTGTTCTGGCAGGTTAGAGAAGCTGATTTAGTATAATCTTATTGAGACATAGTGTATTCTTGTTTATTATGGACAATCCAGAATGCTGGATCAAAAAAAAACTTGTTACAGCTATTTTTGCTTATTATAGAACCCCCAACCTGAAAGAAAAACCTAGAAATTTAGGTATATGTCTAATTTTGATCCAATTTATAAAAACTGTAATAATATGAATTAACCAGATACAGATAACCACCAGCATGTAAAATATGTTAAAGTAATTTGACATTCTTCTGAACAAATTGGGAAATTTACAGCAGATCATTGACCTGCATATTTCATTTTTCTTTCGTACTTTACTATACTATACACAAGTTTCAAGGCATCTTTATGGCTGACTACATTTAAATCAATAGCATAAAATCTTTTCATGACATTCAACACATTAAATAACATTTCCTTCATTAACTACACTTACAATTCAAGACAAATTCAATGCTATAAAAACTTTTTATCACACTCACCACATCAAATAGCATTTCTTTCATTAACTACATGTTTCAAGACAAACTCGGTAATTCCAAGCTGTTTAAGCACTTCATCAAACTTCATCAAACTTCTATTCATCGAAGTCAAACCCTTGAGTGTTCTTGCATGTCACACCATGGCAGCCACCACATGCATCTACACACTTGAGTCCATATTTGTGACAAGAACATATATTTGTTTTGCACTGGTTAGTATTATGAGCCTTACACTTGCACCTGATGAACTGCAAAACATTGGTCGGAGCTATGCCCTTATCTGTTGGAATTGGCTCAAGCGTCTTTTCACCACGTTGCCAGCCCCCAAAACAAGGATCAAGTGACTCTGTATTTAGGTAAGACAGAATGTATACACGTAAAGCATGGACGTAGGCTGCACGTTCAGTAGGCGGCATTCTTTGTGGGTCTGGAACATGTGATCGAGCTATCATCGACTGATATTTCAGGAATCTTAGCTCTGTCAAAGTCTCTGTATGATGGCCCCAAAAAGCAATGCAAAAATCTTTATTCCTGTTTTGCCAACAGTCAAAGGAGACTTACATTTTTCAAATCTTTCGATCATCAGTAGTAGTAAGAAGAGGTCGAGCGGGAATAAGGTTTTTACCCTTCACAGACGTGAGTTGCTCAATGTTGCTCAAGGCGGCAATAGAGGGAGCCCGCTCAAAGTGAGTTGGCGCCAAAAGTTACCACTCGTTGGCTGTTGAAACCTGACACTGTTGTGACTGGAGCTTTGGATGTGTGTGAGAGGCGGCCTGGGAAGCGCCTGTCCCTGCCTGCTTGGGGAAACGCCTGTCCCTGCCCCGTGTGGATGCGTGCAAAGCGCCTACCCCCCTGCTCAACCCAGGGGAGGGGTGTGACTGCTTTTTGCCTAGCGAGTGCAAAGCACCTGTGTTGCTTAGTCTCACTGACTCCACCTGCCCAACAGCTCACAGTGGGAAGAAGTCAATCGCTGGGCACCTGCGCAGCAATCACGACACATGGATAGGGCGTGCACAGTTCGCGGAGGAACAACTCGTTGGCCTTTGCAGCAAGCACACCGCTCTAGAGGAGCTGCAAATGAAGGAGATGGCTGGGAAGCGCTACCGAGTTTCGATCAGCAGCTCATGACTCAGACGTAGCGGGGCAATGATTACAAGGAAGAGGCCGATCGCATTTGTCTCGGAGATGAGCTCGCGTGAGCAAAAATAAGTGAATCGCGTTAGTCCCACGAATTAGTCTGGCTGATGAGATAGCTGCAGCACCCGACCGGTCTTCATCGAGCATCGTGGTTGAGGAACTCGACACGAATGCAGGAGAGGCCGACCAACTCAATCAAGATTTGGCCCTTACTAAGTAGGAGGCACAGCTTGCCAAGGCCTATGCGGCGCAGTACACTCTTGACATGGATCACATGCACCATCAAGGTTCCAAGAACACAGATAACCTCCGTGACATGCCCCTAACTTTTTGCGAGCTAGTAGACAACCTTCCCAATCTGAGCCTGCAGCTTCGCGACGCTCCTGCATGGGCGCCCAAGTGGAGCTGACAGTCCACAAGTGGTCCGCAAGGCAGCTGAACTGGAGCAACAAGTGGACGACTGTTAAAGCTGATTCCAGGCTGTTGGCAACGCATCAGACTCTGTCCAAATGCAGACTGATGACATCAGCGCAGGAATGGGGACTCCAGGGTGACGGCAAAGTCGACTCGTGAACCCTCAGCTCGCGATCTTCCACAAGCATATCCCATATACCCCACAACAACTGCTAGCAGATTCGTTATCTCTGCTAGATACACTGCTCCCCATTTTGCATAGTTGACGTGATCATAGTTGTGGAAGAAGGACACCATTTTTAGGAATGTATTGAGGTGCAAATCCCAGTCACCATCTCTCAGTAATATTGTAAAGAAGAGTAGAATCATGACCACTTCCAGGCAGTACTGGAAGTTGATGTCTCCATCGTTGGTGTCTGAGAAGGCATCTTTGGCCCTTTGGAATAGCGGGTCCATCAGCCGGTCTACAAGGTCTGGAATTATATCATTGTCTTTGAGCACTTGTGCATGATCACTGCACATGTCATCTGATTCCAATAGTGTGCAGAATTGCGTTTTTACACATTGCCAGGAATGTCAATTCTGGACTATCATACCCCTATTGTATGACTTTCCTGTATCACATTATCAGCAGAGTCTGGACAAAGAATGCCACTTTCAACCCAGAGCATTTCATGTGCTGCCCTATGACCTTCAAAGAGTTCATGGATATGTGTAAACCTCCTAACTTCATCACAAGTTTTTCTCCATATTCCGGAACAGACCACCTCAGTTCCATAATTTTGCAAAACAGTGCTTGATCTATGTAATTGCAGTGCACTCTTGTCCTAACTCTGTTGACATGTGCATGCATCTTTGCATAACTGTGTGTGTCCATTTCAGATCATTTCATGGGCTGGTGCTTGGATTATAGCTATGTATTCAACTGTGCTCTGTGGGTGGTCAATCGTTGAACTGTATCCATTCATGTTTACCCTGTTGATGTGTGATGATAAATGCAAAATCTTTGGCATTTATAGCTTTCAATGCACTGCAGGCGTGTCTTTTGCTTCAAACCATTCTGGTTCTACCACTCTGATTGCTGGTTCCACTTTACAGGAAATGAAATTCGGAGTCACCGGGGATTCCATCACTTCAGTTGCAAAGATTGGCCTGATTGAAGGTGTTATTTCGTCTACTTTTAAGTCTTGAGAAGGACTTCTATGCCATGCTGGCATTTGTGTTATCTGCAGTGAAATGCGTGATGTGAAGCAGAGAAAAAGGTTGCAGAACACACTAGCATATATGTTCAAGAAAACATTGACAACCTTGTGTGTGTAGATGACGTAAATCGATTTGTCGTGAAACGTTGCAATATCCAGGTAGCCTCAAGAAGTGCCAAAATGAACCTCCACGTGTCATAGGACGCCCTCAGACGTATGAATTTCATACATATTCAACTGCTTAGAAAACATACCAAAATGGGTTTGTTTAATTTTGAATTGCATGCCCTCTCAGAATATGTACTTTACAAATGCCACAATGTGCTCAGTTACCCCCCCCCCCCCCCCCCACCAAGAAAACCGACTGTTCTACGTGGTACCCTTAGTTTGTTTACAAACAAAAACACGCATGACAGCTATTATTTTTATGACTAGACCCCTACTATGTGGCGGACATTTGATGTTAAATTTAATGTGTAAATGCATATTGTTTGTATCCACTAAATTTAGTAGGATTAGACACAAATTTTGAGTCATTATTATTATGATACATCATTATCATATCATTATGTTCACGGATGTTAGTGTTCGGTGGCGGCCATTTTGAAAAAAGCCCATTTTGAGCTCTTCAAAGTGAAAATTCAGCTTGCCAACCACCAAAAATAGATTCAGCTCATAATTTTAATTCAGAAAAACATAGTTGGCAACTTTCAGTCTGAAATGCCTCAAGGTTTTTTTTCTAGAGGCTTTTTTGGGAAATCCGACTAGTCTAATACACCCAGACTCCCAACCCGCAACACCGGTAGATTACAGGACACACGTAAAAGACTCACTGCTCGAATGCATTGGCGTTTACCTACAATGTTAGGGCATGTTCTATGATTAGTGCATGGGCCAGTGCAAATTTTGGTACCATCAGACTGTAGGGCTGCTATCGAAATTATCACGTGGCTTCAACAAGCCCAGCATGGTAAAAGACATTGCTTTTTGCCACAACAGGATGTAGCCTATTGATATTGTTCATATAAAAACACTCTTGAGTTTCCGGGACACTATACAGAAGTTCAGCACCGTTTCTTTGCAATGACATCTATCCAGAAAAGAAGAGGGGTGGACCACTTGAGGGATTTCATGGGTTTTGTAGCGCGATCGATGGCGGACATGCCAAAAACCCTACGAAAATGAAGTATTTCGGTGGGAAAGCCCCCACCCCCACCCCTTATGGATCTGCCTATGCTCTATGAGCTTGACGTTTAGCCTCGTACAACCAGCCTCTCTATCGCATAGCGCGGGTCTGGATGATCGAGACTATATGGGAGTCGGCTAAGTCGGCCAAGTATTGCAATACGGAATCATACACAACCTCCAAGCAGTTCACGTCCGTCCAGCTGAAAGAGGACGTTATGATTCCTGCGTGGATGTTGAGTCATACAGTCTGGTTGCATTGGAGGAGGCTAGGTAATCTATAGACCGTTTGACGTAACTTCATTAAATACACGTACACAGTGTACGTCACTCACTAAACGTTGACGTGTCGAGTTATATACGAGTTGCGTATGGTGTTTATTTTCTTTTATTTAGATGGATGCATTAGAATAGATTTATTTCAATGTTTGTCATGTTTAATAATTAGATAACCAGCGATCGTGTTTTGAATACTAGTATATACCATACGAGTACGTCGTCTGCGATATGTAAACATTGATAAAAGCATGCTTTATAATGAGACCAAAAAGACTACAAGCATTGAAAAACCAAAGAGGAATACAGATAAGCCATATCTAGATATCTACAAAAATAGCGGAAGGGCTAAACAAGCGCAAAGACTGAAATTAAATTCCATGCGAATTTTCAGCTATCATTTCACAAATCACTGAGACTCACAAGAACTCAGCAAGTCAATGGGCAGTGTTGTAATGAATTAAGCTTTCTTCCCCGTGGCCAATGTAATGATTAAGGAAACCCACGGTCAGAGTTACTAATATGAGGCTGTGCTCTGCTCGCCGGATTGTGCTTCTTGGCTCAGTATGCGCCTCTCTCGTAGCTGCTATGCTCCCGCCATTTAACGACACAGAGAACTTTTCAGCCGAGTGCCCAGAGTGGGAACCAAGCCGATTCGGCAAGGGTGGTGGTAGCTGCAACACAGTAACATTGCCCTATAGGTGTGATTTCGAGAAAGATTATGGTAAGATAAGCTATGACCCTAGTATTAGTATTAGTAGTAGCGAACCCAAATGCGCATTGGTAAGGACGACTGGAGGTGGGGACCTACAGCCGACGGGGGCTGCCTTCGGAACTCACTTCCTAAGTGTCAAGAAGCTGACCAAAGGGGATACACTTGTTGAGGCCCACATAAAGACGCCAATATTGAAATCCAGTCCATCAATGAAAAGTAGTAGCGGTGAAAGATGTTTTCAGTTCTGGTACTATACCAAATATGCTGACATATTTGTTTGGTTTGCGGGGAAGATAATCAGTAAAAACATGCCATGTTGGATTCAGTACAGTAGCACCACCACTCTTGATAAAAACGATAACTTTTTTTTATTGTCTGCGAAACTCTCAGATTTTTCAATCATAGCTCTAGATCATTTTAGCATAATTGAAGGTCCATGCAGTGCTGACGCCCTTGACTACTGTCACCAACATATCACCTGCCCGGAAATGTTGTTGGAGAAAAACTGTAGCCATGTAAGCAAACCTACTACCATGAGCACTGCTACTACAACCCCATCCACATCCACTCAACCTTCCATATCCTCAGACCTGAAGGAAAATCTAAACTCATCCATCATGGTGTCTACCAGCGATGGTCCCGGAAATGAAGTAGGACGAGTCAATTCTTCAAGCGAATCTCCTCAACAGGTAACTTATTATAGGTCTAATGTAAATTTATGAATGATTACTGAAAAGTTGTCTGAAAAGTATAAATCTTTACTATGATGGGGTCTTTCAAACAGTCAAAAGTAAAAGTAGGGCATATATTAGAATGACTGTAATGCGATGTAATGTTAATCTGCCATTTTCTAATTGTATTTTGAGACACTATACTGGTTTGAAGCGCTTCGAGTGTTGAATGGATGGGATAACTGTGTCATGGTATAAGCGGTTGCTCAAGCAGGCTAAATAGTCTTTGCTACTATGAGCTAAAAGGCTCGTGGGGGTGGGGTGGGGGTTATTATGTCCTGTATTACGGGAGTGCCGTTACTATAGGTCATCTTTTTAGATATCTCAGGTATAGTGGTGGGTCTGAATTTTGTGATTTTAGTATATAGGCTAGGAGTCTAAATTTTATGATTTTTGATAAAGTTATGGGTCTAAATTTTGTGATTTTTTGTGTAACTATGGCTTTGAAATTAAATGTACGATATTGTTTGTGTACGTTTTTATTTTATTTGATACTGAAATAACGTTTTTGAATATTTTGTTGATAAAATGAATGTAGTTTCATTATTTAATAAGTGTAGACATTGATCACTTTTCAATTGTCAAGGTATAGACATGGGTCCCTTTTTTTAAATCCCAAATTAGTGTATCGATGGGTACTGTTTCGATGTTCGAAATGGCACACCCGTGCGCATTTTTTAGGAGAGAATCCCTCCGCTCCCAGCTAAAAAGTTTCTTATTACACCGCCATGTGTAAATCACCTGGTATGATGGTCCATTTCACTTTTAGATGACCAATGTACCTGCTCACAATGACACCAATAACACTACTACTACAGCAGACGGTTCTAGCCAATCTCCTCAACAGGTAACTTATTCTAGGTCTAATGTAAATCTATGAATGATTACGGAAAAGTTGTCTGACCAGTATAAATCTTTCTTACTGTGGGGTCTTTCAAACAGTCACAAGCAAAAGTAGGTCATATATATATATATATATATATATATATATATATATATATATATATATATATATATATATATATCCGCAAAAATATAAATATATATATATATATATATATATATATATATATATATATATATATATATATATATATATATATATATATATTAGAATGACTATAATGCCATGTAATGTTAATCTGCCATTTTCTAGTTGAAGAAGCCCTTCTAATGTTGAATAGATGTGATAACTGTGTCATTGTATAAACGCTTGCTCAAGTAGACATGATTATCTTTGCTATATACTACTATGAGCTAAAACGCTATGCGGGTGTCTTACTATATGTCGGGTAGTACTTGTGTGCCATTTTTTTCAACGCCAAGGTGTAGACATGGGTCACTATTTTATGTCAAATTATTGGTACTGTTTCGATGTTCGAAATGGCACACACCCGTACCCATTTTTAAGGAGAGAATTCCCCCCCCCCCAAGCTCAAATGATTCCTATCACACCCCTATGAGTAACTCACCTAACAGGATGGCACATTTCACTTTTAGACGACCACAGACGGTTCAGGCGATGATGATGACGTCGAAGGTCGAGATGCGGGTCCGAAAGAGCGTCCTTGGTTGGACCTGACTAACCCGAATATCATAGGCGGCATGGTCGCACTGGCTCTCCTTCTAATCGGGGCAATCATCATCCCAATTGTCCTCTTACGAAGATCAAAGCCCAAGGACAATGATGAAGAGGATGATCTGACAGCGCTGAGCTCCTCCATGACGGAGATCAGCGGGACTGAGGCCGATTCTGACTAGGGGCCGTAAATGACAGAGACCACCAGGAGCTAGGGGGACAGTTCGAGACTATATCAACAAAAATACAGTTTATTAGCCTACTTTAAACCAACGATATTTACAACAGAAACTTGTAAGCTTTTTACCCATACAATGTACTTATTGGGGCTTCAATCGATTGTCAGTATAACCACACTTAATAGTCTGATTAATATTACAGGATCGTCCTTTGTTTGAAGTAACAAAACTATATTTGTGTATAATCTAGATTAGTCTACGCTATCCGGAGTGTGATGTAGCTTTCTCTCTCTATTTCTTTCTTTTTTAAGTTTTTCTTTTTTTTTCGCAGTGTCTAGACTCAAGTTATTTTTTATATACATTAGCTATAAATAAAACCACTAAGTGAGACAATACATTTATTCATTAGGAAAAAAAACATAGTTAACGATTGCTTGATTAAAGTTAAATGATCGATGTATGATAAATGTAAGCACCGTGTACATTATCTTTTATTTTTAATTTCTTGTATATCTTACATAAATTGAATCATTGTTAAATGTATTTTATAAATGTTGCTTTTGAATGACATTTGTGTTTAATTCTGAATTTCTCTCACATGAAAACTCCATTACATTTGGTCCACTGTGCCTACTGCTCTCGTATTCCGAATTGCCGTACATGTAAGTCTAAGCCTGAACACCCTGTATGTTGATCTGCATTCTGGTGCATATTGGGTATATCCTTTTTATTGTTGCTAGTGTATCTTGTCATTGTAAATCGCCTATCAAACCAATATTTTACAATATTGCGATAAAGTAAATGACTACGTTATCCACTAAGTGTAACAAAGTACTAATTGTGGTGTGGCACTTTAGTATGATGGAAAGTAGACGTAACAAATTATATTCTTCACCAAGCGTGGGGTGATGGGGTAGCTCTCTACTTGTTAGGTCCTCCAGAATATGATAGAAACTTACTTAAGATTCTAGCCCCACTAACCCACCCCCTTTTTGTAATCAATTCATCGATTGCAAATTCCCAACAAGACATGCTATATCAAATTAACGCTATATATAAACCAAATATCATTTATTTTCTATCAACTACAAAGTACAAATTGTTCCAAAGCCATGTAAGGAAAGTACAAATATTCAGTCAATCTGCATCTGCTTCTTTACTCCACATTGATGTTGGCTGTCTGACCGACCCGGTGACGAATCTCATCTCCACTGTTGATTTCCACGATGGTGGCCCTGCATTAAATTGTTGACCAGTCAATGTAATTTCAAAGTTATTTTCACTCTCTCTTGTCAGGACAAGTATTTATGTTGTTACTTGCATTGAAATACTTGTTTTTCATGTTTTGTTACAACTTGAAGATGATATCGACTTCCTACCTTGTTGAATAATTTATATACATTTTTTTTCAAATATTAAAGAAAAATAACATTTTTTTTTCTGTTGCAACACATTAAATGTAGTCATTGTTGTTTATAGATAACAAAATTACAGCACGACATGAACTTTGAGTAAGCTTCAGTCCAACACCCTGGTGAAACAGAGGACGTTTTGGACAATTTTAATTGCATAATTTAAAATGTCTGTAAAAAAATTCGCCCAAGGCGGATTGTTGGGGATTTTTTTTCTGGAGTTCTACATGGTTTATAGTTATGAAAAAAACAAGAAATGAAATACCCATTACTTTTTTCTCACTAAATATAAAATTTGACGTAGCATGACTGGACTATTAGGTGGCAGCACCGAAAAGGGTGGATAATCCTCTTGAAAGCATAACCCTCAATGCTTTTAAGTTGGGTATCTATATAATCTACATTATAGTAATTCTATCCTTTTTATTTCTTATTTTATTATTACACACAACCTCCATGCACGAATCACATAACATACTCTTCATTTCGGCCTTGTTGTTTTATACATTTTCCTTACCTCAGCAATATATACAAATATTTGAGTACATTAGGATTCTTTACAATATCTAGTTATTTATGAATATTTTCAATAAATCTGTATCCAGCAAACTTTTCACTACAGTACATGTCGCATGTTGCAGTCCTACGTTTTTTTCCCTCTGCAAACATTTACAAACTAATACAAAAATAAAATTTCTAACGTGTGAGAATGTACATATTTTTTGACAATGTGTATAATAAGTAAATACTTAGCCATCACAAGTTTGTCAATAAACATTAAGATAAATAAAAATAAATTATGGAGGCTGTACCTCTCATTGACGTATTGCGCATATTTCAATATGGTGAATATGGGGAAGGGCTGCCTTATGGCATGGACAGAGAGATGTCGGCTGAGCAGAAATACAGATATGCAGAAAATACAGTCAATTAACATGGGAGTTGACATTGGATTGTATCTAACATATATGTGTATGCAATCAGTCTGTCTGTTTCTGCTTTCTGCCTATTCCAATCCTTTGTTTATCTATCTGCCTGTTTCTAAAGCGTCTTTAACAATAGCATTGCAAGCAATTTTAATCTCCATTTATACCATACATCGTCACAGTGTTGTTCCAAATTATCCTTAAAAGTGGTTACCCCCACACATTGTTTTATAACTTTACAAGAACCAAACATGTCTTGGTTTTAAAGGTTTCCCAGTGTAAAAGACTATTCTTTAAGTGAATCCTTTAAAATTATCCCATTTACATTGCTCAAACAATTGTGACACCTAGACTATGTCAAACATTTTAGTTTCGTATTTTGGGGAGATTCTGGCCGTTCAAAGCTCTACTCTTTTGGAGCAATCACCCGTGAGCTACTATATTAGTACCGTCAATCTCGCATCATCTACATTCTGACTTTTGGGATATTGTTCAAGATATCAGAAGTTACAACCAGAAACTTGCAGTCTTAACATCTACATTGGCCCACACTGACCATGCTATGAGGTGTAACTAATAATTTTTCGTACACATTACAGAAATGACGCAATTTGAGGTTCGACCAAATCAACCTGGCATTGATCTCTATGAGGCTTTAGTAGTACCACATACAAAACCAGGTCTGATAGTTAAATTGATCACGTTGTTTGTTACCAGTAAAGTCGGTTACATATTGTTAACACCATACAGCTTGGATCAGATCTTTAAAAAGTCGTTATACAAATCTATGGCTTGAATTCAGGATTACCGAATGTGTTGTTTGACTAATAGATGTAATTATTACAGAAATATGGATAAAAAGGTCAGCATAATACTGTCAGTGCATAGTCAATAATACTATACACTTCTATGCGTAATTAGTGAATCAGGTGTACAGAACTATAAGTGAAATTTGGAAATTTAGAAATAACACTGTTATTACAATACATTACAATATCACGGCAAGTAGACGATGGTAATACTATTGAAAACATAGCATACACTTCCATACATGTAAAGAGATTCTTAAATCCATTAGACATTCCTTTTCTGGAAAAGCAAAGAAAGTGTGTTCTGCCTGGTACAGTCCATGCTTATGGAATTAAACAGGACTAATGTACTGTACTGCCATATCCTTATCAATAAACAACACTGTTATGTCTTCTATTCATGCATACATAATAAAAGACTCATTATGGGTGGAATATAGGAAAAGTGCTAGTTTGAAATAAAAATATGACTTTTATAGCTATAGCACTTTATTGATTGTGAATTCACACCAAACACTGATACGGAAAAAAACAAGAACCTCTTATGGAATTTGATTGATGCAGATTTATTTTTAAGAAAATAAGATATTAGAAATAATAAACATATTTACTAACCAACTATGAACAAGTTTATGGTACAAAGTAATAAGGAAACCATTATTACAAAGCATCATGGAATACATTTTTAGCATAATAATTTTAACATTATCCGTGTGTGTTGGTCTTCATTATGTTTTTAACCACATTTCAAACAAATGAAATGGAAACACATTAGAAAGGACATTAAGAAAGAAATCAATTCTGCAGAAGCTACCGAGAGCTATTGCAAAAAGGAACTGGGAAGAAGTCAGAGAAGTGTTGGAGGAAGCAAAATCTAGCAACACACTACAGGAAATGCTCAGTGCAGACAAACTGGTCCTTATTTTTTATGACAGCATTAACCAATGATGCACCAATAGACGTTGTCACCAGTTTAATCTCAAAAAGCAACATCATCACCCGGCTGAGTTCGCCTCGCAACATCAACGTGAAGGATAAAGATGGTAACACTGCGAGGTGGTGAAACGAGCAAGATGGGAGCTGGGGTCAGTTCTACTGCAGCACGGGGCTGATATCAACCTGGGTGATAAATCAAATATAACACCATTACATTGGGCTGCATTTGGTGGTGCCCCAGCAGGCATCATCACCCAGCTGATTTCCCCTCACAACATCAACATGCAGGATGCAGAAGGCAAAACAGTGCTTCATGTGGTGGTGAGAGCGGAAAAATGGGACCTGGTGCCAGTTCTACTTCAGCATGGGGCTGATATCAATGTGGTTACAGTTAGTGATTGGTGGATTCGAACCCCATTACATTGGGCTGTGTATCATGGTGCCCCAGCAGACATCATCACCCAGCTGATTTCTCCTCACAACATCAACATGCTGGATAGATATGGAGACACAGTGCTCACTGCTCAATGAGGCAGTTAGAGAGAAAAGCTGGGAGCTGGTGCCAGTTCTGCTGCAGCACGGGGCGGACCCCGTCATATGCGGCATCCTCCAAGAACCACCACAGCCACTTTCTCTCCAATCTCTGTGCATCGCGACCATCAGGAACCACATGCCGGGCAAGTCTGATGAGATGTATGAACGACTTGGACTTCCCAAGAGACTTCTTGTGCTCAAGCTGAAACCGCTGGGTGATGAAATTGTTCCTTCAGAAAAGCTAGAAGGTCTAGAATGACCTTCTCTCGAAATTCTATGGAGTATGTTCACTAGTTTGATAATATAATAATATAAGGAAATAGCTCATGCAGTTTAGACACATGTTGATAGAAAAGTCATAATCGACTTATGACCAGACACCTTCATAAAGAGACCACCTATGTAAAAAGATCGCTTTTTGTGGTCTGACACGTCAATCAAGGGACATGTGAGTATGCAAGGAGTGTCTTGTGTTTGTCCATCCTCCTGTTCGAATATAGAATGACATCTGCCAGTGAGTACGTCGAGAAAAATGGAAATAAAGCAGAGGCACCAGGTCGATTGGATTAATCGGATCAGAGATATATAGGTTGTACTGTAATAAGTTTATTTTTGCAGTGTGCTTGAAGACATATGTCTATCATGCTATGTAATCAACACACATTCAAGGATTGCAGAATTTGTTTGTAAGAAATCCACGTAACGCAGCAATTGTTAATGGATCTAGCTATTCCATTGAGCCTGTCAATGAGGAAGCAGCGTCTTGTGAATCATGTTGTTTGAGGTTACCACATTTTGTAAAATCACAGTCACGGTCTTATAGTTAACTTCGATCATGTTCTTTGTTCCTGGCAAAGAACTTATATGTCAGTTAGACATCATAGCTTGGATCAGATATATTATCAAAAGATCTTTATGCAGATCGTTTGAACTCATGATTACTGCATGTGGTGTTTTACAAATCGATGAAACTACTACAGAAATGTGGATGAAAACTTCCTCATAATACTGTCAGGGAATAGACAATGTTACTTTACACTTGAATTCAAGATTACTGAATGAAGTCTCACAAATAATTAAACGAAACTATTACATAAATTTGTATGTAATATAAATGTCACTATAAATGTCATTATCATACTGTCATGATGTAGACGATAACATCTTGATTACTGAGTGCAGTGTTTAAAAATGGACAGAACTGTAAGAGAAATTGGGATAGATATTAGAAATAACACTGTTGGGAATTATGTAAAAGTATTACAGGAACTGATACAATGAAGCTATTGGTAAAATTAACATAAACTTTCATATTGAAAGAGAGCCTCACGTCCATTAGATATTCCTTATCCGGAATACCAAGGAAAGTATATTCTGCCTGATAACGTCCATATGGAATTTAGAAGAAAAAAATAAATAAATAAAAAAAAATTTGTAAAATTGCCAGTGCGTGTTTCTCTTCATTATCTTTTTAACTACATATCAAACAAATGGAATGAAAGAAAAAACATTTGAATAAACATTAGGAAAGCAATCCATTTAGAATAAGCTACCTAGTACTATTGACAAAGGAAACTGGGAAGAAGTCAGAGAGATGGGGGAAGCAAAATCATGTGATGAAATCCTCAGTGAAGACAAACTGGTCCTCCTGACGGCAATTTCCCACAATGCACCAATGGATGTTGTCACCCGTTTGATATCATCAAGTAATATCAATGTGCAGGATGAAGTTGGGGACACAGCTCTTCATTTGGCTGTGAGAGAGAAAAGATGGGAGTTGGTGCCAGTTCTACTTAAGCATAGGGCTGATGTCAGTATGGGTAATTATAGGAATCGAACCCCACTACATGATCTTGTATATCATGATGCCCCAACATACATCATCGCCCGGCTGATTTCTGCTCAGAACATCAACAAGCAAGATGAAGATGGTGACACAGCGCTCCATGAGGCGGTGAGAAAGGAAAGATGGGAGCTGGTGCCAGTTCTAGTGCAGCACGGGGCTGATGTGAACCTGGGTAATGACCGTCTTGCAACCCCATTATGTGGGGCTGCAATGTTTGGTGCCCCAGCAGACATCTTCACCCAGCTGATTTCTCCTAACAACATAAATATGCAGGTTAAAGATGGAGACACAGCGCTTCATTGGGCGGTGAGAAAGAAACAATGGGAGCTGCTGCCAGTTCTACTGCATCACGATGCAGATGTCAACTTGAGTGAACATTGGAAGCAAACTCCATTACATCTGTCTGGATATCATGATGCTCCAGTAGACATCATCACCCAGCTTATCTCTCCTCACAACATTAACATGCAGGATGCCGTTGGTGACACTGCGCTCTATAAAGTTGTGATTAGGAATAGATGGGAGCTGGTGCCAGTTCTACTGCAGCATGGGGCGGATCCCTTCATATGCAACATCCTCCCAGGACCACCACGGCCACTTTCTCTCCAATCACTATGCATCGCGACCATCAGGAGCCACATGCCAGCCAAGTCTAATGAGGCATATGAAAGACTCGGACTTCCCAAAAAACTTCTTTCTGAGCTCAAGCTAAAACGGCTGGCTGATGAGATTGTTGTTATAAAACAGCTGGAAGATCTGAAATGACTTTCTCTCTAAATTTATATGGGGTATTGTCACTTGTTTGCCTATCCTAATAGTGTGAAAAAATAGCTCATGCAGGTTAAACATATGTTGATATAAATGTCACATACAACTTCCTGTTGTGTTTATAGTTCACTTTTGTTTATCACATGTATAGCTCATGTATGTCAAATGTTTGAAAAACTATGTCAGCTGGCTAGATTGCTGTTGTATTCATCAGCTATTTCCTTCAAATGTATGTACGGTGTCTTCTGTCTAACATGGCTGCGTTTGTGTTATGTAGATTGTTCTGAAGTTGAGAGAACTTTTCACCATAAAATAGGTATAAACAGTGAATACCTTTGGGCAATGAAAACAGAACAAAATGTATGTGTTAGTGCAGATTTTTTTATTCCATTGTAATACCACCGATATCTTAATATGATATTGAGTTATGAGCTTATTACGTTTTGCTGATAGTAACTGTACCAGTTGTTTTTTCAATAGCAGTTTTTTTCATTCATGTATATTCCGGGTGTATATTGTATCAATAAATATATGACACAGACAGAACTCATCAAAATATCAACGGTGTTGAAAGATGAGACCTTTCATGGAGGGTGGCTCATTGTGATTAGAAATTCTAAATGTTAACTTTTGCTAATAAATTTTAAAGTAAAGCAAATTTTTGTGAACGAATATTCAAAAGAAACAGCCAATATTCTTTTATGATTTTTTTCTCATGTGTTTTCCCCAAGTTTGCTTGTGGATTCAATTATATTCTTCTCTCTCTCTTCTATGGCAAGCAAGCTCCTACCACTATATTTACATAGCTGAAGACACATCTTCCATTTGACTATGTCAAGTGGCCCAGACGGGACTCGAACTCACGACCCCAAGGTTGTGAGACCAGAATGATACCATCATCCCAAGATAATTGACCAAGTATGTAGGCTGGGGGCTACAGAGACATCGGTTCGTCCGAGTAGCCTTTTAACAGCCCGCTGCTTGGGATGATGGTATCATTCTGGTCTCACAACCTTGGGGTCGTGAGTTCGAGTCCCGTCTGGGCCACTTGACATAGTCAAATGGAAGATGTGTCTTCAGCTATGTAAATATAGTGGTAGGAGCTTGCTTGCCATAGAAGAGAGAGAGAAGAATATAATTGTATTCACCAGCTATTTCCTTTAAATGTATGTACAGTGTCTTCTGTCTGACATGGCTGCATTTGTGTTATGTAGATTGTTCTGAAGTTGAGAGTGAACTTTTCACCATAAAATAGGTATAATCATACACTAATCATTGGCAGATCCAGGTTTTTGGAAAAGGGGGGGGGGCGCACTTAACGATTTGATGAAAAACCCTATGAAAATGAAGTATTTTGGTGGGAAAAGGAAAAGGGGGGGCGTGCGCCACCGGCGCCCCCCCTGGATCTGCCTATGGTCACTAATGACATGGTCGAGTAACCATTACCTGTGTCCAAATTTGTCACTTTGCAATTGAAGTTTGCATTCTAGAGAGCCAGGTTAAGTCAAAATTTTATTTTTCGTTTCAAACAAGACTCAAACTCACTAAAGTATAAGGACTTATTTTACTAAATTGTATTACTAGTATTATACATCAAAATTTCTAATGCACAATTTTAACATATCAAAGCTTGCCACGTGTAAAAGACATATTTGGTAAACGAATCACCTAAAATCATCCTGTTTGCACCTATAAGGGGTTATAATCGCTAGGCTCATTTGTACATGTACATACACTTGTCACAGAACTTGGTTGCCTGTTTGCTAAACAATTGTGAAACCTATGTGAAATATGGTATTTTGGTATTTTATTGACATACAGGCGTATATTGCTTCCACACTTGGTTCTATATCAATACCTAATATAATTATGATTTAATATTTTATAATGAGTCATGACATGATATGGGTGGTAACATATCCTAATACTTTTTTCCCTCTGATAATTACGGCACCAACAGGCACAATTTCTACACATAAATACAGAGAGCTTGACTGTATTGGCGAGTTCCTATATCTATAGGCAAAGGCATCAATCTTAAAGAGACATGGACAGGTGAATTTCATGTCGCGTCAACTTTTTATGCCACATAAATAGTACTTGCTGAGCCATTTGAATATACATTTTTATCTGTTTGCAATTTTCCATTTCTTCACAATAAATCATAACTCTAAACTGGTTTCATGAAATGTACCCAAACACCCTGTCTGTCAATATTTACTTTGTGTCAGCCTTAATAAATATTCCTGACCAGCTGCTTTGGCTGTTGGCGAGCAGGTGATAGAGGCTGCAAAATAATGTAGTGCTCCTTTTTTCCAGGGGAGATATGAACTAACCATCAATATGGCAGCCTACATTTTTATGGGTATTCGTATGTTATGAAAACGCATACTAATAATTGTAAAATCATAAGTTATTAGGAGCAACATGCCGAGTGTATCAAACAATCAAAATATTATATATATTAATATTAAATATATCTAAGGAGGCATTTGCTGTGGATGGCCCTTTAAGTAAGTGCAAGGCCAAAATGATTTCTAAATGTGTAATTTAGAATAAAAAGTTATCCTAATGAATTACTGTAAATTCTATGTATTTGGTACACATCTCTTGGTCTCATATTGCTACAAAAACAAATCTTAGAAAGCAAAACTTTATGAATTAGATAAATGGAATTAAGGTGGACTTTGAATTTATACACACTATACACCTATAAAGGACTTGGTAGCATGCTCATATTGGCTTCCAAACCCTATGCTTGTAAAACATCTTCGTAGTTTGCTCCTTTGGAGGGAGTGTGTGAACTCAAATCAGGTGCACCCCCCCCCACACACACACACAAACACTTCTGCTTTGTAGCAAGCACTGGAACATTCAATTATGCTAGTATCTACATGTAATGTTGCAGTAGATAAAGATTCATGAAAATAAAGTTGATTTTCATGGAAAATAAAATGTGTCAAAAACTGTAAATTTCAGATATTGTGACAAATTACAACATCTTTGAGAAATGGCAATTACGTAGGACTGATTTTACGGATTTGATATTGTGTCTTAATAGTTTTATGTAGCAAATAAAAAACACATATTTGAAGATTTTTAAATGCTTTATTATAGTTATACCACCAAATATTTACAATTAAATAAAAATGGACATCACATAACAAAATTGATTTACATTTTTTTTTCAATATTACTATTTAATCAAGGTTATTTGCGTAACAGTATTGATGGAATTGTAGTTTTAAAAATTCTTCTTTACATAATTATGATAATGACATTGTCAAACCAAATAGTAATAACCGTTGCTTGAAAAAGGCAAAGATTTAGAATACATAATTGAATAACGATAAGATTTTCAATAAATTTATTTGCCACATTGACTACACGCTTACGGTTCTCCCCGATGTGAGTTATTATGTGGGTGTTCAGATATCTACTTTGACAGAATTAGTTTTACAGACTGCACATTAATATTCTCTCTATCCACTGTGGATTTTCATGTGTCTGTTCAAGAGAGGTTGTTGGCTAAAACACTTGCCACATTGACTACACTGAAAAGGTTTCTCACCAGTGTGATTTCTCACATGCATTTTCAGAGTCCAACTTCGGCTGAATGATTTCTCGCAGAATGTGCACTGATATGGTTTCTCACCAGTGTGGACACTATTGTGCCTTTTCAGATCGCTTTTTCGGGTGAATGATTTTTCACACAGTGTGCACTGATACGGTTTTTCCCCCGTGTGAATTATCATGTGCCTGAATAATACACTACTGAAACCAAAACACATGCCACAATAGATACACTCATACGATTTCTCAACACTCTGCATTCCACTTTGTGATTTCAGAACATGATTTTCACTTAAGGATTCTTCAATCGATGAAGACTCTTGTTGTACATCACTATGGTTTGCCATTGCAATCTGGTATCTAAATCAAGCAGTGTGTCTTAACAGTTTTTGTAGGCTATAGACTTGTATAGTATAGTACAAATTCAGTAAAATCAGTATGTGGTAATCCAGAAAGTATCACCTACGTCATTACAGCATTGATTTATTACCCCAGTTTCTTAGTAATTACTTATCCGACTAGCTCTCGTGTCATAGACTAATATGCTCTATATAATAGAATGTTCTATCTAATTTACTTCAAATTCTCCTATTTTTGACAATTAACAAAATACTGTCAGAGAAAGTGTTACCATTATTTCTAAATAGAAGTACCTTAATTTGTCTAATCTTAATGTTTGCTGCACAAAATATACATTTCTGAAGAATTAAGCAGCAAAATTTTGGCTTATGATTTTTCGTCATAATGCTCCCACTCGCATCATGGTTTTGAATGTACCAAATTTAATTTTTTAAACCTGTTCTTTATTGCTTTATCAGAGTATCACACAGGTCTCTTATGTTATACACAATTCGCATAATGATATATTGACATGCTCTGGTCTGTAATTTTTGTATTAGAGTTGGAGTTTGCCACAATTCTTACTCACACGTCAGTTGGTTATTACCGTGCGACACCCTGTGTTTGGTATAATAAGATGAAGAAAATAACTGCTGGAAAAAATTGGCTGTATCACAAGGAAGGTAATAAAAATTCGGTATCCTTCCCCTTGGCCTAGACAGTTAGCATTGATTGAACCTGATCTATATCTAGATGGGAATACGCTAATTTTTCCACGTTCCCAGCGACTATTTCTTTGTATTGAGCTGACCAGGTAGACATCATCTGCCTATATGAGGTCGTTCACGGTACGGGTAGTATAGCAAATTTATTTTTCTTGTCACACAATGCGGCTATTGGCTTTTTAAGTGTCATCAAGACAAGGGTGAGTCCCTTTCCTGCGTACATCGAGAGCATTATGTTTCTATTTGCATGAACACTAGCATTCCCTCCATTAGTTTTTGCACATTCCCTGTCAACTCTGTGACTTAGTTGAAGTCTGCCTTTACGAGTATGATAATTTGGAGTGATACCAATTGGTGTTCAGCTTGGTCCAAGTTCTATGTAGAGCTGTGAGTCAATGCTAACAATATTATACAATGGTTGCTCAGTCGTCAATGCAATGAACTGTGCCAATATTATCTATTTATTTGTACCCCCACTCGCCGCCCCCCGCCCTAAAAATAAATAAAAAAAAAGGGGGGGGGGGTGTCGGTCAATCAACCAAGGTATCAGTAATGCCCATGATTTTCACACGTCAGCTACCTCTTGAAGGAGACGTAGGTCTTAAAGAGTTGGTTGGACCAAGATCTTGGTTGATTTTTTAGGTGCTAAACATAAATACAAATTGGATGCAGGAACCGCGATCTTAATGGTCAGCTGTGCCTGGCTTCAACATATACAAAGACAGTGTGGATAAATAGTAAAGTTGTGAATGACTGTGCAGTAATATCCTTGAAGTATGACAGAGCTTATAAACTACGGGAAGGATCCCGACAGGCTGGACTGTGTCATGATTGTGGTCATTGTCACCTGATTGACTCCAGGAACATTACTAAAGCTCAGATGGATCCATTGCATGGTTTTATTTAGTTTTGATGATTTTATTATTTTATTAATCATGCTATTATCTAATTGTCAAAATTGAATTCTACTTTCACTGCATTTTAATCATCATAGCAAATCACATATGTGTGATTGGGGACAGAATCTGATGTGATGTAAAGCGAGGGGCACATTTCAACTTGCGGCGGTGGTCGCCGCAAGGCGTGTTGAGGTCTATGGCGTCTACGGCGTTTTCCGCATGCATTGACAAAAGTACAGTTGTGGGCACATACGCACGGGCCCCGTGCGTTAGAAATGCGTCGGGACAGGGAGTGTTTTTTATTGAGGCGGCAACTTGCATAGAACGTGCGATGTACTCGCGTACAACTTACGCTAACGCACCGTTTGATTACAAAAGTACGGGATCCGCACGTTCATGGTACAGGCAACGCACGGCCCCAGTACTGTATCTGTGCCGACAAAGTGCGGGTAAATCCTCTGTGTTTAACGTAAGGTCACCGCACTGCCTCCTTACAGTCAGACCTTGACGTAGGGTGGTCGTAGAAGAAGTTCTTCTGCGGCCACCGTACGGCCTTGAAAAAAAACGTACGTTTGCACACTCACGGATCCTCACGTTTTCATTGCGTTTTTGGCAGTAGACAGGCTGTAGACCCACCTTGCGGTGGAATGTGCCCCTCGCTTTAATGTACCCCGGTAAAGCAGGATGATCTCAGTGTTATGGCAAGCAAATTAAAGATTTTCTTACCAAATGTAAAGTTTTGTTTTTATTGTTTTAAACCATAACATTTCAGTAAATAGTTACGAATGAACCCAACAATCAATTAAATAACACAGCTTATGCTGACTGTGTTAAAACAAAATTTTATTGTAGAAAACTATCTTTAATTAATGTTCAATATTTTTCAAAAATCGTAGAGTTCATCGTTTTGGAGCTAAATTTCAGAATTTTGATGTGGAGTTGCAACAGTGCCTGGTCAAGTTGGTTCGATTACTAAAAGACTTGACTACACACATAAGGTCTCTCCCCAGTATGGATTCTCATGTGGGTGGTCAAGTTGCTACTGACACTAAAACACTTGCCACACTCATAAGGTTTCTGTCCAGTGTGTGTTCTCATATGCCCTTTTAGATGTTCACTTCGACGGAATGATTTCTCACACACACTGATATTGTTTCTCTCCCGTGTGGATTTTATTGTGCCTTTTTAGATCTGCTCTTCGGCTGAACGATTTCTCGCACACTTTGCACTGATACGTTTTTTCTTCAATGTGGATTCTCATTTGGCTGGTCAAGGTGACTTGTTGACTATAACACTTGGCACAATCATATGGTTTCTCATCACTCTGCATTCCTCTTCCGGATTTCAGAACATGACCTTCACTTAAGCGTTTGTCATTCAATGATGACTTAAGTTGCACACTGTTGTATGCCATTGCACTCTGCTATTCAAACTAGGTGGTGTAAATAACTAATCGTTGTGAGATATTTTACACTGTGGTACAGTAAATCACATTAAGCTTTAATTCAAAAAGTTTCACCAACGTCATTATAGCACTGCCTTCTGATGCATTTTTTTCATCTGTCATCTCTCAAATTACAGACTAGATCTAGTGTAATAGATCATTTTGCTGTGTGAATTCCTCATTCTCTAAAAACATGATATAACTCGAAACATTAGCCCAAATACGTGATAAAAATTTTCTCACGCAAAGTCACATGATAACGCATTTGAATAACTAAATCAACTTCATAAACAACTTGTTTTGTGTATCATAATGCAAAATCTGCCACAGTAAGTAGGGACGTATTCATGGATTACGTTCAGCGCGACTCATATTAATAAGAATAAGAATAAAAAGATGTTATTGACAACTAACTGTGTCAGTACAACCAAAGACAATGAACATTTGACATATACGTATATAGAAATGAATTGACAATACATATTATAACTATTCATTACATATGATATTGATCACTAGATCAATTTTGTTTTAACACATATTTGTTTAACAAATGAACATATCAGCTGTATAACTTCAAGATCCTTAAATTACATGTTTAATATAGATATCAGTTTTTCATAAACTGATAAATTATGAAAATTTAGATAGAATACAATCATATTTTGTAAAAATGTATTTCTTTCTATTTCTGTTGTTTTACATATCATCAAAACATGATAAGAATCTTTGGTTAAATTACATTCATCTCATATATCGTTTTCATTATATTGATCATTGTACATAGCTTTATTAAGTCTTAAATAAGTAAAACATTTCCTTATGAAAGTGCTCTTTATGTTCATATTATATAGAGGCGATTTAAAATCTACATTTTTATGTTTATGACACTTATTTAATGTGTCATATTTACATCCTTGAATGTGTTCATCGTGTTGGAATCCATATATATTTATAAAGTTCATCTTTACACAACACAATACATTCTAACTGATTGACAGTTTCAACAACTTCTGTTGCCATTTTTAAAATCTATCTGCGCATGACAGGTCAATCTGCACGACTCCCGATACTGTAATACTTGTAAATCCTGTGAGAGTGTATATGTGGGGGAAACTGGCAGGAAGTTGGGCACTAGAGTGAAGGAACATATGAAGGATGTGGATCAGAACACTAAGGGATCATTCACCAGAGCAGCGAGAAAAGAATCCCTCAACCAGATCCACAAGAGTGCAATTACAGATCATGTTAAGCAGAACAATCATGAGATAGACTGGGAGAAAGTCAGTGTGTTGGACAGAGAAAGTGACTGGAGGATAAGAACAATCAAGGAAGCGATCAAGATACGAGGACAGAGACAGGTTATGAACAGGGACGAGGGGGGCTTTCAAGTCTCTCATGTGTAAGACCCGATTTTCAGTATCGATTTTCAGTGCAGATTGACCTGTCATGCGCAGAGAGATTTTGAAAATGGCAACAGAAGTTTTTGAAACTGTCAATCAGTTAGAATTTATTGTGTTGTGTAAAGATTGTAATGGGGAGAAAATACAAAACAATTATATGTCCTTTCACAACTTTATTTTAATACATTCTACTCAGCAGACTTGCTGTCTCCGCTTTATATACTCCTGCCTCTTTTATTGATCCACCTTCTATGGACCCTGTCCTCTATTGAGGCTAAGATGTACATATGAGGCCACTGGCCCAGTTACTACATTCATAAACTTATCTATTGATATTCTGGCTCAGGACATCCTCGAGCTCCCCCGCAAAAAAGTTATGTATCTTATACAATATTTTTTTTACATGCATGATAATACCAATTAACAACATGAAAATGACACAAACATATCTTAACTCAAAATGTAAATTACATGCAAAATTATCTATATATGATGCAAAATTTATAAAAAAATATATCCATGATCAAAGATTACAATTACATATCAAATCAAAGTAACATAGCTAATTACATACTCTTCCAAAACTAGTAAATCATTATTGATGTAAAGAACTCCCAATTAAAAATATATCTAAAAAATAGTGTAAGGTAAACAAACGTTGTTTGACTGTCTCATCGTGTGAAGAGTTCATATAGTGTCCAGTAATAAATGCATAATAATTAACACTTACATAAAAAACTATTTTTGAATAATTACTATATATATACAAACTGCTTATTTTTTTCATCGTTATTTTTTACTTCTACTGTGAATCATATTTCCATAAAAATGCCCTATATATCTGTATATTTACAAAGAATCTTTATGGTTGGGACATACCAGCACAGTATCCTTATTGTTTCACACCAATTATGAGCACAACACTCTTTAAACACTATTCCTATGGTGGGTATTACACTGATTATGAGTACATTACACAGTCACTTTTCCCAAACTAGATAACAGTTTCTTTCTTTTTTTTTCTTTTTTTTAATTCTTTTTTGCTGTTGTTGTTTTTTCATCAGACATTTTTAATTCATAATATTATTCCAAATTGTAGAATGAATTGGGTAAATAACAAATCCGATGGTGGGTTTATTTATAGTACATTACACAGTCACTTTTCCCAAACTAGATCTACACCAAATCTATTTTTAATCATTTATGGGGAGAAAATACAAAAATATGTCCTTTCACAACTTTATTTTAATACATTCTACTCAGCAGACTTGCTGTCTCGGCTTTATATACTCCTGCCTCTTGTATTGATCCACCTTCTATGAACCTGTCCTCTATTGAGGCTAAGATGTACATATGAGGCCACTGGCCCAGTTTACTACATTCATAAACTTATCTATTGATATTCTGGCTCAGGACAAGATGAACTTAATAAATATAAATGTCATATTTACAGTTATCATTAATAACAGAATTAATTAATTGGTTGTGTTGGTTCATTAGATTATCTTTTACAATACACTTTATTTGTTTATTTGAATAATTAGACGGTGACACTAATATATTACCCATACCATTTGATTTAAGTAGGTATGATATATTTTGGATAAAAGGATGATTATCATCTTTACATATCCTAAAAGCTGCATGCAATAAGGGATTTATAGTATTTGTTTGCAATCTGTGCCAATAGGATATTTCATTTATATATGCTTGCAGTTGAATAGGAAATCTATTTAATTCCTTCATAACTGCTGTTGTACTTGCAAATTTAGAAACCCCTATTACATACTTACAATAGTTGCTATGTACACCTTCATAATTATTTTTTTCTTTCATTTCATGATTTGTTATCAAGCAATTGTCAGAAAAGTTCTTATTTGAATAAGTTAAATCTATTTTGTCCTGACTACTATTCAATTTTACTAACACCTCCCCTTTAGATTTTAGTACTTTGATTTCATCAATTTTTATCTCTATTCATTCTTTGATTTATAATAGATTGAACTTGACATTTCACTTTTACATTGATTTTGTTTATTTGTATTTTTATATATCTATTAGAATCTGGTATTCCCAACACCACACTTCCATATAATAAGATTGGTGTAATTTGTTTATCAAATAATGACATGGCTAATTTTGCCGAAACTGGTGTGGAATATCCCAGGATTTGTTTAAGAACATGTACAACACGGTTTGCTTTAGACATTCTTTCTATAATTGCATTATCAAATTTTCCATTTCTTTCAACCCTAACTCCTAAATATTTATAATAATTTACATTTTCTAAGATCTTCTCCTCAAACATAAAGTTTTGGGTTTTAGGATTTCCAACAGACATAGTCATACATTTTGTTTTGTCTTTGTTTACTTGCAATCCCCATCTATTACAATATATTTCTACATTGTTTAAACAGTTTTGTAACCCTACATTTGACCTTGAGAATAGTACTAAATCATCCGCCCATGACAGAGAATTAAGTTCTTCACTATTTAACATCACTGGATCACATGATGAGTTAAACATATTATGTAAATCATTTTAAAAAAGATTTGATAACAGGACTTAAAACACATCCTTGAAATAAAAATTTTAGACAAACTCCTGTGTATGAAATAAAATATTTAGACAAACTGCAATCTGTCTTTACACAGAATTTAGGATTGGTATATGCTGTTTTTAGTACATTGTACAGTTTTTACCAACAAACAGTCTCCATACTTTTTTTATCATAGATTTTCCTTAGAAAAAAAGTAGTGTCAATATAAATAAATTATCTTCCCTTCTTCTTCCTTTCATAAATACATTTTGATGTTTTGACCAATAGCCTTTATTGGTCATGTAATTGTACATTCTATTGAATATTATCTTCATGAAAATTTTGTTTGTGTTGTCTGATACTGCTATACCTCTATAGTTCTCGGGATTGTTTTTATCTCCATTTTTATGTATTGGAGTAATAATACTAAACATCCACTGTTTAGGATAGTTACCATTTGATAGTATTGTATTGAAAACATGTAATAGTGACCTTTTCAACTCTACAGATTTACATTTCAAAATTTCATTACAGATACCATCAGATCCGCTAGCTTTTTTGTTTTTAATTCTTTAATTTCATTTTCTACTTCTTCAAAAGTAATTTCTTGGTCTAAAGGCCCTGTTATATTCATGTATTTTATCAATAGTTGGTAAATTATGTTTAACATATTGCATGTATGAATATTCATTTGTTTTCTCTTCTTTTGTGTTACTTTTTATATTTAGGAGTTTACTAAAATATTTGGTCCAAGTTTCTGAATTTATATTATTTTTAGTCTCATTTGTTTTAATCAAACTCTTAATGGTTTTCCAAAACATTGCCGGTTGTTTATTCTCAATGTCAGCTAGTTTGATTAGTTTATCATCTTTTGTTGCACCTTTCCGCTAAGTATTTAATTTTTTTGTATTTACTTTTCTGTGATATGTACTCTATCCTTCTATTTTTATCATTTTTATCATTCATATATCTTCTTTTTGCTTTTTTGAACTCTCTTTCTTCTTCTTTTACTTTTTTATTTTTATTGTTTTTTTCACACTCTTTTCTGAGTTCAAATTTATTTGTATTCTTAATGAATGACTTTTCTGCTACTTCTTTTAGAATTGTAGTGAGATCGTTTATGCATTTATCACTGTGTTTTGTTGATGTTATCATAATTAGTTTTGGTATAATTTCTTCACTATTCAATATATTTGTTACTTTCCCCCCACTGTCATTCATCCATTTATATCCAATTATGGGTGTTAAATCATCATCTGTTGGTGGGTTGTTTATGCAACTATTGATCTTTATATATCCTGCAATAGGATTATGGTCTGTATACCATTGTTGTTCAAGTACTCGAAATGTAATAATATTTGTTAGTAAACTGGTTGATACAATAATATAGTCTACAGTAGAGCTATCATTATATTTATGGCATGTGTTCTGTCCCCGCCAATCTGCTAGTGTTCTTCCATTTAATATTGCCATGTCAGAATCTTCTATAATGTTTAATAATGTTTTGCCAAATTGGTTTACTTTTTTTATCTTTGATCTTATTCTATGCTCTGTATCGATTTCTATTTGTTTTTCATTTGATGTTTCTGTAATATTTTGTATATGTAATCTCCTGTTCTAGAGTTCATATCTCCAGCTAAAATTAATTTACCCATAGCACCATAATATTGAATTTCATTCTGCAGAATATCAAATGCAGTGTCTTTATTTTTAATTATAGTCCCCACAGTTTTGAGGTGGGATATAACAATTTATGAATATGTCATCATTAATTTAACATGTGCTTGTCTAATTTTATCCAGATGAAATCATTGCATTTACCATTTTTGATGTCCCTAATTTTGATCTCACTAGTGTGTGACTTTGAACCACATGCTGGTTTATTGTGTTTTCGGTCACTTCTATATGTTGTAAAACCATCTATGTGTATAATATCACTGTCAGTTAACCATGTTTCTTGTAAACAAAATATATCAAAACTTGTAATTAAATTTCTAACCTCATCAAAACCTATTTTCCTACATATACTACCTTGTATATTCATACTGCCTATCCTCAATTTTGACATATTTATCCTAAAAGTATTTCTTAGGATAACCACAAGACTACAGTTTTACACCATGCATGTATGCATCTTTACATTTTCGCTAACATGTACTAACTGAATTAGATTAATTATAACTTTTCTACACGATATTTTTCTTCACATTTTCACGATCTATACATACTAATATTGTGTTGAACATAAATCAACAATGCTACAATTAATAGCCATAATAATATAATCAACTTAATTAGTTTAATCTTAGACCTTTTACACCATATTTTTGTATATCTTTACTATCCATGCATTTTACTATTGTTGAATTTAGATTAAGAGTGATAAAATTAATAATCATAATCGCGTCTTCCAAAATCATTGATTTGGTAGTACCTTGAATTTTGATTTTCCTGTTTTTGTGTTGGATATCTGTGCCTGTAGTTATCAGAGTAGTAGGTGTAGTCCCTGAAGTGTCCATAATTATGAACATCTCTATTGTATTTTGGATTATATGTATCATCCTTCTTTTCATTGTGATTGTAGTGTGTGGACCCATATCTTCTTTCGTAATGATAATTAGCCTGATAATTAGCCTGCTTATTGTAATAATGATTGACATTGTCTGTTCTGAATTGATTGTTGTATTCATGATCATTTGACTTGTTAGTATTGTTGTAACTGGTCAGCATTTGTTTATTTCTTAATTCTCTTGTTATATTTCCTACCATCTTAGATATCCCTTCCAGGTTTACATGTATATCATCATTGAACATATGTGGTTTTATATCATGTTTTACAAATATACAACTATTATGGTTGCATATTGATTGTAATTCTTGATTGATCTTTTCTACTTTTCTTTGTGATTTGTGCACTACCTGGCTAATTATAATTTTGGCAATGCAAAATTTTTGCTTAATTTATGCAATACATTTGTTTATATTAGTTTTCACATACTTTATATGCTCTTCTTTTGTTAAGTCATTTACCCCAACGTGAATGTGAATTTCTTCATTTTTTTGTTAGGTTGTAATGTTTGCATTGTTTTCACCAAATCGTCTGTATCACTTACTGTTTGTTTATGTACTTTCTTATACCCTCTGTATTTTTTTTCTCGAGCAAATTCCTACTTGAATCACTAAGTAATAATATTTGTGTGTTCTTATTTGTTACTAGTTGTTCTTTTTGTGCCATGTCTTCATTTAATATTATATTATCTTCTTTTGAGTCATTATTACTGAAAGTTTCTTGTGTTGTTTTTACTCTGCTCTCTTTTTCTGGATCTGTTTGAGTTCCAGTTGATTTCAATGTAGCTTTGTCCTCATTTCTATGTGTTTTCTTTAGATCTTCAATTGTTTCTTTAAGATGTTCTTTATTTCTGCTTAAATTTGTAATTTCATTGTGTAAGTTCTCTATTTTTTCATCTCTTGTTTTCATCTTTTGCATTAGTTCTTGTATTTGAACCTTACTTTTTTTCTATGTTGTCATCATTTTTTTGCTTATTTCTTTTATTATTTCCTTCATATTATTTTCCATCAGTATACTTTTGGATGTAATCAATTCTACAATGTCTGCCATAGAGTTTTCAAGGTAATGAGCTCTTTTATTTGCCTCTTGAGCCAATTTATATGCAGACCTTGTTGGTGTGTTCTTTATTGCTGTGTGAATGATGGGTGTTTTAAGTGTTTTAAGCTCAGTATTATCAACGTCTTTCATGTCAATTTTATCATCATTCAATTTTAGTCGTTATTAAACTCTATTGTTTTTGTCATTTCAATAGGATTAGTATGCTCTTCATCATCTTCCAATTTTATAGATGATTGGAAGTGTTTTAAATGATATTACATCGGTATCATCAACTTTTTATCATTCAATTTCATCATCATTCAATTTTTTGTGTATTTCAATCTGTTGTTTTTATCATTTCAATAGGATTAGTATGCTTCTCATCATCTAACTTTGCTTTGTGAATGATGGGTGTTGGAAGTGTTTTTAATGATATTACTTCTGTATTATCAACTTTTTCTGTGTCAATTTTGTCATCATTCAATTTCATTTGTGTATTATCAACTTTTGTTGTTTCTGTCATATCATTAGGATATGTAGGTTTATCATCATCTTTCTTTGGAATTGTCTTTTGCATAGCATTTTCTTTGCATGTATGTACATTTACATTAATGTCATTTGATATTTGTCTTTGGCAAATTTCATAGTTTATTGTGACATCCTCCTCTACATCACATTCTTTATTTTGATTTTTTTCCTGGGCTTTAGAAAGAACTTTTCTAAAATTGTTATCAGTAGCATTTATCTTCCTTGCATTTATTTCTATAATTTCATCCATTTTGGGAATCTCCATTTCTATGAACTCGTTTAATTGGTTACCATTAACCATCATGTTTGACGTTGTATTGTATAAATTGATGGTGTACATGTATTGTTTTTGTCTGCCATTTTTTTTGTGAATTTTTTTACTTTCTCTAACGATATTTCCGCTTTTGTCCACACTTGGTGTGCTAATAACATGATAATTTTCATTTGCATAGTTTTGTTTTATTGCTTCCTGAACTAACTGAAATGTTGCTGTACTGAACTCATATATTAAATTGTTGCTTGTCCTTCTGCTTATTAATTTCATTGGATCTCTACTTGTAGCATTTAATTTTTTTGTAATGCTTTTTTTTCATTTAGTTTATAGTTTACCTGGTGTATGCAGGTATCCATATCTGTTGCATCTGTATTTGTTGTTTTGGGGTTGTCAATTATATCTGTATCCATTATTTTCCTTGTCTTTTCTTCTTTAAAACGTCACCAAGATATTATCTATTTTTTTTTCTTTAAAACGTCACCAAGATAACTATATCCATGTTGAAAATGTAGCCTTTGTGGTTTCCTAAATATTTTATATTTAAACAAACGTTATCTTATGTTTGTGTTTATAAATAATACGCTATACGTACATAATATTGGCAGGTGAAACGTTTTAAGAATTCATGTACGTCAAGCGCATGATGATTTGTTATTTGTATTTTTTAGTTAACTAACCAAAGAATTTTGCAACTAATTCGTAATACATGGTTATATCTAATTTCATTATATATCGTCTAGTTTTGCTATTGAAATAGCAAACTACAAGCAGAGAAAACTTTCTCATATTTTAAAAAATGAAGTAGCTTTATTTGTCTAATCATAATATTTGTTTTATAAAATCAAAATTTTCATACAATTTAGCACCTTAAGTTACCCCTAAGATTTCAAATCACAACGTTCCCACTTTCAAAAGGATCACAGCAAAGTGATTCCAATAACATTGCCTGTTAATGTTTTACTGCTCTAGAGCCTATCACACAGGCATCTCATACAAGAACCCATTTGCATCATAATTTACCGTTCACAATTATTCACTGCCATGTGAGATTTGGGGTTTGATATAAAAAGATGGAGAAAAAATAACTGTTCACAGAAAGAATTAATGCCTTAACACCGTACTTAACAAATACCTTCATCCCCTGAATTGGACTACAAGAAATCGTTCATGGTAAAGGATTTTATTGCGAGTTTATGTTCCTCATCATGAAATGCTTCTGTTGGCTTTCTGTTTGCAATTTTATAATGTAAATTGCAGACAGCATCAGCCATATGGAGTCTTTTGGTGTCATAAAGACTTCAAAACAAGCATATGGGTTCAAATATTAATCTGCCAATTCATCACAATGTAAATTATAACGGCCGCTCCCCACACTGCCCATGTCAGCTGTATACACCAAAACACGACCTCTATAATAAGATGATTTATTAAAGTCACAAGTCTCCATAAGAGACCCTTGCAAGCCTCCATATTAAATAGTACCACCTCTAAATCAAGACTACGTGAGGCAAGCCCATGTGAAGTCAAGATGTGGGTAAGTGTCATCAAGACATGCTGTTAGGGTGGTTACCTTTCTTATGTCTAAGGAGAGCATTATATTATTTGCATAAACACTAGCATTTCATCCATTAGCTTTTGCACACTATCTGCCAAGTCCGTTGAAGTCACCTTTTGGAGAGGCACCAAATTGCTGTTCAGCCTGCTCCATCCATATAGTTGTCTATTTTATGACTCTTTGGTCACACTATTGCACAATGGGATATTGTGATATATGTTTAAGTAGCAAAAAAGAACGCCTATTTTAAGATGTTTAAATGCTTTATTATAGCTATACAACCAAATATTGATTATAAAATGAAAATGGAGAAAGCAATCTTTATATAAACAAATTTATTTACATTTTATTTTTTCAATATTACTATTTACCCAAGGTTTTACGCGCAAAGGTATTGACGAAATTATTGTTTTAAAAATTCTACTTTACATAATTATGATCATGACATTGTCAAACCAAATAATAATAATAATCGTTGATAAAAAAGGGCTAATATTTAAGATACATCATTTTATAACTAAAATTTTCACTAAATTTATTTGAAATGATAAAAAGTACACAATAAAACACAAGCTAAAATTCAGATTTTTTATAAGTCAAATACGTCAAACAGGAAAATTAAATCATATTATATAGCACAATCGGAATCTCTAAAAAAGGGATAGACACATTAACCTATACACCTGTAAAATGTAAAATCCCTTTGGGCTTGTAAAACTAAATCAGCATCTGAATCCTGACCAAAAAAGATGACATTTCAAAAATTTGTCTACAATTGCTAAAATAGTCTCAAATGAATGTGAGTGCACTTATGACGAGCAACACAATGCCTGTGCGACAAATAATTATTACAAAGTCCTACATTAGGCATGGTGGTTGCTCATGTGCCTGGTCAAGCTAGCTCGTTGCCCAAAAGACTTGTAACATTCGTTACACACGTAAGGTTTCTCCCCGGTATGGATTCTCATGTGGCACTGCAAGGTGCTACTGACCCTAAAACACTTGCCACAATGGCTGCACTCATAAGGTTTCTCGCCCGTGTGAATTCTCATATGGCTTTTCAGATGATCATGTTGCCGGAATGATGCATCGCACACTGTACACTTATGTTCCCTCTCTCCAGTGTGGATTTTCATGTGGACGCGCAGGTAGCTTCTCGTATTAAAACACTTGCCACATTGAGTGCACTCATACGGTTTCTCGCCAGTGTGAGTCCTCATGTGTGCCTTCAGAGTTCCACTATGGGCGAATGATTTATCACAGACTATGCACGGATATGGTTTTTCACCAGTGTGTGTTCTCAAGTGATATTTTAGATTGTCACTTCTGGTGAATGTTTTCTCACACACGTTACACGGATACGTCTTTTCTTTAGTTCTTGTGTGGGTTGGCAAATTGGCACATTCTATAAAACACTTGGCACACTCACTCAACTCACATGGTTTTTCACCACATTGCATTCCTCTTTCGGATTTCAGAACATTACCTTCATTCAAAGATTTGTCGGTTAATGACGACTTTAGTTGCACATCACTGTGGTATTCCATTACAATATGCAATTTAAATCAAGTGGTGTAAATAACTAATTGTTGTACAATATAGTACACTATAGTCCAGTGAATCACATTATGCGTTAATCCAAAAAGTTTTACCTACTTCATTATACCACTGAATTCTCATGCATTTTTTTTCCATCATTATTCTGTCACTTCCGCAATCGCAGACTAGTCTAATACATAATTTTGCTGTCCGATCTCTTCGCTCTCTCCAGACACAATGTAGATCTAATTCATATCATGTCCAAACACAAAAATTGATATCACTCACACTTTCCTGTACAAAGTCACGTAAAAATGCATTTAAATGGATAAATCAACTTCAAAACTAACTTGTTTTGTGTATCATAACAAAGACTGTACGTAGGAACGTATTTAAAGATTACGTTCAATGCGACTCGTTACCCTTGCACGTTATTATTGATACGGCGAACGTTTTACAGAATACGTCCAGCGCACCGCCCTCTAATTAGAATGTTACATTGTCTGAATATGAGCGGGGATTAGTAGAAATCTTGCAGCAATCGGCAATCCTCAGATGTTTACACTACTCTCACAACAGACTGTTGAGCTCTGAAACATTCCGAGCAGTTTCAAGTGATTTGGCAATGAAAGATTGAATTTATAGCCCCAACCATGTTATCACTCCTACCCATGTTTAGACGGTGTTATTGAATATCTAATATTGTTCAAATTCTTGATTGTTTAAATGTTTTAATTTCAATTTAATTTCAAGAGACTATAAGAGAAAGCATTATCATGATTTTCAAAATGAGGCATTATTGTTAATCTAATCATGATATTTGTTATACTCTATAAATGAGACTAATTTCTTTCAAAAAATGCAAACAAACAATCATTATTAAAGACAGCGTCTCTAAATTCAAATACAAATTATAATTTCTTAAGTTAAATAAGCCAAACAGGTAAAGCAGATGCAAATTGCCAAATCAGAATTTTTTTAAACAAAGGATAGTCACATTAGCCTGTCCAGCTGCCCAGGGCAGGTAAAAACACATTGGGCTAGGAAACAAGTCCCATTCTGAAAGGCTACCCAAAATATATCACCGACTAGTAAAATATTCTATAACGAAATTCGATGATGAGTAATAACAGCTCACTTCTTGGCTTGCACAGTCATATGGGGCTTTTACAAGTTGCCTCTGTGCGTAAATAATTTGTGTGTGCTTGTGGATCTTCAGAGTAAAACCGTGAGCAAAACATTTCTCACACCCATCACACTTTATATGGTTTTCTGAAAAGAAAGTGCTTCACAGACACAATGCACCCTGCATTGATCACAGCATGCCAACAAACGAAGTCTGTACGGTGCTTGTCTGATTAAGGCTGGTGAAGCTAAATATAGCGACAGGTGTCAGACAGTGCGGTTGCGCAACGCAGCATATAGGCGAAGTTGAAGTGTGTGTCCTTCGTCATGGGAGGTTGGTGTAACGGTTAGCACACCCGACTATGACATATAAGACCGGTCTGAATCATAGCCGGGAGGTCGTGCGTTCGATTCTTCCAAATCACCTTTACAAGCAACACTGACTTTCGTTTCAATTGGTGGAAGACAAGGACTCGGGTGCTTCGGTAGAAGCCACCGGGTAGTCGCCCTGTGAAATTGTCCATTAGTCCAGTGGGGCTGGCCCCGTGTGTAAGACACTGGGGGAGGGGGCTACCGCCGGGAATTTCAAACTCAGATAGTTGGGTATGTGTGATCTGGATGGTGGGAAAGTTAGATCTGCGAATTCTTACGGGTCCATCGGTCAGTGAAAGCTGACTATGGGACGGTCAGTTCACGGGAGAATTCCTGATCTGATAACCCGTGTCCCTGAAACACTGACGTAGTATAGAAACTCCCTAGCGCACTCTCCAAAGCAGCCCGTAGCACGAGGTGATGGCGACTCTGGGTAGTGCCCGGATCCCTAGTGGGATAGGTTGAATACGGTACCCGATTTCGGTAAGGGGCTGTTGTGAAGGTGAGATTGTCACATAAGTGAGCTGGTTGTAGAGGAGAAGGGAGTTGGGGGAGTCTGTAAAGAAAGTACTTCAGAGACACAATGCATCCTGCATTGATCACAGCATGCCAACAAACGAAGTCTGTAGGGTGCTTGTCTGATTAAGGCTGGCACGATGGTGAAGCTAAATATAGGTACAGGTGTCAGACAGTGTGGTTGCGCAACGCAGCATATAGGCGAAGTTGAAGTGTGTGTCCTTCGTCATGGGAGGTTGGTGTAACGGTTAGCACACCCGACTATGACATATAAGACCGGTCTGAATCATAGCAGGGAGGTCGTGCGTTCGATTCCACGATCTTCCAACTCACCACAAGCAACACTGACTTTCGTTTCATTATCTCCCTAGTGAGTGTGCATGTGACTAATAACAGCAGACCTGTCAGAGAAACCTTTATTACAAAGTCCACAGTCATAAGATTTTCACCAGAGAGAATTCTCATGTTGGCCTTTAGACTTCCACTTTGGCGGAATGATTTATCATACACTGTCCACTGATATTCCTTTTCTCCATTGTGGATTTTCATGTGGCTGGTTAAGGGGCCATGCATATGTTGACTAAAACATTTGTTAGATTGACTCCACCCATATGGTTCCTCGCCAGTGTGCGTTCTCATATGGGTTTACAGATTTCCAATGTGTTGAAACATTTCTTACAGAGTGCACACAGGTACGGTTTATCACAGGTGTGAAATTTCTTAAGCCTTTTCAGATCATTATTTTGGCTGAAATACTTCCCACGCTGACACTGATGCTGTTTCTCCCCAGTGTGGATACTTATGTGTCTAGTCAAGTTGGCTTCTGGACTAAAACACTTGTCACAATGACTACACTCATGCTGTTTTTCACCACTCTGTATTCCTTATTATGATAGCAGGACTAATGCATACTGTAATGCTTTATATAATAGCATTCAATTCTTCTATTTTGCCAACTAACAAAATATGATTGGACAAAACAAGCTTATGATTTGTAAAAAAAATGATGTACCAATATCATTATTTGTCTAATAAATATATTTGTTTTACAGCATCCAAATCGTCTATGGAATTAGGCAGTAAAAGTTGGCCTTACGATTTCAAATCAGAATGTTCCCCCTTTCAACAAGATCATACCAAAGTTCTATCTGCAATTGACTATTGTGATTAAT
The DNA here is from genome assembly GCA_019095985.1 of Streblospio benedicti. Taxonomy (NCBI): domain Eukaryota; kingdom Metazoa; phylum Annelida; class Polychaeta; order Spionida; family Spionidae; genus Streblospio; species Streblospio benedicti. The sequence goes on along the minus strand of CM032666.1, from coordinate 18,240,812 downwards.
TGCATCTCTATATTCGTGACTGTCTGACTGGGGCTTTAGTACCTTACATGCCCAGATTTACTGTCCCACATTAACAATGAGGCAGAACTTTAGCAGCAACACGGTGGCTTCTGCCCTTGATCTCAGTGTTTATGTCAGTTTATGGTTTTAGAATGTGCCGTGTGTATAGAGCATTGTGGTGTTCTAACACCAACAACAGTAGGACTATATAGACAGTTTTTGATAGACGGTCATTTTTAGTTGGCAAGTCCAATCTTCTCGTGAACTTTCCCCTTTTGTTTCTAACCATAATGCTTTGTAAATGTGAGATGTAACATATTAATTTATTAACAATTTATTTACAAAATGAGGTTTAACAAATAAATGACTTACATTTACCTGTTGTCCATCACACGCAGATCCCACTGTTTGTGGCTGCGATGTGACCACAGCCTCACATATCTCCTCCTAATCCCAGCCAAAATAAACAACAGCCAATTTGCTCCTACAAACAAGCTGATCGGTGTGGTGCAGCAGGGAGGTACAGAGGACGTGCTGATTAACAAGGATGGAGAGGATGATTCGGAGATGGCAGGACGCGGACCAATCTAAGGAGTCTGTCTAAAATTGGCAACTGCTAAAACTGTTAAAACTGTAACATTCTAAACAATATGATGCTGTTTCTATGGCTGCTGCCGGGCGAGTGACGATATGACTGGATTTCACAAGGGTCACGTGGGTCGTGACCTGAAATCCAGTCAAACCAAAGCTTATAAACACTGAGCCCGATTCTATTCACTTACTGCTCTAAACTATTTGCTGTAAGCATTTTATCTCTTATTATACGTTAGCAATATAATTGAAATCGAAATGATGATTAAAATGAAAATGTTTGATTAAATCAAACTAAACCGAACTTTAAACGTCCTTTGAGTAGAATAAAACTATATTATATTCCACAAGTTTTGGTTTTATTATTCCGTAAAAACTAAGCATGCCCCGATAGTGTGCAAATTTAATTTTGTGTGTCCTTCTGTGAGTTTTTTTTCACGGAATCTGGTACCATGATATAGATCCCCACCATATTGCGGTGGTCTTAATGGCCCATCACATCACCACGACCCACACGGGGCCCATTGGAAGTGGGGACTGTATGATGGATGGAGCCATTATTACTGCTACCCCATCTACTACTCTCTAGGCGGCAGAATGGTCTCATGACACATGTATTGGTCATCCCTGCCGTATGTCATTGTCTGGACTAGTTTCCGTGATTGTATGACTTGGGTTTATAAAGGTATGCCGTGCTCACACAGTTTTTGAATGTGATTTTAGGAAATAGAGCAAAGTGATAGAGCAAGTGGCTATTTTACAAAGCACTACCCTTGAAGTCCGACACATAACAACACAAAAATGCATAAAATGAACTAGGCAAACAGACCTTTTCCTTTCTCTCTCCCTACCAAATGAATCCATGCACCAATCAGAATGCAGTGTCCGCAGCCACTTCCGGGTTGTCACATGCAGGGTGCGACTTAATCAGTCAACCTGCCAGTATGAACGCGCTGCGTAAACAACATTGTCTTACGCTTTCAAGGTCTCACTGTCACTTTGCAGCAGCAATGTCTAATTAGCTGTACTGTTATGTACGATGAGGTAGTCCAAATTTTGGGCATTTGCATTACACAGTTTATGCACTGTACTGTTACATCAATTTAGTGTAGGTTATTTCATAAACATGCTTTTCCTAGTGCATGTTGGTACAATCGGTGTGCTTGTTAGGATTAGAATTTTGGGATGTTCCAATTGCATGCGAATCTAGAGAATAACTGAAATTAATAGAGAACATCCACATAAATCAAAATTAAACCGTGAAGTATAAGATTAATATAGTCTGTGACTAACTTCTCTAGGATGTCTCATCACTGTTCAATACACTAGTTACAAACAACCAATCCCACTCACGTGACCCCTCAACCCCGTCACCAAGGTAACGACCAAGGTAACGACCGCCCACAGCTGTAAATCCTTTCCGGACAGAGACCATGCCCCGGGCTGCAGGCGTGTGTGTAAACCCTGATGAGGGCTGAAGCCAGAGAGCGGGAGCATGGGGGGCAGCTTGGGGGCCACTAGATGTGGTTGCTTCTCTTGTTGCATTTCATTTCTATTAGATTCTGAATTTTCACATCTCTAGTTTAACGCTGTTACAAGGACATGTTGGCATAATTACACGCACAGTAGAACCTCCTATGGAGACCACCTCTCTAATGAGACCACCTATATAACAAGCCCAATTTTATCCGTCCTAAACCTTCATAAAGCTATCAAAATGAATCTCTGTAGAGAGGCCAACTCTCTACTGAGACCACAAAACACTGCACCAAAGGTGGTCTTAATAGGGAGGCTCTAATGCAATTGTATGCACGATTGGGATATATAGATTCATGCGTAGCTTGCTCGTCAAGATGACAGCCCCTATAATTTGACTAGCCTTTTGGTCTAGTTGACCACCTTGACCCGGCTGGTCAGCAACATTCTAATTTGAACGCCAAACTAGAGCCCCCATGTTGACATAGACCTACCACCAATAGTGACCGGAGTGTTCATTGCAAGGTGAACTATTGAATGACCAATTAATTCAGCCAAAAGGACGCCAATTATATGAATTATCGTAAGTGCTCTAGGTGGGTGTTGCTATGCTTCAGTAACACGGCCACTGTTTTGTGTGTGGTCAAAAACAGCGTCTGTCAGACACTCGCAACTGCAAAGAAAAGTGTATTCCGTGAGAAAAGTGTGTGAATAGATGTATCAAATTTTATTGTCGCTGCATGGGAAATGGGTCAACATAAGACATTGAAATGCTTATCACACATATGCCTATGTATCACGTGTTACGTTACGACAACCCACAGGGATGATGTACATTTTGTCACACTCCGCAAGAGTGGAACAGTGTTCCACTTAGGGGGACGGGAGGTTTCGGTCAAGTTTTGGATATTCCACTTTTTTGTGGGTCTAATATTTCATCTAACGTGGTATTAAGAAAGATACACAGCAGATTTCACACATTAATTAATATGAAAATTTACAGTCCTAATATATAATAAATATTATTTTATGGCATATATAAGTACTATTTGAATAAATATCGCGAAACACTGTGTAGATATTCTTCAATTATGTCACACATCTGATGTTTCCACTTTTGGGCGGGGGGGGGGTCAAGAGAAAAGATAACACTGTCCCACTTTTGCGGAGCGTGACAAAATGTACATCATCCCTTATATTCATTATACTAAACACAACCTAGAACGCCTGCTAACTACTCATGCTTATGTAGGGGCCGCCGTGCTGCCTCACGGCGTGTCTGTAGACTCACGTCTCCCAGTCTATTGGCTACATAAAATTAATAAAATGTTTCTCGTCCTGCCTAGTTTCCTACACATGGGAGGGATTCATTTAAGATGACTTAAAAGTTAGTAGATGGGCTAGGTATAATTTGGAATTTAAACAAGTGTTATTTTTATGCAAGGTCACTATATGTGATAAGTATGCTAAGGAATGAGATTGTATAGAAAATCTGTTTGCATGCCAATTTTGTATGGTCCTTTACAGAAGCACAATGCACCACTATTGTAACTACAAAAGAAATCTTTAAGATGGGTTTTGGAAGATAAAGATAATAAATATCTTGGCATTTATAGATATGAAGATTTTAAAGATGATGGAGGTATTAAAAGACAGATGAGAGCAATCTAGTGTAGAGGAAATAGCCCGAAACGCATGTCACTTCGCCCATGTGTCAGGAAAATCAAGCTCATGGACATACAGTGCATGTTTATGTATTTAGTATGATTGTTCTGCTATTTCTATTCATGCTGTTTATACACATAAGTTCCATGGTAAGGCCCTGGTCAAACATTGCAATATCATTATAAAAGTCTTATGTGCACACACATATATAACCAATATAGCGGCTAAAATATTACTGAGATATGTTTTCAGTAGTACTAAAACGGACTATGTGGTACGAAACTATGAATTAAACCATCTTGACCATTGCTTTTGTAATGAAAATGTCAGTGTACAGTACTAACCATGTAACATGGGAATTAAAAAGTTTTTGGGGCCACTGTCCCTGTCAGAACCTTACAGCCATTGATACTTTAATAGCAGACTGTACTGGTAACCGTACCTAAGTTATTTCATCCATTTTTTTATTCTTCTTCAAATGAAATTACTGCATGAAAATATATTTTAAAAGGTATACTTTATTTCAAGTCTCATACTATGTTAGTTTTGATATTTGATTTGAATGCTCATAATAAATTCAAAAATAACAACACACTTGAAATATTTTATATTACTGTTGAGTGCATTATGTAAAAATCTAAATTTCTATCAAATTAGGTTATACTGCCACATGCATTGATTACATAATCCAATCGATTAAAGTAACCAATGCAGTTTGTAAGTGTGCATCGTAAAAGCACACAATCACATGCAATTTATAATTGTGTATCTATATAATTATACAAATTATGAGAACATTGAGGGTCTGTCTTTCATGACTAATAAATGGTTGAATATGACGACGTTCATACTGGATTGGCTTCCAACGATTGTTGATTTTTTTCATTGAAATTTTAAAGCATACATATTTAATTATTGTATGTAATTCTAGGAATTGTGATAAATATAATAACTAGAGGTTACTTCAGTACATACGTTTTTAAATTGTTATAGGGACATATCTCCAACTGGACATTTGGTTACCCCACTTCTACACATTCTGAAATGCTAATATTATTTTAACACTCACGATTTCTAGAAAAGTATTCCACCTGAAATAAGAAATTTAATCCTTGTTGACTTTCAGTTTAAAAATCTGATACTTAGAAGAGCAAAGATATTTCAAATGTCCTGTCACACCCAACCATCCTGTTACCACCACAATTTACACAAACAGAAATTACACTTTTTAAGGCGACTTTGATGTGTATGAAGTTGTGTATAGCAGTTGTCTAGCTCCTGCTAGATAATTATGACGCTACAAACTAGTGGACAATATAGACATTTTTACACTTTTTCCCAATATAAAGCGCAGTTCCAACATTTTTGTGATAATTTCAACATCTAAAAATATCTCTACATCATGATGCATGCGTCATTTTAACCAGCCCGTATAGCGGATTTTGAAATTATCAAGATTGTTCACTTTTGAATAAAGGGAGTGGCTAGGGAACCGACGTCGGCTTAGGACCCATATAATCCATTTCCGACAATACATTCTAATCTTCATTTCCATGTTATGTATTTTATTTTATTTAAATGTCATTAAATTGCAAGATCCCAGAAACAATCAGACACAAAAAGTTGTACATCTGTATGGATGGAACTTAGGTCTAAATAATGGTCAGTGGAGAAGTAAAGAACACCACTTTTGTACCTTGTAAATTTTTCTCAGTGATCACCATTAAACTATGAGAACATGAATAAACACCTTACCAATCATGGAAAAACAAATTAGTTTTTATACAAATAGTTCAACAGCTTATCTATGGGTTAGAAAATATTACAAATTTCAACAAGGGAAAGGTTATAAGACCGAGACATTCCCTCGATCATATTACTCCCACTCATCATTCAAAAAGTCAAAAATAGAGTCATCATTTGCTACCTCTTCATGCTCTTCACACTCATTATCCACATCAAAGTCTTGTACGTCAATATCATCTCTCTCACTACCGTTTGAATCTTCAGTGGAAACCACACTCTCGGTATGTGGATTACAACACACACACAGTTGCAATATGATGTACATGAAAGGTGTTCTTAATGACATCCACACGTCACAATACTTCATTGTTTACCTTGTGTCTTACACAGGCAATGAATCACATAAATCAGCTCAGGTGGAACAGGATCACCCTTGGTCATACCAGGAGTGGGGATGTCATTCAAAATTTCCCATCCGAAGTGGGTGACATCTGATGACTCGGCAGGTGGGAACTGGTTCTTTGCTGCTTTCCACAACATCACCTGTAGGTGAGCACGAAGTGTGTGCTGAAGATTGGCAGTTGTAGGGGTAATGCCAATAACTTTGGGGCCTTTGGACTTTTTTGTAGACAGCTTGAAGCGAGCAGATCCATTGATGACCCTAGTAGTTGACCACACAGTAAAATAAAGAATGGATTAGTGGCTTCCACTAGTTGTTCATGTGTAGCACCCACTTCATCTAGTATGTCAAATAAACCTGGATAATTGCCAGCAAGTAAGATGTTCAGTGCACTGATCTTGCCTTTGTCATATAGGTAGGATGTGGTGTCGCACGAACTGAGAGCATGCAGGACTAGGAGCTGCAGGCATTTTGGATATAAATCCATGCAAGTGGCATTAATGTCCAGGCCTGTTCCACCCCATCTCTCCATCTGTACCTTGCATTGTAGTTCAGCTCGAAAAACCCAATATATCAATAGAACAAATACATCTGTGTCATCACTGAGTACCTGAATGACATGTTGAACAGAGTTGCTAGCTTCAAGGACGTAAGATATCATGGTGATATCTGCTTCATCATGTCCATATACACCATCATCTGCAGTCTCAACACACTTGCAAATCTACGCGTGTTATTCTTGCTTTTCATAAGTGCATCTCTTTTGGGTAGGTGAATGGTAATTGACAGGTCATAATCTGCAATAGCATCCCCAGCCCGCCTCATTCTTTCATGATCTTTTGCTGACATATCGAGGTACTTGTCAAAGACTACAATCTTCTTACTAGCATAAGGATAGCGGCTTAATTGGCTCTGGATGGATGCAATGAGATCTGATGGACTGTCAACATGGGGCCAAACAATGTGTTGAAATAGCTGTGGAATAGATATGATAGTATCACCAGGTTTGGGCGACATCTCAACAACACCAAGACGTTTTACTAGGACTGATTTGTTCCCCTTACACAGGCAACTTTGCTCATAGATAAGAGCTGATGGCACGGAGTAAAGTTCATAGGTTCTCAAGCTCAAAATGTCGTTGTCCAATCATTAACAGCCGAAGGAAAATATACTCAAAATCTATTACTGGCTTGTTCTTGTTGCTTGCGACTTTCCCTTGACCATATACATTGTTTTGATTGGACTACTGATAGCATTGGAAAACAAAAACATCTGGAAGACTGGCAATGTAATTGCTTTCAGTCTTTTCTCCAATCATAACTGAATTTGCCACATGTACTTCAGCTGATGCAATTTGCCCAGTAACAGACAAGATCCACCCTGTCCTCATCACTAACTGCATCCATTTCAAGAGGTGCAAATATAGAAAAACCTCACTTTCCTGTACAGCACTGTGCAAGTGTGCAAATGCACTGTGCAATTGCAAGAGAGTTTGTAATTAGTTGCATATAAATAAACAGCACTATGCATTTTGTTTGTATTTCTGAACTTGGGTCTACTTATTCATTTTGTTATTAATCTACAAAGCTTTGCTTTCACATCATATCATAATGTGTTTATGAGTCTACCAAATTAGAATAAAAAGTGAAATCAAATAGCACACACCAACAGAAAATGATCATCATTTACATAAGTTGCAAAGAATGCTTACGCCAAAATATTTATCTTAAAACTGTTTTTGTTGTCAGAATTGTGTAGAAATAAATGTTGGCGAGAGTCGTTGTGTAATGTACTCCATATGTAAGCACAATATGTACAAAAAAAGCTAGAATTTTACACTTAAAATGATTGACATGATGCCCGTACAAAAAGTTGGTGATAAATTTTAGGCAAAGTGTCGTACTTTGGCCTACATATGTAAATATAAATTGTTTGTTTTGGTGAAGAACACTCTCTTCTATCCAGATGAATTAACATTTTACTAAGATGGGCATTAAATTCAACATTATGGCATTTTTTCAAGAAAATTGAACTTTGACCTACTTTTTGACCCCCTAATGACCCATGGTCAGCTGGGGTCTGCATCTTAAAATACCCCCCACATACCATCCTTCATTCATGGAAAGTTTCATGCTTCTACTAAAAAATGAACAAACCACTTGAATCTTGACAATTTCAAAATCCACTAGTACGTGTAGGTGGCACTTGCTGGATGTTTTTTTTTATTATTTTTTTATCATTATAAATGAACACCCTGACACAGCGATTGCTACTTGAATCAAAGATATTATAGAACTCTATAATATCTTTGCTTGAATTTACCCCTATTTATGTGCAAACGGATGTAAACAACTACAGTGTGCAAGTTGATGTAAGAAATTACAGTGTCTAAGATAATTTCAGCACTTGCTCAGCTCCAGCTATTGATATAACTGTCTAATTTCCTTGTTTCTATTAAAACGTCATAGCCATTCGGTGTACATTAATTATCATCAAAGCTAAATCTTCAAAATAGGAATAACAATACCACTTAAACTAAAAATATGTTATTAATTGTCTACACAATAATAAAGTGCATAGTAAGCAAAAAATATTTAAGTTATTGATTAAGTTATTTATTATTGATTTAACGGTAGTAGCTACCACAGTATGCTCGTTATAAACTCAGAAATGCAATACACTCAAAAGATTTTGTTTTACTGTTGAGTGCATTATGTAAAATCTTTAATTTCTCTAAATTACATCCTACTGATGCATGCTTTGATTTCACAAAGCGATCGATTAAATTGAACGATGCAGTTTATAATTGTTCATTGTCAAAGCAAACAATCATATGTAAATCTATAATTGCGTATGTATACAATTATGCACAGTAGTAGAAGGTTGAGCGTCTGCCTTTAATAACAAATGGTTGAAGTCAGTGTTGACATCTGTTTCTATATGATCGACTATACAAAGTTTATATTGAAATTTTGAAACATACACTTGAATGTATGTAAACGCTAGATTCTATCATTCCGTGCAAAAATCACCATGAATAACCCACGCTGATTGGTCAATCAGCGTGCTCAATTTTGCGATGGAATACACGCTCCAAAAAAACCCCACGGCCCTAGTCTAAACTCCTCACAATATCAATACAGCCGCTGACGTAGCAAGGCGTGTTCCGTGTAGCGAGAGCAGAAGTTTAGACTAACGCCGTATTTGTGGTCTCCGCACGCTCAAAACAAACGAAATTGACTGACAATGAGAATGTTATAATATGATTTATTTTAAAATAAAATGGATTTTAGTCATGATAGAATGGTGATTGACCACTCGATTGTCGTGTCAATCGCAAAATTGAGCATGCTGACGTCTGATTTACCCTCACTTCGTTGCGATTGACACGACAATCGAGTGGCCAATTCCTATAATTTGTGTTAACTGCAATAACTGTAATCCCATGCGGGGATTTTCCTGCGTCAACAGTGACGACTTATGACGTAATCATTTGTGAACAAGGCAAGAACAATTGCCGAAAGCTCAACATTTGAACTTTTATTGTCCTGTTTAAAGTGTAAATAAATATTTGTCTATAGCTGAGGGTCGTCACGGTGCTGTTCCACATTGTACTTAAAAAATGTCTATTCCCAAATATCGTATAATCGCTTTAAAACAACGTGGCCTAGATTTAAAGCGTGTCCTTAAATTTAAAAGGCATATTCTGTAAGTGAATTTCCCAAAAAATTATTGCGTTTACATCGCTGAAACAATCGTGCTCATGTAAGCTGTATTGCAGATCAATCCTCCTTCATTATTCATGGAAATCATATATGACTAATTTAACAAAAATAACATGTCCAGTTACTCCGACCATCTGGTGTACATGTCTTACTCCCACCAACTGGACATTTGGTTACTTCCAGGTCTACACATTCGTATATATACTGATATTTTTTTAACAACAAATTAAGCTTTTTAGGGTGGGTTTGAGGTGTTTGAAGTTGTATAGCAGTTGCATTATGAAGCTACAAACTAGAGTGGGGAAATTGGACATTTGCAGAACAGTGAGAGCAATACCATGATGACTCTCATCTATCGCTCTATGTGCTGATTAATACAACACTATCTTATTTGATGTGATAAATAAATCAGTCAAACCATTCAATCAAGGGATTAAATTGGATTATGTGCCCATTAGCAATGAACACAGCATACCAGACTGAATGTGCTGCAATGTATTGTGAGGAATGTCACATTTACACAGCCCTGACCACCAGCTCCACTGTTAGCAGAGGTCTGTGACCCATAAAATACTGACTTTATGACCCCCAGACTGAGCGTACAGACGCTCAGCTCGCAATTAGTGCTCAGGATATGTGAAGCCTTCGGGACTGTTATCGGCGGTGAATCTTTCAACAGCCGTGACGAGTGTATCCCGGCTCAGCAGATAGATCTTAATGGTGCTGTTAATCCAACGCTTTTTTGCTCACTGTTTTATGTTCTAATCTTTCTGAGGCAGCTGCGAATTGACTTAAATGAGTAGATCTTGTGCACTGTGATGAGTTCGCCAGAACGTGATGAGGCTACGTATGACTTACACGTCATCAGTCTGTGCGTTTGACGTCACCAATACGTGCCATCACCGCTTTCTGTGCCGAATGTTTGAGTTTGCACTCGAACCCATGATAACTCTAAAATGCTGACGTTCCCATGTTCAATAAACTATAGTTGTTCTGGCACCAGACAGATTGTGTGTATGTGCCTAAGGGGGTACTGATTGGATGTAGAGTTGGACTCGTGAACAGGTAGTGAGTTTGCTTCCCGGTTAGTTCTGGTGGTTGGTGTTGGTGAGCAAACTCATCCTATAACAGTTGTACGCTGCTCTGTCGTACCTACGCCTGGAAAAGGCACAAGTCAACCCGTGCGCGACAGCAGCAAGTGTTATGCATCCCAGAGAGTTGAGAAAGATATAGCGTGACAAGGATAAGAAGACCTAGCTGTGTAAAGTAACAATCAACAGCAAAACCCCAGTCTGACTGTCACGATTTTTAATCTGAATCAATTTACAGTAGGGTACGCGACATATAAATGAAAATGCAAATACAATGGCAAAGACGATTTCTATACAGAGGCCATCTGTGACCGGAGAAGTTGACAACTGACGAGGGTGAAAACACGTTGGCTGATTCTGTTTCATGGCAATGTCTAACCTGGCATAGCGGGTTCATCGTTATTCAAGAGCAGGACATCTGAGGCCACAGAAAAAGACAAAGCTATGACAATAGACGTCATTGCTCTCAGCAACTCATGTACCTACAGTCAGATTGCTTTACGACACTCTTCAAATGCACACCAAGGCTCAAACGAAGATAAGTAACTGTAAACCTGAGTCACGTGTAGCTATATTTCTCCCCAGTTTGCCGTTCATTCTCGATTCTGATTAGTTAAGAGCCGTATTAGATCAGGTTATATCCCTACGTTGTGAACGGTAAACACCATAAAGTTAAATGGTCTGGTTAAATTGGGGAGATAATAACACTAAAACAGACCATTACCCTTATAGACTCTATTACTATAACACTAGTGCATGTAAAACGGCATTGTTTAGCAGATAGCTTACACACAACTAGAACCTAAACAATTGTCTGAATACAAAGCTTAATACAGTAGAACATTTTATTCAGATCCATCAGGGAATTGACACCAGAGGTATTCTCATTGTTGGGCTTTTATGTTATTTACCAGTTTTGGTACTTCAAAAATATTATATTAGAGAGTTGCTCTGTTTGGAAACGTTGTCTTGATTGGATATTAGAATGTACCTGCAATTATAGCATATCAATTTATACTTATTGTTGAAAAAGCCACACCATGACAAGCTCTGTATGATGGACCCTCTGCCCTACAGGCCATTGACTGCTACAGTAATATAGACTCAGACTGGTTATGTTGTGATGCGGCGCCCAGCTGACGCTGAACTCATCAGGCCATACGGTGTCAAATGACACACATTAATGACGTACAGAGACAGGCTCATTAAGTGTACAGTAGAATGAAGCTATTGAGACCATTCTAATGGCCGGATGTACATTGTCTTAATAGAGCTGGTCTTGTTATAGAGGTTTTTAAAGGATTGTTGAGACTGTGAGGAGTGGTTTTAGTGTAAAGGTGGTCCCTACACAGAGGTTCACTTACTATAAATGTTTTAAAGTTTCACTGTATTGTAAAGGTATAAGGTTTCGCAATCACAGCAGGTCATTGCCAACAGTGCACCTTATGACGAGATTATAGATATTTCAGTCCCATTAACTGTCATGGACCTTGTAATTTTGCAGGAGTATATGGGTTGGAAAATATTATTCTTTCTTTTAAAAATGTCTACGCCCAGGCAATTAACAATTAACAAAGGGTATAATGTACGACCACGAAATTCGGGACTGTCAAACTCACAAAGCTGCTTAAATATCCATTTTAATTGATGCAAGCACATCAGCCAGTGATCGTACACGTCAAAATGGTTATTGGTTCAGACTATCATCAGAGTTACGGCCACCCATATATGCATTACACTCAGCACCCAGCACCCACTTGCCCTCCAAAATACCATTTTTCATAGTGGCATGTTTGCATTCGATCACGCGTACGAAACCTGATAGATCCATTAATGCCTGGGGCACATTATTCCGCAATGTCAGTCTACAGCCTAAAAACAGAGATCGTAAAGATCCGTGAGTGCTAAGTGCGATAAACGCAGCATTTTTAAAGGTCGTAGGGTGGTCGTAGAAGAGGTTTGGCAAGCCAAACTTCTTCTACAACCACCCTACGTAATGGTCTGACCGTAAGGAGGCATTGTGGAGATCTTATTCTAACTAATTGTCGTGTAATCACAGAAGTTGCCGGCACAGATACAGTACTGGCGTTGTGCGTTCTCTGTACCATGAACGTACCGATGCCTTACTTTATGCCTAAGGCACAATATGCCGCAAGGGCTGTCTACAGCCAGTCTACGACCAAAAAAAACCGCACAGATCTAGTGATCGTAAATATCCCCGGGTGTTAAGTGTGACAAGCGCAGCATTTTTAAAGGCCGTAGGGTGGTCGCACAAGAGGCTTGGCAAGCCAAACTTCCTCTACGACCACCCTACGTCATGGTCTGACTGTAAGGAGGCAGTGCGGAGACCTTGCGCTAATCGTCGTGTAATCACTGAGGAATTACCCGCACGTTGCCGGCAAAGATACTGTGCCGGCGCAGTGTGTTCTTTGCATGATGAACGTACAAACACTGTGCTTCAGCAATCAGACCATGAGTAGAGTGTATGTTATACGCAAGTACAACGCACGTTCGATGCATGTTGATCTCACGGCCACCTCAATAAAATCATTCCTTGTGCCGACGCACTCATAACGCACGGAGCCCGTACCGATGTGCCCACAACTGCAGTTTTGTCAATGCATGCGGAAAACGCCGTAGACGCCACAGATCTCAACACGCCTTTCGGCGAACACGCCCGCAAAGTCAAATGTGCCCCTCGCTTAAGTGTGTATTCCCCCCATCCTTTTTTCTGAAAACGTGGATCTGCCTGTGACACACATTATTGACCTGGCAGGCGGCACAACGTGGTGTTTACAGCCGACACAATAACACCTTCACTGTGGCCAATAAAACCCAGAGGTAAACACACAGCTCCTAAAAAGGCGCAATAAACAGCGAAGCAGACGATTTATATGGTAAAGCAGTAAAGTGAAGATAAACAGTAAAGTTAGGGTGAGACATTCCCGAATATTGGACCAGGTTGGTGCAGTCATTTAATAGCATAGACTTAGGCAGATGGTTACGAATGTGAATCAATGATGTCTTACTGTGCAGCTCGCGAAGAATAAATGAGGGAAAAGATGATTTATGCACATTCTCTTCACAGTCTATGAGCACTAATGACGGTCAGCCTCGGGCGTTAGATGAACATTCGTGACTGTCTGACTGGGGTTTTAGATCAAAGGCTAATGCATCAATGGATTTCATTTTTTTTTCTTTTGAGAAAATCAAGTATGAAAGAAATAATGATTTTTGTTCATTCATTCAATCCATGCCCGTTTCAAATGAAGATCAAATCCATTGATGTATATGTAGTTGTCTACTAGTATGCTTTAGATGAACACGCATGACTGTGGGACTAGGGTGATGTATGAATATTCCTTTCTGTGAGACTGGGGTTTTAGTTGAACATCCGTGACTGTCTGACTGGGGCCTCACGTGTCATTACGGGGCGCCTAATTTGCGGATCGCGTGCGCGGACTGACGGATGTCGTCTGCTTTTTGATGGACTCCACAATGAGCTGTTTTTATGCACTAGTGATCAACAACTGCCGGGTATTGTGGGGTTGGGAGATGTAGATCAAAGTGGTCGACGTTGTGTTGGCTTGGGGAGATTTTGTTTTGTTTGGTGTGATCTGGCTTTTTAAAGGGCTCATTTGCCATTCTGAAAGCTACAAACACAGGTGCCTTTGTACAGGGAATAACTATTTTACGTAGACATCAATAAACAACATTGATATGGAAGCCGATATTGCTAAAAACTACTTGCAAGTTTGCAGCATGCTATGGGCAAAATGTATACAGTAGCACCTCTATATCGAGACCGGCTGAGCTATGGCTGAATTGATCTCTATAGTGAGGTGGTCTCTGTATGAAGTAACATAGTGGCCTTTTTAAGTGAGGTCTTAGGCTTGAGACGGATATATTTGGTCTTATATAGCCTCTAATGATATTGGTCTTTATTGGAAATTTTTCTGCAACAAATATTGAACCTTTTCAATTACCAAAAATATAGAATTCTGTAATATCTTTGCAATTACTACCAACATGTTGGTATCCATTTCAATTTTATAAATCCTAAATTGTGTCACACACTCCTCATCCAACCATTCAATCTTTGATTAATACGACAATACAATATGGATACAAAGCCCTATAAAAATGATAGCAAAACCACACAACAAGAACCGCCATGTAATCAAAACCACAGAACAAACCCAGCCACTTATTACGCGCAATAAATCACCCCATATTGTACATATTTGATCAAACTTGCTTCCAAATGCATAAAAACACCGTTTATCTGAACAAATGGGCTTCAAGCGGAAGTTTCTGTGGAGCGGATACCACAAATTGACGCGGCTTCCCCAATTCTACAAATTTCCAGTCAGTGGTTTGTTAAAAGGTTTTTGGAAAAGCCACAATTTACATTCGGCTTCTTGTCTAATTAACTTGATCTAAAGGGTTCAGAATGATTTCCTTCTCGAAAATGGATTTGTTAATAGTTTTGCTGAAGATTTTCTTATTGTTGCTAATGAAAAGGATGTTGATGTATTAGTTGTTGTTGTTGTTGTTGTTGTTGTTGTTGTTGTTGTTGTTGTTGTTGTTGTTGTTGTTGTTGTTGTTGTTGTTGTTGTTGTTGTTGTTTGTGCTGCTTCTGCTGCTTCTGCTGCTTCTGCTGCTTCTGCTGCTGCTGCTGCTGCTTCTGCTGCTGCTGCTGCTGTTGCTCTAACGTTTGACCATCTAATGCTACAAACGACCCATGCACATATCGTATCAAGCAGGAATGTCAGGCACATGCCAATGTGATTTCTATTTCTCCAGCCCCACAAATGAGATTCCTAATTAAGTTAATTGGGTTCTCTACCATAGCCCAACCGTATTCATTAGTTCTGTAAGGATAGCAAATTAATATAGAGGAACAATGCACCGGCTGATGGTGGATAATGGCTGGTGAATCAGTGAAGATTCCACGTATAGTGGTTGTAAGATAGCAAGGTCGTTACGCTGACAACAAAGACACACCACGCACGTAAGCAGCTTATTCCAAAGGTGGGCTCAGTTTTCTGCTTTGGGGTTATAGTCGGGGTTACCTGTCAATGGCATATAGAATCTTATGACAAGCAAATCTGGTGCTCAGCTGCACCCCGAGAACTCCCCTACTCGCCCACTCCCGAGCAAGGCCTTTGAGACGCCGTGGTCATATTTTAGTGCTCTTTCATGTGAAGTCACGTGCTGGGTTTGGTGGCACGTGACTTGTGTGTACATGACTCCAGGCGGTGGACGTACTGTATGCTCCCCGGGGCGTTGAAATTGTCAGAGTCGTGTGACAGTGGTGCCAATGACCTGGTGGTGCTGTAAAACTGACCTTGCTAGCGTTCACGGAAAGTTGTGAATAGTTTACAGACACATTTGTACGCAGATAATGTATGCAACAAAACACATAATTCATATATCCCGTTGAAGGCTCGACCTATGCCTCCAACTTGCTCATAAAGCCAGTGAGGGGCTAAAATTCCATCTTGCCAGACTAATATTCCTGCCCACCCATGTAATTTCCCAAAATTTCAAACTATCCTTGAAAATAGAGCTGAGTTCCAGCTTTTATTCATACCCACGTGGGCTATGACAAATGTTAGCCATCTAAGTGGAAAGTGGACTGAGCCGATGGAAATCCACTGTAAACTCTCACATTCACATGTAGAGACATGCACACTGTACCACAACGAGACAGGCAATTACAGTTACACGCTACTTCAGTCTCAAATCAACAGTGACAAATCCACGCAATTACAGTAACAGTTAATTTGACTGCTCATCTGGTGGATGAAACATCGAGGTGGAGAGAGTGGAGCGCAGGAGAGTTGCAGAAGCACTGCATGGGGTCCAAAAGTGCATGGTGGTTATAAACTTGTGTACTCAATATGTGAGGATCAAAAGTTACTCAACACAGAGATGTCGCTATTTACCAGCTTTGATTGGGTTCATTACACCAGCCAATGTTTCACCTTTTTAAAACTCATGTATCATCATCATTTTTAAAGGAAGGGGGAGGGGGTTATCCCTTGTTACACCCACAACCACTAACACACACACAGTAGAAAGCTAAGAAAACTCGTATAGAGATATTGGGATAGGCAGTCTAGTGTCCAATCCTCGCTTGGTGTCATTACAACAGAGTCGCTTTTGACTGCGAGGTTCCCAGCCGCCGCCGCCGCCACCGCCCGGTGTCGCCTGCTACAGCACAAAACTGGCGGCGGCGGCGGCGAGTGAGACTCAGACTCAGACGACAGGTGGCGAGCAGACCCCGAGTGTTACCAGTGTGGTGTTGGATAGACACTTCAAAGATATATGAGAGGCCGGAACTGTGATGATAGGGTCATATGGTGTTACATGATATTACACGCGACATGGATTAGGGTCACTGACTGATCAGATATTGTCGGCTGCTTCAGATTGTTAGAGAATATTCTATAGGCTTATTTGTGGTTAAGGTCATGTTTTGTATGGATTCAATTCGGTTACAGATAAGGTATATTTAGTTATTGGTGATTGAATGTATTAGTGACTAAGTGCGGATGATCAAGTTACATATTGGAGGGGATAAGTTCAACGGCTGATAAACTATTATCCTTTAAATTTATTGCCACTTGACCAAGTTGGTTTCTGGTTGTATATTTGGAGTACAGTGCCAGGTTTTGGATATAAATAAGATGATGCCTATGACAGAGGAATTCTAATAGCTGGATATTTATTTAAAGGGAAGGTGTATGTGTGATTCGTATAGTTATCTTTTGAGTTTATGATTATAAATTCAAACATGGAACACTCTTCTTATTGGATTTATCTTCTCTTTGGATTTATATGCTGGATATCATGCCCAAATCTTGCCATCGCCACTAAAGGTAGGCTCATAGAAACATTGCAGTTTAATGGAGTTTAAGTAGTGGCATTATAGAGGATTCATTTTCTTAAATTCCATAGGGATAAATCATTTATTGACTGCTGGACTCAAACTGTGGACCACTAAAATAGATTCTCCAAGCACTAACAGGAGAACAAACCCTTTATTGTCCATGCCTATTACACCCATGGACTTCAGATCTATTATATTTTATTTGATATGAGTTGTTGACAGCAGATCATTTGTGTCTGCTAGTCGGTGTTATAAGGTAAGCTCACATAGACCCACATCACTGGATAAATACTTGTGAAAATTATTTTCAATATTCTCTCTTGCACATCTTTCTACCAAGCATATTTCTAGAACGATAAACATAGCTGAAGACAGCTCCCAGCTTGGGATGATGGTATCATTCTGGTACCACAACCTTGTGGTCGTGAGTTTGAATCCCGCCAGGGTCACTTGAAGTAGTCGAACGGAAGCTTGAAGTGGTAAAACCTGTCTCCTGATGTCTATTGTGCTAGAAATATGCTGGTGGAAAGATGTTGGAGAGAGAGAATATAGAAACTGGAGAAAGATCCTCTATAAAAGCCGATAAACGTGTGCAATAACATAGTGTACACCTGTCACCCTTCTAATTATAGTATCGTGTATTCTCATACACATTATCAGATCTCCACCCGTCTGCTCTACCTCTACAATCATTACCATTGATTTTGTTGGCCCCAACATTGACGTTTTACACCGCGGCGTATGTAATGATAATGTTGCTTGAGAAGATTGAAGAATCGATCACGTCATATAAAGATAAGGCTCTTTTTGGCCTATTGATTGTGCAATCCAAGTGTGTGCTGTGATTGTATCAGTTGGTTTATTACCACAATCACAGCTATCTCAGGAGATATATCTGTATGGGGTCCGCGGGCCTTTGTGGAAGATAGCACAGTAGGTCTGGACTTGGATCAGAAACTGTTTTTTTGTAATGGAATAAGCGTTCTGTGTGTTACTCGTAAATAGAATTATATGATATTGCAGAACATACAGTGCGATTGGTGAAGAAAAGTCAATTTGGTTTGATTTCTTGCCTCTTTTTCTGTTGTGCAACAGAGGAGAAATAAAAGAAAAAAAAATCAAATAATACCATAATTCTGTATGCCAAAATCAACAGAATTCCATATGGAAAACTATGTGTATTTGATTGCTTCATCTCAGGATAGTGGACTTCAAAATTCGAAAAACAACAAGCTTGTAATCAAAGTTATCTTTTATATTTTACTCTAATAATAATACATATTATATCCTCAAGCAAGCTTGAGCTCGAGAAACTACACATCACAAGGATAACTTACATGTATATGCTCGAGGTACATGTGGCATATATGCAGGCCATTACCAAATGAAACAATGGTGAAATTAGAGCTGCTGTCGCCATCACAATTGTCCCAAGTGATTTACATACATACACATGAGACTGTGATGATTGGTCTGTTCCATTAACGACCCCATGCCACCATTTAGCCTCCATTTCTATGATTGCATAATTATACCACCAACTCCATATATAAACCATCTCTCCAATATAACCAACAAAACTTTCCTAATCAGACAATTGTTATCCTCGATGACAGGACCACATGCATGAGCCACTTGAGGTGGTCTTCATTGAAATTATATTCCATGTTTCAAGTGGCCGGGTGTTAGAGCACAGGACTAATGTAGTAAATTTTCTACTATTGTAGCCTTAACTATTAAACTCAAATCAGTCACTGTTACATTGAACCTCACAGCGTTTGGCTAAATCATATACACATCTTGTTGACTTTGAACCTATTATAAGCATTATTCCACACTGCCACAGTAGGCACCAACGGCCAACCGGCCAGTGAATGGTTAATCCCACTGGGCCAATGACCGTAAAGCCATTAGGCTCTAATCTGCCAGCGCTGACGCGTAGACACGGCTGCCGCTGGCCGCTATCAGACAGAGGTCCCTATGTTGGCTAAAACAACTCGGCTGGTTTTGGAATGTGTCAGCCGACACTCTCGATTCTTTGCATTATCTTACAATGGTCCAGTTCGAAATCATTATTCATTTACACATATTGCATTCATATAGGCAGATCCAGGACGCCCCTCCAAAGTACTTCACTTTCATAGGGTACGAAACCCATGAGATCACGTGAGTGAGTCCACACCCGTTTTTGGAAAACATAGATCTGTCAGTGGAAACACGTAATTATACAGTTTACTCTGGTGTGGTGAGATGGTGAATGTTTGAAACATGACTTTAACAGTGGCACATGGATATGTCATTGTCTTTTTTAAAACCCCATGTACGCACCTGTATTGAATGCGAGGGTCAATAACCTGCTGGAGATTTGCCTCTTATCTTAACTCCTCCTATCTCTTCTCAAAGGCGCTCTTGGCACAGACTCTGTGAGTGTTGTGGGAAAGCGGAGAAACAGGTTAAGCTGAGAGTGACGGGTGCAGAGTGGAGCCGTGTTCACTTTCAACATCTGCAAAATAACCTACTGTTCAGATTAACTCTTTGTAGAGACGGCCTTTCTAATGAGACTATTTCTTGGGTCCTAACCTCTATGGTTAGATGATTCTCTGGATCCTAAGCATTCATATAAACTTTATCAGTCTTAAGCATGCATACAGAGATTATCATAAGAGACCACCTCTCCATTGAGACCACGTCACGTCAGTCTCCGTGTGATCTTAATAGCTAAGTTCCATTGTATACCAAAATACGTCACATTCACAGTGGTGGGTCTACTGTTCATGCACAGTATGGCTTCTATTTAAACCACCTGTATACAGGGACCATCTCTCACATAGAAAAAAGACACTCGGTCGCAAGTGTTCATAAAGTAACCACCTCCCTAGTGAAATCACTTGAGTTGAACACCTCCACTATTCTGCAGCTAGATTGCAGTACTTTGGGTTTACTAATAGTGAACAGCTTCAGATAGATCAAACAATCAAGCATCTATATTTATAAAACACTGTACAAGTGCCCATGATACTTCTCTAGTTCAAGACTACTTCTACGGCTGTAAATCTAATGTTATTGCCACTCAAAACATGTCGAATGATGTACTTTATCAACTTATCTTTTACAGTGGAGCAAATCATTCTAATATCAGTAAAAGTAATATGACCATAAACCTACTTACAGAATATCAGAACTCGTGTAAATTCCGCCTGTAACAACAGATCCCTCTTTATCGCTCATATTCATCATTAACGCTTCATTCACGAGATTTGTCGAGATTTGCCCGAGATTATGTTGGCAAGGACGTGAATTACATGGGATCTATGCCTTTCCATGTGTATGACTAAAGCCCAAGTCTGACAGTCACAACTGTTCATCTAAATGCTTAGTATCACAGTTACGAATATTCAGCTAAAGCTCCAGTCTGACAGTCACAAAGTGCATCTCAACCCCGGTCTCACAGTCAAAAATGTTCATCTAAAACCCCAGTCGAATATTAATGGTCGGCAATAAAGATTAACGGGTGAAGGATTGTGTCTTAACAACACATTTGTAACAACACCATCTAATGATTAAAATGCTTCAACAGAATCGACTACATTATCAGGGACTGTCGGACCCTAGCAATACGTCATCGCTCAAATGAAACAAGGTTGCGTCCACTATATGATACGTCGAGCATGGGTAATGTAATTGTACCTAGTTGGAGTTCAAAAGCTTTCAAAACAAACATAAGTAACTTTTTTAGTGACGCCATCTCATTATAAAGAGAGTGGTAATTGGAGGTCACAGTCATGTACTTGAATTAAGAAAGTCATGATACCACAGACAATGTCAGAAGATAATCAATACGTGCACTTGTTGACACGACATTTGACACGTGCCCCCCTGACATGAGAAGACCAAGGCCGGCAGATTGATTAACGTGTCAACCAAGCCTTTTTAATTCACAGGCGGCACGTTTTTTATTATCCGTGCTAAAAGGAACAAAATGGTGACTAGTCGTATAGATATATATATAGCACAAAGGTTAGACGAAGGTTCAGTTCAGTACAGCACTAGTTTTAACTGTTTATTATTTGTCATCAGAAGGTGATAAGATAGGTACATTGAAAATACAGTGTGCATAATGTGAAGCCAAAGACAAAGCAGACTGAGTCAGTTTGTGCAGAAATGTGCATGCCAGATTACTCCTTTATAACAAAACCAAACTGTCAGCCAGAAAGTCACTAATTTTCTTATAAAGCCCAAGTCTGACAGTCGCCAATGTTCATCTAAAGCCCCCCATAGGAGTCACGAATTTCCATCTAAAGCCCCTGTCTGACAGTCACCAATGACTGTTATCATGGTTATAGCCCCGTCTGTGAATTGGGACGATGTGCCAATCAACCACGGCTACAATACCAATGCAAACGCACACCACAGCATAAACATGCTGTGTGACATCCCATTAAAACCACTCCTATCAATACACAAACCAGTATAATAATAAGTCTATGTATTGTGGTCCTCAACCTCCATGAAGAGACCACCTCCTTATTGCAACATCTTGAGACTGGTTCCTGTATGTCTTCATAAAGAGATCTCACTGTACCTTTCACAATCGGCTGCATTTGAATAAACCGCAGACGACAAAGACTTTGTCCTCACAATCACTGCTCTGTCTAAACATAGACTGTGCATTATAAATTATTATAAGCCTTTAGGGAGCAGGCTTTTATTCAAAAGCTTTGTGTTATGATAGAACTCCCGCTATAGACACGTGTCCATAGAAAAAATGCAGTTGAAAGGAATGAAATGTAATCATGAAAATGTAATCAGATTTCTGACATTAGTGGCCATGATTACTAATGGAAAATTGATTCTATATCTGGGTTATTATCAGTAATGTCTTGATTAGAGGATATTTACACGTTCAAAGCAATTAACATTTTAGCAGACATGCACTGTTTTTCTTCTGTGTGGCGTGTGACGCACATTTCCAAACATGAATTGTTATGTGTACCTTACTAAAAGGAACCACTTGAATATAGAAGCCAGCCTCCAGAGGTCTTCATAGAGGGGTTCTACTATACCATTCAGTGCCTCCAGCCAATCATAGCAGCTCGTTTGCACACATGTACCTCAAAATGAATTCATGTGCTCCATTCCTTAAATTAATCGGAAATGGGGATTCCCCAGACCAATAGCTGATTACGTTGAAAGCTGTCTATTGCTTTACCTTTTCTTACATATCAATGGATAGGAAATGTTTAACACATGCTCAGCCAATCAACACTCCTCATTTGTACCAAAGTAGCAAACTAGATATATTAATATCGAGCTATAGATGCCCATGCTTTGATTTGACTGATTTGCAATACATTAGTCTTAGTTATAATGGCTTGATTTATTGGCCCAGAAGAAACAACGCACGTTCTTAGAGCCGGCAACGATATGAAGGTAAGAAACCAAACGCTATTGCAGCGTACATGTATGTCAAGGCTATTATAAGCAATCTTTCACCGGCTTATAACTTTTATTTGTCATAGCCTACTATCATTTGAAGATATTTTACTGCAGGTGTTACCATGCATGTCAAGTCATAACTCATGAATATTGCATATCATATGTTTACAACCATACTCTGAACACCACATGCCACTGTTCAACAACATGCCTAGAGTAGAGTTAATGTTGACCCTTATTATAACTCAATTAGACACACTTCATGAGTATGCGGCTGCTTTACCAGGCCAATGATTGGTTGAGCACCAAAAGTGCAAAACTGTTTTAATCATTTGTGAAAAATGTCTAATTGCCCATGCCAAGGCTGGAATTTGTGTCAACAGAACCGAAATGTTTGCTAAATGCTCGAATAACTCAAAACCTGGCCTGACTTGTCACAATGCATTACTGCAAAGTCAGGAATAGTGGCACAATCTCGACATTTCTTAATGGCAAATGTTTATTTATTAGTGCTTGTGATGCTGCTACAAGGTTTGTTGTGAGTAGTTTTTTTTATGCAGCCCTCTCAGATACTTGTTGCACTGAGACTGAAAGCGAATTGAACAATCTTTATCATCAGTAATCACTGTACATTACATTACTCTTCATTGCCTTGTGAGTTTTCAAGTGCATTTATCTTCCATAGCGACATGCATGTTCATGTACATATGGTTCATACATGGAGGTCAACCAATTAGTATCTTTAATCACATGTTATTGCAAAGGAATGGGATGCTATGAATTAATTACCGCCTTCACATCTAAGTAAGTATATTAGTGCATCACCTTCCATTGCCCAGCCGTTACGGTATAAGCGGTTCATATCTAGCAATTGATATAATTTAATCACCTTTGATTGCGTACACATGGGATGTTGTAGACCAATTACCCCCCACGCATACACGCATCTAACTAATAAGTGTATGTTATTAATTGTACAAACTTTCATTACCTACCTGTAGCGGCTGTAGTATACATGTAAGCGGTCCCATGTTATACTTTTAATCACGTTTATTTCCTGATAGGATGTTGTAAATTAACTATCTCCTTCACATACAAGCACGAACCTAAATTATAAGGGCATGTCATTTAGTGTAAAGCCTTTCATTACCAAGCTGTAATGGCGTAAGTGGTTCACCTTTCTCTGTACACGGCTGTTACTTCGCCACCTCACATGATGCAGCCATCAGCACAGTGTCAGTCATCAGCAGATCATAAAACGCACACAAATTACACTCTAATGACCCCGGACAAGGAGAGAGCTACATTAGCGCAAAAGGTCAGTCACTTAAAATACATAGCAAGTGAGATTCTAATAGGGCGTACTGTGCTGTATAGGAAATGAAACACGGTTCAAAGCGTTTAACTCAAATGTGATTGAGCAAACTAAATCATTTGAGTTATGCGAATTATAATCAGTGATTTTTCAATTAGATTTAAAACTGACTCACTTCTCTGAGAGCTATATTCACCCTTGAATAGACTGCTTCCAGTAGAACCCCTCTATTAAGACCGCCGTAGACTTGAATTGGTCTTTTAATATATATACATATAGGCGGATTCTTTATGGATGGTATGATATGAATGCCCCATTGGTGTCTTGCTTATTGTTCGACTTACACATTATCAAAGATATTGCAAGACTGCCTTTAGGTAGGGTGGAAAGAGATTCCATTGAGTCTACATCTACGATATGAATTTTTCTGGGATTGCAAACTATCTCATTACAGAAATGGTCTTTACTTGGAGGTGTTACTGTTCTCATTATAGAAGTGGTCTTTGCTGGGAGGTGTTACCGTTCTTGTTACCGTTCATTCATCATCCGCCGTATGACAGACGCTTGTCACTTCTCCTCTGCCCGGCGTCACCTCCCGAGACTCCCGTAATTCCACATGTGTCAGACCCGTGCCGCCAACACGTGACTGGTGGTTACACTACAGAGCAACCTCTCTATTGAGAACGCCCAGTAACTACAGAGCAACAGGTCTATTGGGAACGCCCGGGGACTGGCGTCGACTGGTCTTTATAAGAGATATGTTTTTGTTTTTTTGTTTTTTACAAAGGATGCCAGTGGCCCAGTGGACTCTGAAGGGTTTAGGACTGCGAACATTTGTCTTACAGTAGACCTTCCAACAAAGACAACTTATCTGCTGAGAGCACCTCAGTAATAAGACCATTCCTCGTGGTCTTACGTCTCTATAAGTGGATCAACTGTATAACAAGACCATTTACGGCTGTGCCATACCTTCAAACAGAGTTTGCCGCAAACCTCAATACCAAGATCACATCTATATTGAGACCACTTTGTACCAAATACTGAATGGTCTTAATTAAGAGATTCTACTGTATCAAATCGAGGTGTCAGTTGGTGTTAACCACACGTTGCGCTGTATTGTGCTCTTTTCTGGCCTGCCAAGTTCACTCACATGTTCATTTTACTCACGTCGTTCCTCATCACCCGTCAATATGATCTCATTTTCAACATTATTAATAGAGCCTTTTTCTGCGGAGGTTGTAAAACTATGTCACGGCCACTGTCTCACAGTCACGAAGGCTCACCCATAACAATTCACAATACGACGGAAGATGAGAGAAATTAGTGCGGAAATATGATTCTGTCCTAAAACAAAATACATGTGAAAAGAAAATTCCTTGAAATCAAAAGACTGCAACACCTCGACCGATTCAGCGTCCATTAACAGGAAGGTGTGACACCGGCATCAAGTCAATGTATATGTTCATTTTCTGTACGTCATTCTCCATCAGCTGTCAATAAAACAAAAATATGCTCCAATTTCCCAACATAGTTGATAGATTCTTTTCTCTGGAGGTTATTAATTGGGAATATTCGATCCTGATTTCATCTAATTCTTGTCATGTGACAAATAGCCCCTGTATATTAGAGTAGGGCGTAAATAGGTCGATGTTGGTTGAAATACAGCAGGGTGCACGGACATGTTTGAAACAACTGACTAGTTATAGTGTTATATTAGTTAGTGGTATATATTGTGGCATAAATGAGTTGACATTGGTTACAATGCCACTCAGTGCACCCCAGCATTTAGGATCTGGCGTTACTTGCCAGTTAAAGAGCTTACTGGTGGAGGCCATCAGGGTTTGATTTGATGCTATCTGAACGAATGCTGTAATGATTTGCCCTGCATAGGGAAGGCCTCCGCCGGTGTTTGGAAGCAGATAGCGCCTGAGTGTCGCCTGATGTGACCCCCAAAGGGTCTAGAGCATCAGTTCATTATATTTCCATTTTCCAGACCGTCCACATGCCCAAGCTCAAGTGACAAAAGCGTTAATGGCTCAATGAAACACAAACACGCCTTTTCACTGGAAGATTCCTATGTTATTGCATTCTTCTGCCTGTCTAACTGTCTGTCTATCTGTCACACATCATCGACAGTGGACCCTCCACTTAAGACCACGTCTGTAAAGAGACCATGTAGTGGTGCATACACAGCCGCCATGATGATATGCGTTTTACACTTGTATTACTAACCCATGAACATGGCCATGTTCTAGTTCTATCTGTGCACTGAACCCCCGTCATGTTTCACCCACATCCGGGCTCCAGACGAATCCCTGAACGCAGCTTCCACTCGCATTTCCGCTCCCGCTACCGACCTACAGTGATACAGGAGAACCATCGATTCGGACCACCTCTTTAAAGCCACTACCTCATGTTATATCCAGTTTGCTCGCCCAAACTCTCAATAAAGAGATACTCGATAACCTCCATACCTAGACCGCCGCCTCTCTAATCAGACCATTTGAAGGCAGCCTCCCTGGTGGTCTTATACAGAGGCTGTACTGTAGTAGGTTATTGATTGTTTGAGGCTAATGTTCCGTGACTTGTAATGCGCATGTCACTCATGGGCCCTTTTAGGAACAGGTTACTGAGTATGAACGTTATTGAGATGGATGACTAGACACACAGTCCGCTTCCATAGGCATTCGATGCAGGAGTGAAAATATATAAAATGACAGATGTGATACGGACACGTCAACACCTTGATGCAACACAGATAATTTATGTTATGACACGCCACAGGTCTTACAGTAAAGCCCCAGTTTGAAGGTCATAAATATTCATCTCATATTTTTATCGGGGCTAAGAAGACGAGAAATCAATGTACTTGAAGATGATTTTACCTTTAAAAATCATGTCTGTGAAGAAATAATATGCCAAAGTATAATTGACATGAAAAATACAAAACCACGACTGATTCACCTTCCAAATGGCAGACTATCTGAACTTTGGCTTAAGCTAAATGCAACATCTTTCACTAATGTCTGGTTAATCTTGCCGAAAGCCATATTTCTGAGAACGCAGGGAAGCGGATTTTACCGTAATCTTGAGTGCATTAAGCTTAGCCTGGGCGGAAGTTTGTTAGTGGTGGGTCTGAGCATCTTGTTTGCACTTGATAACCCGTCGTTAATTACTCCATTACACCACAAGCCTCGTTCACACTCTCGTTTCGTGTGTGATTTGTTCGACCAGTGGTTAATGGCATGAATTAGTGTCAATAAGGGATAATTGTTGATGATGAGCAAACCATTTTTTTATGATAGTGTATGTACGGTAAGACCATGACCTAGAGAATTCATGTATAGTGAAACTTGTGTTAAGGGGGCACCAGGAGATGTCAAATGTATTCACATAGGACTGACCACTCTCCATGGAGTTTCCACTGCAGTCAGCTGGAAATGGTTTAGCTGGGCGAGTAAACCTTTCAACAGGCTGCTAGTCATTTCCGCAATAGCTCCATGCAGCAATGTTTACAGTGTAAACACTGACTTGCTTGATTATGATATGAGGCATTAAGATTGGGCCGGGACATCTCTGGCAAATGCATTAAGTAGAACCTCTCTACCAGGACCACCTGCGATCTGGCATCAACTTAGTGGTCTCCATTTAGAGGCTGTCTCTTTGTGAACACTTGAGACCACAGCACTTGGCCTTAATATTGAGGTGTTCTGTCTACACAGAGGTGATCCAAACCGGAACTTACACTGCATAATTTTACAGAGAAAGTTTATTTACTATAGCGCTGTCTGAAAGCAGTTTATGTTGTTACGTTTTGTGAAATAAACCTGCCCGCTTCTGCTGTCAAGACCGCGTGAAGTGAACCCCTGAACACACCGGCTGCCCGCATGAATCACAGAGACAAACCGCTTCCTGGTGAGTGACTGAGTGCGCGTGTGCGTGCGCTGTCTGTGTTGCCGTCAAGCTGCCGCTTCCTCCACAGACGTGATGGGGATGTAGCGCCAGATGGCGTGATGGGGCCGAGAGTAATCTATGGAGGCCGTGGCAGCGACACGTCATCCATGTTTGAGTCCGTGTACACATTTCTAAGTAAAAGGCGTTGTATCTACCCAGTGATGGCGTAAACACGTGATGCGTTGTGCACAGGAGAACAATCGGAAACATTCGGCGATTGGAAATGTGCGTAACCAGTAGAGTGCGTCCATAATACACAACGACATCTACCACCGATGACGTTAGCGCGTGTCAGTCATAGCGTACACAAAGGGGTTGTGTCGAAAGTTGGATTGTCAGCAAACTGGCTGAAACATGTAAAGGTAGTGATCAACGAATTGGCACCCGCAAAAAGACTTTCCATCTCCAAGGTAACGCATACGATTTATGAGAAATAGTGAACAAAACTACTTTACAGGATAACATAACTATTCGTTTTGTTAGCATTATATTGTTTTTAGGGTACCGATAACTTGAGCACTGCCTCTAGAACCTAGCTTTACGGGAACACTTAAAACATCTGGAAACGCAGACTTATGGCTTTGTTAAAGTGAAGTACAGTCGTAAAATATGGCGATATCTTGACTCATGAGAGCCGATTCTGCGGGAGATTGGGAGGATTTGGTGGGAAACTTGGAGGGAGGGGGTAGCGTGTGTGCCTACATGAGTACCCCTCTATTGACACCATGGGTAGCTGCTTTCTTTGGCCTTAATTGAGAGGTGGTCTTTTGATAGACGTCTTGCAGAGTTCCCCTATATTGAAGGTTTGCGTTGACGATTTTTATCAGTTGCTGTGAAGACAGTACACGTTTCTTTTAATAAGGTGGTGTTACTAGGATGTTCTACTGTGTGCATGATTCAATAAACATGTGTGAAGTGTGAAATATTGGGCAGTTGCATCACCTGGTGGCTGCTGTCAGGTATCCGGCTGTGAACAGAAGCTAACTACACACGTAGATCACCCATACGCCCAATAGTCTTCTTGATAGGTTCATGTGTATATTGTTGGTGCCATGCCCGCATTGAAAGGTACAGTACAGCTTTCTGATTAAGACCATCTCTATAATACGCGAAGACACAATTTTAGCAAGTAATACCAACTGCAACACCATGGTTGAATCGCCTACACTATTGGGGAATGTATGACACTGGCATGACATGAAAATATGGCTTTCATCTGGAATTATAGCATAGCAGATTATTAACTGTTGATTCCAGTGCATCTGGCAAACTGTTTAATAAGCAGCTGGCATTTGAAAGAGCAATATAAGTGCAGTAAATTGTTATGTTCTAATGAAGAGGCAATGTTTGAGATGGGATATGGCATGAACTGGCAATTTGCGCAGATTCATACCCGCTTAAATCACACTGGGATACAGTTTTAATGTCTCAAGAGCTCAATACAGCACTGTGCGGTGTGTGTAATGCAAGGCAAAGTTGATGTAACTTGGCAAAACGGAGGATAAGAACTGTCTATAGCGGGAATATGTAGCCTACTTTTAGCAATGTTTGTGTTATAATAATGTAGTCTGTTTGAGCATCAGTCACTTGATCAGCCTTTTCCGTGAGGATCATCCATCAGAGAACAATTGATAGATGACACCTTGGTGTGGCATAATAGTTGTTCAGGGAACAGCGTCAAAACGATATGAGGCAAAGATCTTTAGTATAGTTTTGCAATACGATAATTCAAAGATCTTGAGTAGGTTTTGCAATATTGTATGTCTACTTAGTGTACTCATAGTTATGTGGCTCAATGTGATGTGTTATCTATCAAACACGTGGTTGTGAGTTAACTACTGCCCGGGCGTGGTCGTTGTGAGAGTCTTGTTTGACAGGAGGCTCGGCCTATCTTGTCAGATGTGTAATAATGCGCCAACCAAGGCTATCAATGAAGACACCAGCTCAATAATTACAAAGCCATGCCACTACCCTCGCACCCCATAGTTGGTCATGCTACAGAGATGTTACGTTGATATGAATCACTCTCTCACGGTGTTCCGATATAAGAAAAGTTGGGAGATTAAGATGAGACTTGCAAATGCAAAGTGTATTTATACAGCATGACATAGTTCACATATCTGGATCAAGTGGTCATAAAGCATCCGGAATGTGGATCAAACAGTTCCCTATCAGCCAGCCTGTGATAAGGCGTATCAAATGCCATGGTTATGTCTGCTAATCTGTTGTTATTGGGTGGATAACTCTCCCATCAGCATTGACCTGTCAAGTCGGCCTTCTGGTCTAGGATGATTACATCCGTCGCAGAGAAGTATATTGTTTTTGGTGTGTTGGTTGACACCCTTCACATTATGAAGCAATCTCATACATGTCGGCAGATCCAGAGGGCGCAGAAGCCTACACGCACACCACCACCACCACAACCCCTATTCCAATCAACATATTACATTTATGTGTGTTATTAGATTAGGTGCTCACATGTCTTTGCTCTATTTACTACACAGATGGCTAACAAGTGCACTTGCTTAAACCTATGTAACAAGACCACCTACCTATTAGGAAAATCTCCCATGTGGTATAATAGATAGGTTCTATGTTACTATACTGTAATTAAAAATACATTTAAGAGGCAGCAAACGAAAGCAAAAGTCCGCTTTAGTGACTTCTCAGTGCAAATGGTATAGTTGCAACACTCGAGCCTCTGGCGTTTTTAAGTGAGAAGATCGCACTCCATGATGTTAAAGAGACGGTGCAATGACCTGGATCTAATGTGAAGCCATTAAAAAACTCGGTCAGCTATTTACAAGTGAATCAGACAGGCAAGTCTGTGCAATGTTCCATTGTTACTTCTACAAATAGAGTACAAATGCTGTGCTAAAATACAGTTTACATTTTTTGTGGCTGTACAGCTGATAGTGGCATGATTATACCTATGCTTTTCAGCTCATGTACAAAATGTGATGTTTGTACATATAAAACTTGTATGAAAAAGGTAAGTTACGGAAAGAGTTAACGGTTTCTCAACATCTGCATAGAACTCTGTACCTGGTTCATAGAACTGTGTATCTGGTTCTGAATACACAATGCTGATTCTGCTTATATACCACTCTGTACGAGTTCCCCAGGTATTCTCAGCATCTTCGTAGAACTGTGTATCTGGTTGTAAATACACAATACAGATTGTGACCAGGCCAGTATACACGCTCCCTAGGTATTCCAAGCAGCTTTGATGATGCCCGTGTTAAGTGGTAGGTTTATCTGCTGTCAGCAGCTAGATAAAGGCTGGAATTCACAGAGATAGCCTCTAATGCCACAGTCAGGCAGTCTTGATAAGTCCTGTGGAATCTACGAAAGATGTTATTTGGTTGTCGTCACATACATGTATGTCTGAGTCATAATTAGATCTATGTATTTATCTATATTCAACTGCACAAAAAATGTTTAAGCCATTAACATACGTGACTGTCCGACTGGGGCTTGAACCGACAAGTGGAGGGCTGAGAACTAACACGATTGCAGTTAAAACAGCCTAAAAAGTCTCTGCATCTAAATAGCACTGTTTATGACAGATACATAGCATACCTAGGAAGAAAGGGTTAAAATATAGAGGACTTTTGAAAACAGCAGCAACAACAAAGACTCTGTAGAAAACTGTGAGTGTTATACTGTCACATCGTACTGTGTCCCACGTTTATTAACCCACATAAATTCCCTGCCGTAAGATTCTCCACAGCTCTGTGTTATTATAAGCGTTTTACGTCTTTGACATTTACTTACACTGTATGTTTTCTTACCATTACACTGTTGAGTCTCGTCGCCTTCCATACAGTACAACCTCTCTATCCCACCAACCCATAACTACACTCAAGTGGTCTCAATAGAAAGGTGGTCTCTTTATGAAGGTTCACAATGGTCCATCTATGAAGGCTTGCCAAGGTCTTAACACAGAGGTGGTCTATCTATGAGGATGGTCTTCATTGAAGGTTCTACTATATGTGTATTTCACAGGGTGCGTCTGTCATACATACGCATCAGTGCAGTTTATGAGGCGCAAAACGTGCTGTCCAATTAGAGAAAGAAGCTGTAAGCTTGCGGCTAACAAGCCCTAACTCCCGGGGACGTGAACTATGCTGCATAAACCATTGTCCGGCAAACAGTGGAATGTGATTTGTTAGAGCCACAACTAATGCAGCTGTGTGTTTTATAATGATGTTATGGTGACTAGTGAGTCTAATCTACTGGGAACATAGATGTTAGAAGATGCCTGAAGCTAGGATAAGACTGTCCCAAATGTTGAAACTTAATCAGCCGTTGTCTAGTAGCTATCTCGCTGTCTCATCACATCTTATCGCCTAAAGGTGATTACCAGTAAAGCTTTTGGGATTGAATATGCGTGGCTAGCACACCAGCGCTTACAGCAGAAGTGACGTCTGCAGACATAGGTGGTACGCTGTAAATGCTGTGCTCTATACTCATGTCTTCCACTTGGTGCAAAGTAGTGTTGCTACGACAACGGTGTTTGTAATGATAGCATTCTTACAGGTATGTTTCCAATTACACTTATAATACTGGGAGGCCTCTCACATTGTAGACACAGTTCTTATTGAGTTGCACGTGAGTATCAATCAGCTTAGCCCTTGAACAATGACACTTGCACTGTAATGTCATTTGTTTGTACTATGCTACCAAACAGATCATGTTACTGCAGTGGTGTATTTTGCTACGTTTGCCATGTATATGTTAATGTACGGAGTTTCCTGTTTACCACCTCAACATGTCTGTGTCTCTTGGAAGAGTAATTTGGCTCTGATTATGTTGTTTTGCGGAAAGAATGCTTTCAGACCTGTGATAGGCTTATCAAGTTATCCGTACATAACATCCTTTGTTGCGTTTGACAATAACTCACTGCATCACGCCACCTACATACATGTATATGTTCCTTGACCTCCTGACTACGGTATGTCTGTTTAGTGCAAATCACATGGTATTGTGTTGCATAAAGAAACTACCGGGAAATAATGAACATATTGAGTTACCACTATACAATGTCCTTTGTTGGGTTTACCATGACAGGACACATCATATCTGCTAGACGCCTATGACAATATAACAAGGATATCCCATCATTATGGATCTAATATTACGGAAGGAAATGCCCAGGAAGGTAACTTTAGTGAGAAAAACTTGTTGACTTCACCAGTGTTTAGATGACACATCGAGTTTCCTCCTATGCCATCTATGGTGAGTGACCCACATAGTTGTTTACTTGCTGGTATTTTGCAAGACATGGCATGAAGTAGAGTGGACATCTCGTTTGTTTTCACCAGAGCGACGAGGACGAAGTCAACAGTAGGTCTGGTCCGGTAAACATAATGACACATGGCAAATTACTGGTCAGATAGTTACGAACCGTCATGTCCATAGCTACTCACTAGATTCAGCCAGGCTACATGCACGAGACTATTACTCAGTGCCAGGCGTCCTGGTGGCCATCAACAGTCAGTAAGCACGTGGCAAGCCGGCAAATAGGGTTACAGGCCGCTGTTATGTGTTTGATTTGCTGTTACTGAATGTTGCTGCCACACATATCACTGACCTCTCCCTTTGGTCTTTTATGAAGGATCTTGGGATTGCCAGCAATGGTCTCACCAGGCACAGCCTCTGTGTGTGATGAGATCTCTACTGCAGTTCCGCTGTGCCCACTACAGGCTTCACACAGTGGTCATTGATCTGTATCAGTTTGTCAGTGGCGCCTTTGATGCTGTCATATGTCTGCACACACCTGTCGATAGTAACGAGCTTACATTAACACGACACTATACGCCGTACTATGCCAGGGTATACGAGGGGTGGGTATGGGTGGTGGACTGGGTCAGATGATAGAGTCAGAGGGGCTTGTCACTCTGTACACGTATCACTAAAATCATATACGCCTACTTTATAAACACTTGATGTGTCTTGAACAATTACGTGTTGCAATAACCATGTTCAAAACGTGCACAGCAAATGCTTTTACAACCTGTTTACTGGAATTAAATTGTCACTAGACAAGACACATCTTCATCTATACAATAATGATCCAACAACCTACATGGAATCTTCAGACAGACTCTTGTGCCGTCTCTGACATGAATGGCGACAAGACTATAGTATAATTTCAACAATCAGACACTCCTATATCTATGCAATGCTGTGCCAATAACCACACCCTCAGCCAACAACAACTGTAGTCAACAACACAAGTATAAAAACCAGTTACGATTACGTAATATTAGGCTTGCCCCCAGACAGCACACAGCCACCATTACCGGCTCGTGTTTCTGTGTTACTGGGTTACCGCCCAGGGCTCACGGTATGGACCTGTCACCCACTGGCCTCCTTTAACCAGGCTGTCGATTGCACGCCACCACAGTGTCTGCTCGATGACACTTGTCATTCACGTGAGTTTTTGTTACGTATAATGTTCTGTCTCCTTTTCAAGGAAAGGTTTGGTGCTTTTCACAAAATGGGCAAAGGGACATTTATCTTGCAATACTTTTTAAGTTTATTAGGGTTTATGCACACATTATTCGTAATCTAGACCAACCGAACCCTGCAATACAGAGCCTGGTTGAATAAAACTAAACTATATTAGCAGTTATGCAGTAGCTAAACATTTGGATTCAAGATGGTAGCAGTGAAATATTTGGCCAAACTTCTGTAAAGGTACCAACTCCCATGTCTCACAGATTCGATCGTCCATCAAGATTACATTATGAACCACCATATATAGACTTCTCAATATTGACTACACTTGAGGGCAGAAGTTGTGTGGTGCTAATAGGTAAGTTCTGCTGTCAGGCGCATTAGCACAATACCGTGTCATGTTACCGTTATAGCGCCCAGGGCTCGATCTAAATTTGGCAGCGCTGCTCGGGTTGTTAGAAACTGCTATACAATGAGAATTATCTTGCACTAGACAATTTAAATGGCAAGTTCCAGGGTTAGAATTTTACTGATATTTTAACACTTAAAAGCAGGGATGGAAGCTCTTGAAAAAATGCTCATTAGATCGTAGGTCAAGTAACAATGAGAAGTAACTCCGTGGCATTGACAAAACATGACCATCCTTAGTTATTATAGCAACACAGAGTGTACCCAAACAGGTACTAGATGGTCTGTGATATTATTATGGCAGCCTAACAATTAACCTGTCAAACGTGAACTTATAATTAGGTTCAAACCCTTGACCACGGGGCTGGGGCAAGTCTGACCAGCACAGTGACGAGCCTGGAGGGAACAAGTCATCAACAGTGAGCATGCTAATGGACATGGATAAAACAACAGCAATTATGCATAATGAGAATGCAATCACAAGTCACTAAAACACCAATATCAGTTCATTATATTCGCTCTGTTTGTTCCATAGTCAATTCGTCGCTAATTTGCAATGGAGCAGAATCGGCCACTGCAATATGCATGATAATAATGCAATAACTAATCACAAAAACACTGTATGCATAATAAGGTAACATTAAAAGTCACCAAAACCGCAGCACAATGAGCAGTACGTTAGAACCTCTATATGTAAACGTTCACGAGCGCTGACGACATGTAGTCTCATTAAGGAGATGGTCTATTTATATGGAGCATGTTTTCTCTTTGAGACGGATATGGACTTCAACAATTGATCTTTTTAGCTGAGTCCTTAATAGAGAGGTGATTTTGATACAGAAGTCCTACTGTGCAAATGCTCATATGTGCATTGAAAGTGTGTTTGTACACGTCCCTCATTAACTGGCTGTCTCCACTGCTGGTCACGGCTGGCACAGTCACTATTACAGGCTGGTGTCTCTGGCCTCTGTATTGGCCTTCATGCATATAATATTATCTTCTTTATATTCGGTAATTTGAAGGATACAACAATTATATCGAATTTGAGAAAGCAATATCAGTCGAAAGCCGTCGGGGCCTGTAGCTGCTGTGTGGTGTGGATTCACGAGGAGGAGGCCGTGTCCCCGCATACTGCTTGGAGAGTCAGTCGTGTGTCAACATCATCAGCTTATTTACCCCCCATACAGAGGCTGATTGCTGGTCTGTTTGCGCCACTGGTTGAGTGATTATATGAGCAGACAAAGCCATTCAGTGCATTGTGGTGGAAACCTATGTAGTCTATTTTCACTTGAGGATTTTTTAACCTGAATATAACCTCATTCTTGGGTTTGGCTTTTAGTAAGCTTGCTCTAGGGTTTAGTGGATTATCGCCTTTAAAAGGACATGCACAGTACAAGTGAATTTCATGTCAGATCAACCTTTTATGCCACATAAATAGTACTTTCTGAGCCACATGGACATGTACATTTTTATCTATGTGTACTTTTCGATTTCTTCACAATTAATCATAACTCTAAACTGGTTTCATGAAATGTACCCCAAAATCCTGTCTGTAAAGATTTAAATTGTGTCAGCCTTAAGAAATAGTTATGACCGTGCATGGGTGATAGAGGCTGCACAATAATGTTGTGCTCCTTTTTTCCAGGGGAGATATGAAACTGGAGACCAATATGGCATCCTACATTTTTATGGGTATTGGTATCTTATCAAAACGCACACTAATAATTGTAAAATCACAAGTTATTAGGATCAACATGCCAAGTGTATCAAAAAGCAAAATATTTAATTCAGTCTATCTAATGAGACATTTACTGTACATGTCCCTTTAAAGGAGTGGCTTTTTTTCATGCGACTCCCCCTGCTTCTGCCAGTGACTTCCATATTAAGTTTATCGTCATTAATGTACTTGAGTGTAAGCATCGACATCAGAGCAAGTTGTCTACAAGTCTAGAAGTCTATATCACACAGCCACAGCTGGGACTCGGACCATGCCGTGTGGGAGATTTCCACCTGAATAAAGAGCTCTCAGAGAGTGGTCTTTTCCATATTGTTACTGTAAGCTAGAAAATACAAAACTTAAGCTCATTCTATCTTAAAACATGTCTTAATTGAGACATACAATGTACCGATGAGCATTGGCTGCAATACCACGGCTGTTTTAACTTTATTATATTTTGGACTGTCTAAGGCTAGCTTAATGAAATAACTGTTATGTTGAGACAGTCTAAAGTGAGTACACACTGAGTTTACCACTAACAAAGCCCAAGGGTCCTCAAAAGTCTGCGACACACACGAGAGGAGGAAATGAAAACACGCGCCCCGACGTTTTTAACACGAGACTCCGGCCTCGAGTGCGCATGATCCGCCTGAGAGCCGGAGGTGACGTGATTGGCAGGAAATAAACAGCAACACGTGCTCAATGCCACTTCTTATTGATGGCGACGTGATGGCTGGAGAGGGGCAAGGGAACTCTGGGCTATGTCTGCTGTCTGTCTGAGTTTTAATTCATTAAAGGGTCGCCATTTGTGGGTGGCATTTGGTGATATTTATACAAATGCTTTCTTCAGAGTTGCATATGACCACACTAGTTTGCCGAAATATATGTGTGAAGAACCTTTTAAGTAGTCAGGTGTATGAGTTGAGTAATGATGAGCAAACGCACTTAGGCAGGAAAATCAATTGATATGCTGTTTCTTAGAACATAGTGTTAATGTCGCTAACCACAGAGTTTGCGTAAACAATACAGTAATTTATATCTATCTATACTAAGTGTAGTGCACGTGCGAAATCGATCTCATTTTCTCAGCAAAGTGGGTGAAATGTTAATCCAGGTAGAGTTTTAATGGCATTCTGTTTGCCAATTACCACAAAAGCTGCTATGAGCAGGTCCAATGTTACCATCAATGGATAGTGTTATAGGTACATGTAATTAACCAGCAGGCTGGTGCTATAATAGTTTGTATGTGTCTATTGAACATATTTATGTGTCAAATTGTATCAATACCTAATATAATAGGTTGTGATGTACTAATATACATGCACACTGTATTATTGGAGTGGCAGATGATGCGTATGGGAATTCATAATATTCAATCTTACTATCATTTTGATGTTGAATAGTACCTATAAGAAATAAATGGTAGAACCGCCCGTTAAGACCACAGACTATATACTGGTCACCTCTAAGCACATTTTGGAAGTCTCAATCATCTATGAAGAAAATGACTATTGCTGACCACAATAAACCTCTCTCTTTAGACCACTTGAGCCTAGCGGTCGTATCAAAAGAGGTCATAAAGTGTAGACATATGTATTTAAATACCAGTTAGTCTATTTCAGCGTTTGTAGAAGGTGTTGACTTAAAAGTAACAAAATGCTGCAGGTATCACTGCATTTATGTAGTTTGACAACTAGAACTGATCCATTGATTTTGCACATCGAGTGTGAAATCTGAGCGACTTAAAGAGTGGGCAGATGCAAGTTCAAAGGTTGAGCAAATAGATTTGCACTCGAATTACAGACAACTTGCGACAGCTCTGGTGTGAAACAAAAACAATGTCACATCGATCAGGTGACAAGGACGTGTAGTAGTTCAGTTGATAGTGTTTCGGCACAGAGGAATCGTATTTGTTAGATTTACAAGTTGAGCAGCAGCAGTTCTTCTCATAGTTATCATTGTTTTATCATTGGTTCTGCAATAACAAATATTGAAAATGTGAAAAGATGATCTACTTTCTGAACGTTTTTGGTTTTCAAGCACCTTCCTTAGAGGAAGGTTCTTGAAAAGAGAAGAGATAGATGCGATGTGTTATTTGGAATATGCATAAAAATGGGACCATGAAATCGCATGATTACAAATGTCGAGTTTGACCGAATTAAATTAACCAAATGCACATTCCTCAGCATTATTGCAAAACACAGCCTATCTGGGTTTGACTTGTGGACAATGTATCGAAAACTGATGCCTTGGGAATAAGGGCAAACGGACACTGATCACACACTAGCATACATGTATCTAGGTTTTATGGGAAAAGGGGGCGCAATATGTGGATTCCATGGGCTTTCCAAGCTTAATGATTTTTTTCATATTTTTTCATTTTTTTCATAGTTTTAATCTGTACACTGTAACTATTAACATCAATTGATAAATTAAGACCAACCACTGCAAGGCAAGACAGAGCTTGCAATGTCTAGACCTGATATTACAGAGAGTATGAAACACCCCATTAAAGCTGAAACTATTTAAAGCCTCACAATGAGAAACTCCATCTACATATGGACTTCTGCTAATGCCTTGAGATGGGGAAAGAAGCCACCAGCTGCCTGTGTTCGAGCGATCCGTCTCTTGGCTTTTCCCCCGGGACCGCGGGTGATACGTCCCACAGACTCACCCTCCCTCCCTCCTGTAGAGATAGTGTAAATTAGCAATGTGTCACTGTTCCACGGGCTGGCAGCAAGTAATGAACACAGATATTGAGTGTTCATTTGGTAAGAAATGCTCTCTGATCTGTTCCGTTATGTAAACCCTTCTAAAAAACACTGGGCTTTGACATGTGGTGTTTCCCTTGAAGAGGTGGTCTCTTTGTGGAGATTCAAGTTGTTCTCTTTTGGCAGGACACTGTGATTCTTAATTTTGGCTGTCTGTTAGTTGTAGGCTCTACTGTACAGTGGAACTTGTCCAAATGCTTTTTATTTCGACATTATTGACTGACACAGGCAACAGTGTATACGTAGCATACACTTTGCCTTTTTACAACCACCTGTTGCATGTATCAAGGTTGTATGAGGCAATCAATTGACATGTAAGCCTCGTTCAGCATTAAACTCAATCTGCTGCTTTTTCTTACATATTTGAAGTCAAATATACTCTTCTCTCATGCAATTGTCACGGCAGTTACATAGCCATCCTCGCCCACTGCGTCTTTTCTCATGCCAGAGGAGCTAAACAATGTACAAGAAAAGTGGACACATGAAAGTAAGAGCCTTCCAAATGACAAGAGAGACCCTCAGTGGACGTAACTCACAGACACAGACTGTTCAGACCGCAAGTTCTCTTCACAGTCCGGCCGTTGACATCTGTAACTGAGACTTAACTCTTTGCTGGTGGGTTAGCCATTGAAGCTGAATGTTGTCTTGAAGAATCAAAACCTTAAAAGAAGCCCAAATTTAGTAAGATGCACGGTTGTTTTGCCAGATGAGGATGAATCACAGTTACTCTAGGACAGGCTATGTTTGAGCGTATTATACATGTACATATGTCAGATGTATCTATTCAATGATGCAATCGTAGTCATAATAACTATTTTTGTCACTGTAGGATAGGATTACAGTATTAATGAAAGGCAGCAGAGGCTTTGTGTCTCACTGTTGCCATTTACTTAGAAAGTCCCATGAGACATACTAAATTGATTACTGTCTCCCTTTATGAATGGCTCCAATAGAGAAAGTGCCCCATCCATGTTGTGTGTATTCCTGGTAATTGCGCAATGGCTTCTGTTTGGTGTATAAGACAAGATGAATAGTTGCACCATCACCATTACCACCAGCAGCAATAGCAAAAGCAAAAATTGAAGCACCAGCAGCAACTTAAGAATTGCCTAAAGACTTCACGAAAATACCCACTACCACCATTAAACTTTCATGTGTTACTTTCATGTGCTGCTTTGCCCTTTTCCCTCCATACAAAAGCCACATTCACCTTGCACCACTACGTCTCTCCCTTGAACCTCACCATGAAACAGTATATCACATGTCCAACTCCAGTTGGTTACAGCTTGCATCACCTCACACTATGTCAGTGTCACCAATCCATCCCCTGTCTCTTCCCTCGCAGTGCTGCTGGCGGTGACCTCCTCACCCGCCCCGCGCCTCTTGCCCGGCCGGCCCGCCCACGTCACCTGCCAGCTGGTGCCGGCCGCGGGTGATGAGCACGCTACGTCTGGCCGCTGGAGCGACCCCGCCGCCGCCGCTGCCAGTCTGCGCCTCGCGCCGGCAGCCAGCGAGGACGGCCGCCGCACAGCCACAGGCGCCGTCTGCTCCATGACATGGTCACTCAGACCGCAGGGGTCACAGGTCAGTGGGGTGGGGTCAGGGGTAAGGGTGGTGAATTTGTACTATGCTCAGTGTGATTGGGACAGGATCAGTCGCTTGGTGTAATGTGTCAGTGTTATGTGGTCAGGGGTAAGGGTGGTCGGGTCATGGGCTGGTCTGATGGAGTCATGGGTCAGTGGGTTGTGGTAATTCATAGCTATGATGTAAGAGGGACTTTACAATCACATTGTGGTTTCCTGTCACACTTTATTGCCTCTTAACGCCCCAGGAAGTATGCAAGTCTTGTTTGTTCATAGATCAGTGTTACTCCGTCCTATATTCAAAGTATTTGGATATACTTGGATTTAACAGGTTCGTTTTAAAAAGGCCTCTATTGCCCCCCCCCTCCCCATCTGCTAAGGGCGGCAGTACACATCAGCAGTCTATTACGACAATCCACCTCACCATGGCCTTTACCGTCTGACAAACATTCGGCCTCACTTAATCCCCGTGAAGCCAGTGCCACAGGTGGCCCGATGAGCAAACGTCTTAGTAGGTAAATGTCAATGGCGTGCAAACGACCCACACATGGGTTCCCAAAATTAGGGCCGTATCCTTGTATTCCTTTTCATCTGTTTTCAACCTAATGTTCTCATGGCAACTTTTTTTTACTTATGATGCCCATGTAGAATACAAGTGCGTGTGCTATGCTCTATTGATAATTGTTTGCAAGCTTCGGCATGTAACCATGGCTGCAAAACTATATTGCTGCCTCTTTATCGTGTGGGGAACTCAGAAGCCCCTGCTGAGCCCAGCAGGCTCCAATTTGCCGCTGATCACCGTAATTATCTGCTGATGATCAGGTTAAAGACTCGCTTACATGCGGCGCTGCCATTATGCACTTACTGAGCTGTAGGTGGTGAGGCAGCCCTGGCACAGGCATCTTCATCTATT
This sequence comes from Streblospio benedicti, assembly GCA_019095985.1. NCBI lineage: Eukaryota > Metazoa > Annelida > Polychaeta > Spionida > Spionidae > Streblospio > Streblospio benedicti. Next base: position 18,198,658 of record CM032666.1, on the reverse strand, counting down.
TACGGCTGGTTATTCGATTAATAAGTTATTGAAAATAACACGGCATGCAAACGCCTGTTTTCAATGAAGTCTAACTGATGGCAGCCAATTGGATTAGCAAGACAATTCAGCATGACCAATCTTGCTATTAGGCCAAGTACAAAAACAAAACACATATTTTGCTTAGAATATACATGTATCTAAGTCTACTTAGGCAGCAAAGTTCCTGCATCTGAAATTGACACTAATGTTAAATTGTGCATATAGATATGAGGAAAAGACAGGTCACAACGTTAACCTTTATCCTCGTGTGATTCTAGGTGACGCTGAGCCAGGCAGAGCTGCTTCAGAGTCCCGGGATCCAGGTCAGCACTTGGGTGCAGCCAGGGACCACACTGCCGCGGCAGAGCATGCTCAATATAGAACAGGTGATATAGAATTACTTTGTATCCCTGTACTTATAATCTTAGCTCATCTAACAATAAAACTTTAGGATTGGACATTCATGACTCTCAGACTAGGGTTCAGCTTCATACGTTTTCTAGTAGTTTGTAATAGCTTTTGTCTCCACTAATGTAAAGTCCTACACATATCTGAGCTTACTGACATAAATTACCATGAATTAGTATACGTAATGGGCAGTTCTGTCTCAATATGTTAATGATAGCATAACTAATATTATTACCCTCTGCTTGCTTTATGGTCGTAACCCCTGATACCGTGAACAGTATGCAAATATTCCAAGATTGAGTGTACTATTATATTATCTTGGGGTTTCTTGAACCAATTGCAAGAGAGAAGGTCTCTGGAAGAGACAAGAATAGGGATGTACAGACAGGAAGATACGCGAACAAAGCATTGCAATAGAACAGAACGGAACCAGACAGACTGATGACATTTTCTTTACACAAATATCTAAATCCAATCCAATATTCGCTCCCATGTTAATTGACTGCTAATTGACTGTTAATTGACTGCTAATTGTCTCTATTCTGTGTCCCCCTGGCAGGCATCCCCTGACATGGAGGGTGTGGTCACGTGCACCATCCAGTGTGGCCGGAACCGGATGTCACAGTCCATCACCCTGACAACCGCCAACGGCACGCACATAGGTAACGCTTATTCATTCTGCTAAAATTACTATTGATAATTAGATAACTCTATTATGTGAAAAACACACATCTTCTACTGCACACATTCGTGCTGATTATCACTTTTATTTTGTAAGTTTCATATTCATATACAATTCATATACAATGACCGTAAAATTGTGAGAAACTAGACATGTGAATATTACATTATTCTAGAGCCTATAGTCTTTTACTTATGGTCACTCGGCCAAATGATAATGTTTACATCCACGTCAATGAGAAAAAACACACTAGTATGCCAGTTGTCAGACCAGCTGATAAAACTGAAAGACAATTTTAAAACTCAAATTTTCACAATCACATGCCTATTTGCACTTGCCCTCGGCAGCCGGCATGTCTCCTCCGCCGCCCGTTGCCACGGAGACGGACACCTCACACAGCATGAGTAACCGTGACGACCCCATGTGCAGCCGCATGTACCACTGTATCGGCACGGACCGTGCTACTACAACCATGGCAGGTAAGGAACAGGGGTGGGGGTGGGCGCAACACCAGAAACAATGTACAGTAGATACTTGTTACCTCGAATAGTTTGGTTCACCATTAAAATATTCAAGATAGCCACTAATCGAGATAATCAAATGATATTTGGCTGCAGTGAGTCAACGGGTAAAGAAAATAGCATCCTTACATACCAGAAAATTAGAGATAAGCAATATCAAGATTACGATTTTCTACTGTACAGCATGAACATTTTCTGTCACATCTTCGACCATCATCATAACAATGAGTTGCACATTATACCATGCCAGCACGATCTACCTTGCCCTCTATCGTGTTGTAAGTTTGCTGGAAGAGCACAGTTGTTTAGAGGACAAGCTCGAATATATTTTTGTTTCAAGCAATGTACTTTCACCAAAATGGATGATGAAAGTTCTCTATCTGTACTAATGCCATAAAATTATTATGAAACATGCCAACTAGAAAGTTCACTTCGACTAAATGGCCAATTGTACTGCAAGAACTATGAATAAAATCATTACTTTTTCATGTAGTGTTAGTGTTCATCAGTGAGTTATGCACACATCTTTAACTCATGATTTCAGCTTCAAGAGCTGTATAAAATTATGCAAAATTTAGTCAATACAGACTTGTCATTTCAATCAAAGGGAGCTGTAAAAGAAACAATACGTGACATGTTCATTTTGTGAGTGATATTCGTTTTACACAGATAAATCTATAGATAATTTATGTAAGCACAGCTCAAATTTTCGAATGTAATTTTTTCTGTATATTAATGATTTAGAGTCATGCATCATCACATCAAAATATAGCAAAACACATGCACATTCAATCTAATCTGTTTTTTCTATCAATATAATGAAACAGTTGATAAATCATTTTTCAATCCAAGATCAATAGACTTAATCTATGTTCACATACTATCCGATGATCTCTTTCTGCCATGTCTATTTTATACAATCAGTGTTTAAATAATTCATTTCTTTGAAAACAAAATAGAGGCATGGCTAATATGTTAGGATGTATCGATCAAGACATAGTGTACACGTGTATCTTGATTATAAGGCAGTGTATGTATTGAATTGTTGCTACAATCACGTGTTAATCAAGGTATCCACTGTTGTTTTGTGAATTTAATGCAGCTGTTCACACTTAATCGTGTAAATATTTTCAGATACCATTTAATAATGCTGCACACAGGTACAAAATGGTTCGCTGACAGAACCTGATTGATTGCAAAGCTGGCCAAAATCAAATCAACGTTTTCAACAATGTCCATAAAGCGTGTTAATGTTTTATGCGAAAATGAGTAGTTTCAGACCATCTGTATGAGTTCTTACTAGCTTAACTGCGGGTGAATAAAAAATTGTGGATGACTAGACTGGCCCATTATGTGTTCAAACTATATAAACATTCACAAACTTCTATACGTCGTATTGGCTTTGTGTCGCAAACTGCCAATCATACTGTGAAGCCTTTATGGCAGCAGGCAATCATAATGTTACAATAATGATATCAGGGTTCCATAGACCACCAAATATACTGGTACTGAGTGTATTCCTCCTCTATACAGTCTCATCTGCTGTTTTCAGGCATCATCGCGCTGCTGGTGATCATCGGCATTGCGGTGCTGGGCTGCGCCGTGGCCATGGGACACACCAAGAAGGTACGGCCTGCAGCATACATGTAGATATCCAGGCTTATCATTAGATCCATAGATACTACACTTGTTTATACGCAATGTGAGCGAGATACTTGTGGGCCACCGATAGTACAGGCCAAACAGATTCACAGTTTCACTTATAGGTGTGTGAGTTTAATGGCTCTACAGAAGACATGTAGTATAATTGGCAAAGTGCAAAAATAAAATCATTTCAGCGTCATTTCATACCTTCATCATTACATCAAATTTGAGCAAAGTTTATTGTTTAGTAAACATTGTAGGTTGTGCAGGAGCATATGTGCATAGATAGGTAGATATTGTGAAACATAGATAAAAATAAAACAAATCCAATAATTTAGCAACGCAATTAACTACTTGAAAGATAGCAGTTCACCAACTAACAAGGTGCTCTTAGCCAGGTGCCACTGTAGTTTTCCCTGCATCTCTGCAGGTGTGCTGCTGCCTGTCGGCCCTGGACCCCCTGGGGCCGGTGACGGGGCTGGCAGCTGCCGACCCCCGACCTGACGACACCAGCTTCCACCAGCTGTCACCCTCGGGTGGCTCCCGGCAAGAGAAGGATGATGAACCGCCGCGGTATGAGGATGTGGTGTTCACAGCACCTACGCCAAGGCCGTCTGGTCCTAGGGTCTTCGGAGTGGTGTTCTCTCTACGCCGCGGCAGCATGCTTGCACAGCCCATCAGGTACAACTACATAGTGATTCTGTCCATAACGGTACTGGATTTCACCCTCTTTTGTTCTGTATTCTGACAAGCATACTATGGCAGCTTTCTATCCAGGTTTTCCTCAGTCTGCCACCAATTCGCATTTTCATCAAAATACAGCACAAAAGATGGTAAAATCAACTAATGTTGTGCACATGAGTATCCAATATTGGCTTATAGAGGTTTGTTATTTGTAAATCCTCCATTTAACTTGGTTCCTAGGTATGAGGATGTGGAGCTGGCAATGGAGCGATCCAGACCCAATGTTGCGAACATGGATTGTGGAGGCAGATAGCTCAATATCAAACTCTTAATCACTAAAGAAACAAAATATAATATGAATGTTTTTCATTGGTTAGAATATATATATATTTAATTATTGCTTCTTTGAATGTATTTTCTTCAAAACAACTTCCTTCACACTACTTTTATCCACTTTTCTGTAACTTTAGGCAATCTGGAAGTTCATCCAACCTACGGCAGCCTTCATCAGACACCTCCTCATCATCATCTACAACAGCTCAACTCACCTCACAGCAGCAAACAGCTGAGCACCGTGCGTCTGCTCAGCCAGAGGAGGACCCCCTTCTTACCCGGACGCCACCAGAGGAGGATCCCCTCCTCACTGGGACACCACCCCTCACGCGGCGGTCCTCCGGGGGTACGAATGGTGGGAGCTCCCACCATCCCACTTCTCTCAGACGTTCCCCCAGCACCACCTCATGGACGCAGCTCTTGCCCAGCTACTTCCAAGTCCTCAAGGACTGGGCTGCCCGAGGCATCTTCTTCAACAGATCCAAGCTCACGGATCCGCCGCCTAGGTATGAGGATGTGGAGCTGGCAATGGAGCGATCCAGACCCAATGTTGCGAACATGGATTGTGGAGTCAGGTGTTTGGAGAAGCAGGCTTGTGCAGAGAAGGAGTTGTTATGTTCGCAGGATTGCCGAAATGGCAGAGATGATATCAGTGGGAGGGATGGTGCTTTGAATGGGAACAGTGTGAATGTGGTGTTTGAGCTGGGAGATTTGTGTGGACCGGTGGCACATGTGTGACCAGGGTATGGACAGGTTTGTGTGATATGGGCCTAGATAGGTATTTTTATAGAGTGAAACTTGTGTGTTCTTATAACTTATTTTATGAATGGAATCAATAAAATTTGATGATTTGAAACTTTAACTCTGTTATGGTTTGAGTTCATATGATTTTACTCCAACGAGCTTATAGAAAACATTCAGTTTATCTGTATAGAAAGGTTACTATATTAGTATGGTCTTGTGATATTTGTATTATAATATTTGTGATACCGTTCAAGATATCAGGTGTTATGACCTCAAAGCCACCAGAGTGTATTAATGTTATTGGTGCTATAATTAACATATTGAGAAATGTCCATATGCTGTGCTAATTTGTGTTATTTTTGTTAGTTTGTGTGTATCATGGATGTGTAGGTTGTTACATTGATGGAGATAGAAGATACTAGAAACAACTAGTAAATCACAGGTTGAGAACTAGTCTGACAGTCATGCATGCTCATTACCTAATTATTTTACTTTTGGATGTGTAGTAGATGATAAGTACATGGGTAAAAGGTCATTTAATCATTTCTAACACATCTCCGGTGATCTCCGAACAATGGCTACCACACAGGAATACCCTTCAATACTCATGACTGGCTGACCCTCGCTTTACCCATCAGTTAAGTGGTACTGTGTACATGCTCCACAATATTGATGTCATAGCCATGATAACCCTGCATATGAGCTTTGTGTGTGAGAACAATTGGTATCAAGCTATTTTTTGTCATTTAAGCTTACCACGACATATCAGAACGTGTGTTCAGAGGGTGGAAATATGTAATGTATAAGTGAATGCATCTTCACGAAACATAGACTCGTATATAATCCTTAGACTGTAACCCCAGAGATTCATCAGGAATGTAGGATTAGACAGTGACCGAAAGGATCACAAGTAGAGAAACGCTAAACTATAAACCAAAATATAATCTAAGCTTTTGAAGCAAGCATGATATTCTATACAATTTTTTGAGTCCATGTTTCAGGCCTGTGTAGCCCACGTATCTCTGGTGCTACCTTGGTTTAAAATTGCAGACTTATTGTGGCTCATTATTCATTAAAGACATATTTTCTATTGCTACTGTTAAACGCATTAGAAACGTTTTGAGTTTCTAAAATCTTCTTGTTCGTTAATTTCTATTGTCTATCATTTGAATGCGAGGCGAGTTGTTTGTATTTATTATCACCAAAAGAAATAATATTGTGTTATTATATTGTCCCAATTAAATTTTATGTTACAATAGTGAAAAAATATTGTCTAATTTAGATTTCATGTTTCATGATATAAATGCTATGTATGGTACGTAAATATGGATGGACGATGAAATAAATTGCATAAATGGTTAGTACATGTTTACTTATCAGATACCTGTTCAGTTACATACGGAGGAAGACATACATGTATGCAGACATTACACATTGTTACACAATCCACTAAGAAGTTAAATCGCAAAAACTGAACAATGATGTTCAACGTACATTTCAAAAGAATTTGTGAAAGTGTCCACAGTAGCATCTGCTGCAATCACATGTGCCCTGTGGTGTGTCAATCCATAGTGTGCGCTGTGGTGCGGAAAATCGCAGTTGCGGATCTATAATGCCGACCATTAACTGTCGGTAATGGGGCTAGTTTGGTGAGGTCAGTCTGGTTTGTCCAAATGATCAATCAATTACTATGTCAGTGTGAATTGTACATGATAAACAGTACACACTGGACTATCCAGGTGTTCAGAAAAAGGGGCGGGGGGGGCGGGGGCGTACTTGAAATACCTCATGGATTTCCTACGCATTATCCACAATGGACATGTCCAAAACCACATGAAAATAACGTAAGTTGGTTTGGAAATGGTGACGGGGGGGGGGGATTCACCCCCTTCCCCACCCCGCCCCCAGGATCTGCCTATGAGTATGTACAGAGCAAATCACAGATACTTTAGTATGCTGCACGTGTCATACTACATTGTATTTCAAATTAAAATCAACGTACAAATCAAGAACATTCTTTATAAAAGAGACGTGAGTATCCCAATGGCATGGTGCTTTGAATAACATTAGAATTACAAAAATAAAAATCACAGCCAATGCATATGATCACGTGCAACAAACTGCAATTACGTTCGTTGTGCGAGTTACATGGTTGAAAAACAACAACACTACAAGTGGATTTCAAACAAAGTTCTCTTTTATCGCTTCTGTGACAATCAGACCCACTCCGTCCTCCCGCCATCTTTGATTACCGTAATGGATTCGTTACCGAGCAGCCGTGATATCATCTGAGGCACGTTCAAAAATACATCAATACCAATAAGTCAGCTCCCCAGATTGGGACCACACTAAATTGCTGCTGCTGCAGCAGCAATCTCGCCAACACTTTATCTTCACATGGGCCGCATATCTCAAGAGAAATCAAACCAAGGAAAATAAAGGCGAAATCTGCTTTGTGGTGAGAACACTGGCGCACAAACCCAATAAATCAAACCACGAGCCCATGTGGCGTGATTTGAACAGACGAATTGTGAGCTTTTTCATTTCTTTTCGTGAGATGTAAATGTAATTGTCCCCTACCACCGGTCTTTTGTGAAGCTGCACTTTCTCAAAGCCGGGATCTGCTGGTTACCCTCTTGCCACCTGCACTCAGACGATACAGCATTCTCTATTCAAATGTTCTGCACATTGTAATGTTTCACATCAAATGGCTTACATTTTAGCCGAGCGTGGGTTGCAGAGCAGACACATTGACCCAAATCAAGAATTAATGGTCTAATAATCTCTCACTGTAGACACTCACTTTATAAGCACGTGATGTGTCTGGGACAATAAAGTGTTTCAATAATAACTATGTTCAAAACGTGACCCACATGTGCGTATAAATTGATCAACATCAGACGGTGTTATTACGCGTTTACGCCAATAAAGTAGTCCATCCACTAGATACATCTGCACTTTTGTTCCCACAACCGAGTTGCACGTCTGGCCGTCGCTGACAGTTTATGTGGAGGTTCACCATATAGTCTTAAAGCTTTGGCAACTAAACTACATTTCAACAATCAGACATTTTTATATTTACAATTTGCCGATAACCACACTCTCAGTAAACAACACATGCAGTCAACAAAACAAGCATAACAACAGTCACAATTATGTAACAGTAGACTTGCCCCAGGACAGCACACAGACACTATTACCGGCTCGTGTAACTGTGTTACTGGGCTACCTCCCACAGCTCGGGCTGGAGACCACGTGCGACGTTCTGTCTGTTACTCGTTTGATGGGAAGGGGACAATTTGATCACGTGTTACTTTTATTAGTCTAGATTAACCAGATACTTGGTATTCCCCACTATAAGTTGCCATATGCCATACAGGGCTGCGTTGAACAAGGCTAACGTATTAGCCGATATGTGGTTGTTGACCTCACTTTGGATTAAACACGACGACAGCAACAGATAGGCCATACTTCCATAAAAGGAGCAACTACATCACAAATCCATATCTCACCGTGACAAGAAGAGACAATCTCACTATCGGGACCATAGAGGCCAGCCGTTGTACAGTGTTAATAGGGAAGCTGTCCTGTCAGGAGCATTAGCACTTACAGTGTAATGTTACCGCCCCTTGGGCCGCGGGCTCTGGCTATTTTTGGCTGTGCTGTTTGGGTTCTTAGACACTACTGTAGTCTATAATATTAGACATACTTGCGCACTATATAAATGGTAAATAGAGGGGTTGACTGTCACACTGTTAAACTGAAATGTCAACATCCTAATCAGTGATAGTAGCTTGAGAAAAACTGCTCATGTGTCTCCTATCCAGCAACTATGAGAAGTAACAACAGGTGGCCAGCCTTAATCATACCAACACAGATTCTAGACAGACACGTAAAGGAACGACTGTGCTCTTTATGTTAGCCTGTGAAACTTGAAATTAGGACCAATTTCCACCTAAATCAAAACACGTGTAATTACCCATGGACCACAGATCTGGTGGAAGTCAGTACAGCACAGAAAGTGACGAGCCTGGAGGGAACATTTCATCACCATGAACACGCTAATGGACATGGATAAAACAACTGCAATTATGCATAATGCAATAAAAAGTCACTAGGACACAAATATCATGCACTGAGTAGCATTTTTTTATCTTTGCTCTATAGTAAACTCGTGGCAAGAGAGCAGCATTAATGTAAGCTGCAATATGCATAATAATAATGCAGCACCAAGCAACAAAAACACTGTATGATATTTGCATAATAAAGGTATCATAAAACTTCACCAAAAACAATTAGCTGTATGATAAACCCTTTCTATTAACACCACTTGAAGGCCTGGCATTAGGCGGTATCAGTAGAGAGGTGGTCTCTCCATGAATGAAGTTCTAAGTTTACAATTTATAAGGCTATAAACCTGGAGAAGTTATGGTATTAGCTGGAGTCTCCACAAATGTGGTGTTGGTAGAGAGGTTTTTTCTGTATGCATCAGTAACTGCCTTGTCACGTCTGGGTCAATCACTAACAGCTTTTTGTGGGCCTTTTTGTACTAGATCATTTGAGAGATAAACTTACCACATTCATGATAAGCCACTCTCTGACGAAAATCACAATAGGGTGGAATACGCACCCAAAACGACATCTTAGTAAAAAAAATCTGTATTATCATGAACGAAATCTAGCTGTTTACGTGCACCAGAGCCATCCATCCGGGACCTGCCGTGTGGTGTTGACTCACACGGAGGCCATGTCCCGGTATACGGCCGGCGCTGCTTGCCCAGTCAGTGTGTCAACATCATCAGCATACATTCATTTGGTTTCTGATTCGTTGCTAACATGTTCCAAACATATCAAAAGAAAATTATTTTATTTGATTTAAATTTCGAGTACATATACACTCCTTATGAAAGATCCAAATACCATAGATGGAAAAATTTCATTTTATATTACACAACTCAACCATTAAAATAGACAAAGTTTTGTCTATTCTATGATATAATATTGAAATAGATGTATTGTTATGAAAGATAAGTTTAATGGCTGAGTTGTGTAATATAAAATGAAAAAAAAAAAAATTCATATATTTGGATCTTTGATAATATATATATGTACTCGAAATTATAAATATAAATAGAATATATTTGATAGTATATGTTTGGGACATGTTAGCAACGAATCAGAAACATAAAAAAGAATGAAACTGCATGTTATGTACCTAATCAACAGAACATTGCATCAGCATACAGTGTTACGTGTTGTGGGTATAAAGGCGCTGTCAATCTCTTTCAACATGGAGGGTTGTTCCATCAGAACGTGGGCAATTGCTATTCAACTCTGAGGCCACCAAGTAAAGGGCAGTTGCTTTTACAAAAGTAATATCATGAAATAACTCATATTTATGCACTGACCAAATATGTCCGTTTTCCCATGTCCATGGAGAGCATTATGTTCTCACTTACATACACACTAACACTTCCTGTCTTAGCTTGAACTAATATGACATGGTTGAGATTCAAGAGCACGTTCTTGAAGTAACTTCATGCGAGTCTTAAATTGACTTCTTGCTTGACCCCGTTCCCAATGCAAATCGCAGCATGGGGGGACTGTGTTCTAACAATGCTGAGAGTCCAGTTTGTGGCAAAGTATTGGGGAATATTATAACCCATTGTGGGGTTCTTCTTTCAAAAGTGGTCTAAGCTTTTTACATCAAAGCATAGCATTGAACATATGTTAAAGGGTAAGTGATAATCGGTACAACGTTTTCCTGTAAAAGATACACTTAAACGGCAGACCAGAATATGCATTATGATGGAAATTGACTCTTGAATACATTTATGTATATGAGAAAATGTTAATGGTCATGGTTTATAGTCGTGATCCAAGTCTCGTTCTGACAACTTTAAAAATTCCACCAGCTCATTGGCTCATCAATATTGATCATGTATTTGATGCTTCCATCGGCAGTAAGATTACATTCATCGCACAGTGCTAATCACCCACACGATCACTCACTCACTCTTTCAACCCAATGACCTGTACCTAATTAGTGTGTAGGTACCACGGAGCAGTGTGTAACTGCTTTAGGGATGAGTTTGTTCAACACCCACCACCAGACCCGACTGGGAATCGAGCCTACGACCTTCTGGTCACGAGTCCAACTCCCTATTCACCCGGCCACGGAAGCATAAGAGGCCTGTGTGCTAGCCTCCTAAAGAAAAGGATTTTAAAAAGGTCATTTAGTTAAAACACAAAACTATGATACGAATGGGAACATTGTGATATGAAAATGTCAGGATAACCTTTGGTACTAAATTCTATACAAAGGTCTATTTTGTTAAAAAAATATTATGACTAGACAAATTATGCCATTTCAATTTTTAAAGCATGAGAATGTTTTCTCTGATTGTATTTTGTTATTTAGCAAAAATAGAAGAATTAGAATGAGATTCAATACAGCGTGTTACTATGTATTAGTTTCTAACGTGGGAGGTGAGAGATGGAAAAAAAATACTTAAAAAAACAGTGGTATGATGACGTAGGTGAAACTTTCTGGATTAAGACATTCTTGATTTGCTGAATCATATTGCACTATAGCCTACAAAAAACAAGTAAAACACACCACACCGCCTAATTTAGAAATCAGACCTCAATGGCAAGCAGCAGTGATAAGCAACAGAATGTGGCATCGAGTGAGAAATCGGTGAGTGAAAGAGTACATCTGAACTACATGAGAACTGACACTGAGGTGGACCACTTTGAGTGTAGTCAATGTGGGAAGTGTTTTAGGGACAGTAGCACATTGACTAGGCACATGAGAGGCCACACTAGGAAGAAAAACTATCAGTGTTTAGTGTGTGAGAAATCATTCAGTGGAAGTGGAAGGCTGAAAACCCACATGAGAATACATACTGGTGAGAAACTTTATGGGTGTCGTCAATGTGGCAAGTGTTTTAGTCGAAGTGATGCCTTGACCAGCCACATGATTGTCCACACTGGAGAGAAAAAATATCAGTGTACAGTGTGTGAGAAATCGTTTGGTCGAAGTGAAAATCTGAAAAGACATGTGAGAACTCACTCTGGCGAGAAAGAATATCAGTGTACGGTGTGTGAGAAATCATTCAATCGAAGGGAAAATCTGAAAAGCCATATGATAACTCATTCTGGTGAGAAAGAATATCAGTGCATAGTGTGTGAGAAATCCTTCAGTCGCAAAGGAAATCTGAAAACCCACAGTAGAATACACACTGGTGAGAAACCTTATCAGTGTCATCAATGTGGCAAGTGCTTTACTAGCAGTGCAACCTTTACCAGACACATGAGAATCCACACTGGGGTGAAGCCATATCAGTGTCTATTGTGTGAGAAATCTTTCGACGAAAGTGGAGATCGGAAAACCCACATGAGAATGCACGCTGAGGAGAAAAAATATCAGTGTACAGTGTGTGAGAAATCATTCAGTCGAAGTGGACATCTGAAAACCCACATGAGAACTCACACTGGGAGAAACCATATCACTGCACAGTGTGTAAGAAAATTTTAGCAGAAAGGATGTTCTGAACAGTCACGAGAAAATTCACTCTGGTAAGAAACCATATCAGTGCATATTGTGTAAGAAATCATTCAGATAAAGCGGGAACTCTGAAAACCCATATGAGAACCCATTCTGGGTAGAAACCTTATGCCTGTGAACTTTTTAATATAAGTTTTTCTCAAAAGAATGATGATGTTAGGCATATGAGGACTCACAAGGGAGAGAAACCATATCAGTGTGATAAGTGTGAAAAATGTTTCACTCCAAGTTCTGATCTGACAATGCACAAGCACATCCACACTGATAAGAAACCATTTTACTGTCACATTAGTCACAAATCATTTACATGTAGATGTCACTTGAAAATACCATTTAACTGTGCATGCCAAGAAATGAGCTGTTACTGCCAATTATGAGCATATTTCGTTTTAGTGTATTTTAGCAGTGTCAGATGAATTTGTTGCATTTCATCTGTGTGGGTCTTGACAGTTTACCAGGCCAGCATGATTTTACCTGTCCTATAAAGCAATTATATTTTTAGTTTGCATTTTTTGATGTATATTTATTAATTGGAATAAACTGAGAAAAAAACCTTCCCAATAATAATTTTTCATGTTCATATAAATTTGGCTTATTTCTACATTCCAACGAACCATTACAATATATTCTTTTATAATTGCCATACATGTAAATTAAGTCAGTAGCAAAATTTTTATTTTCCCCAATGATATATAAATCCTAATGTACTCCAATATTCTTTCAATTGTTTGGATACAATAGAGTAACCGCCAATAGTCCTTCACTAGTCCGCTACATGTATGACAATCCCCCTGGAAGTTGTATAGCAGAAACGGAACAACGATATAGAGCACTAATAACTAAACATTTAAAATGTCAAAACGTTAGTGTATGACGTTACTTCGGGGGGGGGGGGGGTACTTCCATAGTCGCCCTGTGCCACTGATAGGGATCACTTTTTTTCAATCCCGCAGTTTCACTCGGGGTCACCTTTTCCACCACTCAGTTTCACTAGGGGTCATGATTTCAACATTCCAGCCAGTTTCATTAAGGGAGGTTCAATCTCGAGGCCCAATATCTAGCTCTCTTTTCATGTGATTTTATTTTTTGAGCAATAAAAAATGGCTAAAAGGTCAATATAAGTCGTAGAAAATCTTACTTTCAGTACAGTATCTCATAGAATAATACCCCCTGTGATAATATTCCAGTGTTCTCATTCGATGGTTTCACTAGGGGTATCATTTTCATAGTTTCACTGGTTTCACTAAGGGGTATGCGTTTGGACCTTCAGTGGCACCCCCTACCCATTCATAACTGAAGTAACCCACCCCCACCCCTCTCCCAAGACATAGACCCACAATCACGAAGTCATGTCTATGTGTGTCTTAACTTGTTATATCAAACTTGTTACCAGCAGATCCACAGATTCTGTGCTGTATACAATCATTTAGACACACCATGCTACACGACAGAACCTCTAAATGATACTCCACAGTCAGAACATTTTTCCATACTATCATATCATTAAGTGCGCTTCCGTGGCCGAATGGATAGGGACTTGGACGCATGACCAGAAGGTCGTGTGTTCGATTCCCGGTCAGGTCTGATGGTAGGTGTTGAGCAAACTTGCCTCTAACGGCTGCCCGCTGCTCCGTGGGAGTTGAAAAATATACAGTGTAATAAGGATGTCAATGACCTGGTGTAGATGTAAAGACAGTCACTAAAGCATGACAAACTGTGAATTGCCATTGCAAATAAGCACAATTACATTTAGTAATAAACTCTATGAAGACCACCTCTCTATGAGACGACTTAAATCTGACAATCGCCGGGTGGTGGTCTAAACAGAGAGGTTCGTCTGTAGTGTCAAGCCTCAATATGCACAGCTACTGATTGCTTTTGGTGATTGATTTTGTATTTCATGTGAGAGAACAATTAATCAGACCTCCACCGGGATTCTGTTGTCAGTGGAGAATGATGTAGTGATCCCATACGTCAGACGTCACTCCTACAGGGCTTATAGTGCATGACTCATTTTGTTGAAATAAAAGCAAATGTCAAAATCAAAATACAAAACCTGTGGCTTGTGCTAATGCGGGTATCAGACAGTACCGACTATTGAGGATTACTAACGTAGACTACATAGACCTAGATACCCAACTAACAGGCATCAATGGCGATTGCGTAGGCGAGACTACCCACCTTTTTCAGTTCTGCCACATAAATAGTGGGGGAAATATTGTTGCGAATGTCATACATAGTGACACACATACAAAGAACAGAACGACAAACATTATTCGTTAACTCATAGAACATGGAGGGCTAGAGTGCTGACATAACACCTGAATAAGGGATGAAATGTTGCTGTTTTGATACATATGGAAGTGGGGAATTCCGATCAACCAGAGAATAATAAATGCAGACTTATTCAGGAATTTGTATAATGCAAACGTATAATGGCTTGACGTATACCTCAATAATTGACAGTGGGTAGTTTGCCAAAAAGAAGAGTTATTCAACCCAGAGAGAAAAGACGCATGTCATTCCAGGCGGGTGTTTCAACCCTTGAAGAAATACTGGTGGTTCATTTACGCCTAATCAATATACACTGTGGGCTCTGCAAATTTAAAACACTTGTAGTTTCAGACACAAATTCGCCATAATGCTGGTGGAGAGCTGCCAAATGAAGGGTTTCCCCAATGTTGGGGAATTCCCTGGATGGCTGTGAACGGTGTAATGGCACCGCGGGGAATACGGTGGTAAATGTACAAGCAGAATCTACGGTCAATAAACTGGTGGCTGTTTAATCTCAGGGGAATTTCAGTTTCTTTTAGTCATTTGATGGAGGTAAGCAGGTCATTTACCGATGGTTTGTATCATCATTACCCCCGGCGCTGCCACCACCACCTGATATATTATTCAAGTCACAAGTTGAGTATTGAAAACGTTGATTATGTACTGTAAAAGAGATTCTAGTAGACCGCCAATGGAGGAAACACTTTGAATGACTGAACTATATCGATGGTTTCTTTAAAAGAGATGGATATTCTTCAGGAATTGAGGTTCTACTTATTTATCAAGTGGTCCTTGTTTGTTTGGCAGGTTATCTGACGCACTCTAACATCTGTCACGGCCGTGTGTGTCCTCTCCAAAAGTGGCCATTGAGCCCTCTGAGCACCCTAAACTTCGGCCACGACTCCCGGAGTCTACTGCCCGGCTCTCACTTCGTCAGTGGGCGAGCTGCAGACTCATCACAGACACTTGTGTCTTTGGACTTTTATATACACCGAGGTTTTCTTGTGTCGTTAGACTATTATCACAGTGTTTGCACTGTCTTCCTGTGTTGCTGTGTTGTAGATTGCTGCTGTTGCTGACCAATTTTCAAACATTTACATTACCAATGTAAGAATGGTATAGATAATTATGGCAGGGTGAAGTAGACAATGCATTCTTTCTACGGTAATGGCGTCAAGCAGCCTTCAAACAACAATATTGTGCTGCCAGACGAAATAGTGTATGCACATTGTGAGGACCAAAATAATACATGTTATTCCATGTAAAAAATATTCATGTTATTGTAGTATCAACAACAAATATAGTAGTAAAAATTAACGATCATTTGTACAGGTCCGACTAAAATGCCTGCCACCGTAATGGCATCGTGCAACACGCTCCCAACATCTATTCACAATGCCCAACCTGAAGCCATTTGTCCAACACGGAGTGACCGTTGAAGCACTGTGTTAGTGGTGCTATTTTGTGTACGTAAAAGTTGTTAAGTCTGTTCCCGTGTAATTGCCGTGTCCTCTCTGTCAGCACCAGCCTCGCTTTGACACGCGCCGCCGACACGGATAATCCATTGTGACGCGGCGGTCGTCAGCTGGATAATCCACTCAGGGGATGAAAGGCCATCAAAAAGCGGGTGGATTAGATTTGTGATGGGTATAGTGGATCCGGCGGTCGAAGGAGACAGAAAATGTGTGACGTTTTCCACACTCAGTGACAACAGTGTAGTCGTGCGCACATCAGCACGGGGTCCGTGCCTTAAGAGTGCATCGGCACTGAGAATGAGTTCATTGAGGTGGCCGTGAGATCAACATGCTTCGAACGTGCGTTGTACTCATCTACAACTTACGTTCTACACAATGTGTACTTTCCAAAGTACATGTACAGAATTCGTATTTGGTACAAACTGCGCCAGTACGGCGTCTGTGCTGGCGACGTGCAAGTAAGTCCTCTGTGATTATAGACAATACTCGTAGGTCACCGCACTGCCTACTTACGGGAAGATGCCTGCTCGCAGTGGCCGTAGAAGAAGTTTGGCATGTCAAACTCTTCTACGGCCACCGTATGGCCACCGTACTGTCTTGAAAAAAAACACCTACGTTTGCCGCACTGCATACACGCGGGGCGTTACGATTTACACAGGCTGTTGACTCACCTTGCGGCGTAATGTTCCCTACGCATCACATAGGCGCTTATCTTGCAATCTGACATCTTGTAGCCTTTTTGAAAATAGTCATACCTTTGATATGCCGTTGCTATAGTGATAGACGTAGGATAAACACTTACATTTAAACGTGTTAATTATGCTTCGAATAAGTTAATTAGCTGTGCTAATTCAAAGCATACAGTTAGTTTTTCATACCAACTGCTACCACAATTTTGATATTTAAGTAAATCTCAATATTTCGACAACAAATTTTCAAAAATGCTTTTCAATGCAAACACTATCACTGCGATTTACATAACCTCAGAAAAGCTTCCTTGAATAGGACAGATGGGTACCAATTGCCTGGTGTGTAATTCCCTATACTGATGGAGGAGGAGGGTAGGGAGGGATGTGGGGGCGGGCGGCGGGCACTGACACACTTGCAATCAATTCTCTGAGTCATAGTGTTTGCATTATGGTATTTTCAAAATATTGAGATATATCTTCTAAATATCAAAATTGTTATAGCTGTTGATAAGAAGAACTACCTATATGATGAAATTTGGCACATAATTTATAAAAAAGCTTGGGTTTTATCATATCATATGCATACATTGTCCAAAGTAGCAGCTAGTATTTTGACATTGCAAATGATAAGAGATTACCACATTGATCTCTTTATGCTTATGAACAACAGTGTGCATTTGCGAATCAGTCAGTGACAGCGTAACACACTCCTCTGGTGATAACTTTCTTGTGATAGACCGTTTGGTAAGTATATTTTTGCAGTTGTCAGTTAAATTGTTCTTTGTATTTCGGTTTAAAATTACATTTTATGGTTTCGGCACCATAACATCTTGTGACTTCTGTGCTACATGTCTGATCACAGTTGTAATCAGCTATCTGATCCTCTTACACTTTCAAAATGTAGTATCATATATGTACATATATAGCATTATGTTACAGCATTGGTTGTTTTTATTCATCACAGATGTTGCATTTGTGTACGTAAAAAGTTAGTGATGTATTTTTGTTATAAGCAATAAAAGTTAATGCGAAGACCTATGATATTCATTGGCAATACATTCGGTCTTCAGTTAGTCTTAAGTTAAGTTAGTGCGAGCCAAAAATGCTTTCTAAATGTCTAATTTAAAATAAACATGGTATATTTAAGAATTAGATAAATGGAGTTTAATTGTGATTTTAATTAGTATACACTGTTTACCTATGAGGTACTTTGTGACATAAGAGGGGGGTAAATTTGCAAACCCCCCACCCCCCACCCCCCTACCCGCTCTGTCTTGTGATCTTCACCTAGTAGCAAGCAAACCCACTCAACTGGAAAGGCTACATGTAGGTGCTACTAATCCCACTGCAATATCATGTGATCAATATTAATAAATGCACTACTATATATATACAGTAACCCACGCTGAGATGTAGATATGCACGTATCTTCAGTGGGGCAGCAGATTAACAAATTCATGAAAATAAAGTTAATTTTATAGGTGTACCAAAGGGAAAATAGCTTATCTAAAGATATGCTAAATAATGGATACGGATTTGTATAAGTGAGAGTGAAAATGATAATTACTGAAGAGTCTTTAGCTCTATGGACGCCATGATTATTGATTAGGCCTACTTAAAACTGTAACTTTCAGATATTGTGATTACTTACAAAATGCTGGCGAAATGGCAATCACACAGGACTTATTTTGCAGATTTGATATTGCGTCTACATATCTTTACGTGACAAATAAAGAACACGTGTTTTAAGAATTTTGACTTCTTTGTTATAGTTATACCATATAGTTGACTACAAAATAGAAATTGAGAAAGCAGCCTTCACATAAACAAATCAATTCACAGTTTTTTGTTGTCAATATCGCTATTCAATCTAAATATTTTTGAGTTGAAGTGTTGATGGATTATTGTTTTAAAAATTCTACTTTACATAATAACATTGTCAAACTAAATATTTGTTTACGTGCTTACGATGACAAAGATTCAAAATACACCAAATCTTGTGAAAATGTAATACGCTGGTAATAATCTAGCCCCAATCTTGTCGCGATCTATGTATTTATGATATTTATAAGGTATATATACAATGCTACAGTTTTTGTGGCTAGTAACACCCAATCCTATGGGCTCACTTTTCACAAATTCAATATTAGAACAATCATTACCCTCGACCATTCTACTGTAGACATTATTTACCTAAACCGTCTTGATTTAGGTTTTTTAGCGATACCTAATACATGGTGGGGTAAGGGTTATTTTTCTTTTATAATATTGTATTAGTCCGACTGCCAGTGACTTATTGAGTCTTGTTTGGTGTGCGATTACTATTACCATGACACCCGTATTTTTCATGAGTAAAGTTATCTTGTCAGAGGCTATTGGGTGTTGCCTTTAATTCAATTTTATTAGTATCATCATTACAAGACAGTGTCTAGGGATATTCGAAACATATATGGCGCGTGGGTTAAAATATTCATTTTGCAGATACGCTGTGTTTGTTTCACTTTATCGATGTTTCTGGACTTCATTGACACCTGTATCTACCTAACAGGTTATCAAACATGAACAACCCATTTCGAGAAACCATAATAACCAAGCAGGACCAACTTGGACAAATGACGAATGTGAACCACTCCTTTCTCAACCAATTTATCTCAGCCAGAATTCTGACGTCAGAAGAGACAGACACAATAATGGTTAGTATTGTACTCTTGTATTCATCCATACACGTATTGACAATTGTCTATACGTATTCTCACCGAATGGCCATACATTTTCCCTTTTTACCACTGTCATGAAAATCTTGACTATAACGCGTGAATTTTAAACTTACGCTCTCGTTGCATTACGGTCAAGCTTACAGTTTTGTTTTTTTTTGGTAAACTATACTGAAGGCTATTCTATGGAAAGGTTCACAACTATTGATCAATAAGTTCGCAAACACAATGACAGCCATGTGTATCAAATACTGCTGGACATAATCCTTTAATCGCGTAACTCAGATTGTGAGTCTTTGTGCAATGTCTTCAACATTTGATCTTTCTCTGCGTGCATTAGGTGCAGCAGGTGCCGGCAGCCAGGAACACTGAGTTCCTGAAAATCATCAGGAACAAGCCAGAAAAGGAGGCGATGCGTGTTCTAGTGCAAGCCCTGAAGAACACAGCACAGCCTCATCTAGCGGCAGCAATAGAGGAGGAGTATGCCAGACAAACCGCAGCAGCAGCAGCAGCAGCCGCAGCAGCCCCTGCGGCAGCACCAGGTATATCCACAATTGTTAGTTCATGTGATATTGAGCCATGTTATTTTGGATCAAGACCACTTCAGTGTGATCATAACATTGTATCTTTTGATGGAAATTCATTTATCCTGGATATGAAATATACATGTTCAACAATAGTTTCTAAAGAAGGATAATAATCAGTTCTTACACTAAGCCTTCGACAGCATCCGCCATCTTGATCACAGTGGTTGACGTCATTTGTCGTCACTGAGACCTCCGGTAGTGATACCATACATTCATGGAGTGTCTGAACACATGAGAAGGGTGATGTACCAATACAGTGTGCAGGTATTCTTTAAACCTGTGAACACTCTCAGACAGCTACTGGTGAGACTCAAGGACCCCCTGAAGAAAGAATGTGTGATTGGACCGGTCTCCAGATAAAGTGCCAGGATTGCGAGGCCTCATACGTGGGAGAGACTGAACGAGCGTTAAAAGCGAGGTTCCTAGAACACCGCAGACCCAGTTCCGCTGGATCAGAGGTGTCTCCTCACCTGCAAACAGACAATAAAGGACTAACATCTTATGTGTGGAACCCAAATATTACGAACCTGGCGTGAAGGAGGTCATTAATATCAGGAAACTCAAGCCCTCACTGAATAGAGATGGGGCAGGTACCAGCTTCCTTCCATCTGGAACAATGTCCTCACCCGAGAGGGGGAGGGGGGCGCACAGCCCGGGGATTTTCCGAGGTCCCGGTGACGACGAATGACGTCAACCACTGTGATCAAGATGGCGGATACTGTCAAAAGCTTAGTGTATGAACTGATTATTATCCTTGTTTAAAAACTAGTGTTGAACTTGTACATAACATTGCACATGATATTGTTAAAAGTTAGAAAAATAAACTATTGTATTAACATTATTTTGTATTTGTTTTGGGTATGATTATGCAAAAATAAATATTAGTATGTCATCACGGACAGTAACGAAATATCTTTCTTATGTGGCAATTATGACTTTCCTACTGAGATTCTCAAAATTTAATTAAATGACCTTAATCAAATCAATACTCTAACATGATGAGTTAGAGAAAAGGGATGGTGCTGTTTTATCAACAAATCAGTGGGGATGAGAAATTCTTGACACTTTTGCACAGCCTTATGCTGCGGTTGATATAGATGGAAATGGAGTAGTACTCAATACCACTGTGTACAGGTACATTAATGTTTCAAAAGCTATACAATTTGTCTATAACATTTCAGTGAGCACTCCTGTGCAAGAGACCCAGAAGTACATGTAAGGCACCAGGAAGAACACAGTAGACATCTGAGGGTTCAAACAGTGTGTTATGTCTAGGATTTATATACTGCTGATGAATGACGTAAACTTGAATTTTTGCGAATTTACAGACTTTTTGAGGATTATTCACATTGTTGTAACAGCATGAAGCAATAAACAGGGTGAACATAAATTGTAGCTTCTTCATTTAATGTCCTTTTAATCATACATGTATATAACAATATAGGTGATGATTAAGAATTCACATATATTTTATTACAATTTATCATTACGTGAATATGCAATTATACTGTATTTCCAAGGCACCGCCGTGCACCCTTATCATTATAAATATCAATATAGACCTAAATATGGTACAAACTAAGCCATGTAGAAAGCTACAAATGATCAAATGATCCAATGTCCACTGTAACTTCACCTGTTATCACTTGAAGTGGTCATCACGCACTAAGCAGCTTTGCTCCAATAAAGTACAGTGGAACCTGTCTTATGTAAACACCGTAAATTTTCTTCCTGTCACATGAAGTGGTCCTCATGCCTCTGGTTGCTGTACTTCAATCAAGTATTGCTGTGGTATTTAGCTATTGCTATTGCCACTTTGTCAGAGATGAGCTGTTAACAAGAAAAAACTAGACCAAAAGTGCCTAGATAGCACATCTTAATGGACAGTAAAGATTTTAAAGGTTTATGCGATGTGTGATTCACCAATGGCAGATCCAGGATTTTTGGAAACGGGTGTTTGGGGGGGGGGGGGTAGGCGCAGTAAAGGAAAATGGGGGTGGCGGGGATTTCATGAAAAACACTATGAAAATGAAGCCCCCTGCGGCTCCCCTGGATATGCCTATGTTCACTCAATGGATATATACCATTAACATTTTCACAGTCAAACCTTCATTCATTTAGGGTGAGGGTGTTGAAGGAAGTTGGTTGATTACATTAAAACCGCCCTGATATTTGATAAAATGTGCTGGCAGGCCTGGTGGCTATCGTACATAAAAATACACTTTTGCACACTTTATTCACTAAGTGGTCAAAATCGAATCACGTCTGTGTAGCATCATAACACATGCTTGTGTAATCTAAAGTTTGAACAAAATTGGTACGTCACTAAACGCTGTAGTTTGTCAAGAGACATACATCTATGCAACGAAACAAGCACATTTCATCACTGACACAATGCAATATCAATTTACCGGGATGTATACCTCTTCTTCAACCGAAATCTAAATAAATATAACAAGAATAACAGTTTACAATATGGATATACGTGCATATATAACGAACAAAAAGAAACGATGATATATATTTGTAGCTCACCATCAAATGTAACATTAAAAAGTGGGTGGGTAGTTCAGTCTACCCGTATTTGCATAAAAATGCTCTTATTTTCAAACGGAGCAGGAGCGCCCAAATTTAGCTGTATGCACTTGATGTTATCATAATTCAGAAACATGCAAGGATCTTGAAGTTAAGTCCCTGGCATCTTATCATCTCTTACACTTTTTGTTGTTTGTAAAGGCGTAATCGATGGCATTGCCTGCATGAAAAATTGTCAATGGTCTGCTTAGATTTGCGATACTACCTGTGTCTGCGCGGACTTTGTTTGTTGTTGTCAACATATATGAATAACATGAAATCATAACAGGATAATAAAATTTGGTATATTTATGAACTTTAATTCAAGCCATACTGCTGTATGGAGAGTGTACCCCTTTGATTAGTAGGAGACAAATATGTGATGCCATTTAACATGTTTCTTTTGGGTGTCATTTACGCATACCTAACTGCTAGTTTAGGGGCTCTTGTCACCAACTGACACTATTCTATCAACTGCAAATAAATTCACAACTTTCTGTACATTACTATTAAACCCCATCCCCGCCAGCAACAACGGTCTTGAACATTACGTATCTCTAGAGATGAATTCTTATTAATGAAATAATAACTGAATTCTTAATATTCTGTACAGATTAATGCAATGGAGCAGAGACATAAGAAGATCCTTGGCAGCAAATATTTTCGGGCGACACTTGAAGTAGATGACACATTTCTCAACTACTTCTTGGAAAGGGACCATATTACACAAGAAGATGTGGATCAAATAAAGGCAAGTCTTGTATTGTAGTTTTAATGGAGTTGATGTTCTCACGCATTCTGGCTTGATCAAGCTTCTAAAATGTGAGTTTGTGTTTGGTGTGACATTGAATTTAAGCAATCCGGTTATAACTTGCACCATGTCATGACGGGAAAATACTCATGGCATGTAAGGGTGCTAATATAAACTATGTTGTAGTTTAAGTTTGTTATCAACAGTTCTCTCAAAAACAGCGTAAGTCAGTTTAGGCGGGCATGCTGGCTCCTGTACAGTTGCAAATCAGCTAGATTGAAAGAGGTGTAGAGGTTGATAGACGAAGTGCAAATGTGCACCCTGGATATTCTAAGTCATGTCAGTCAGTGATATGAGTGAAACAATTGTGACGTCACTTGACCTTACCAGAGCTACCACCGGTTTTGTTCGGTCATTTTTTTTTTTATTAAAGGTCGGAAGTTCTTCTGCGAGATCTAATATAAATGGATGCTTTTGCGGGATGTGTAGCTGTAACTGGATCGCGCAACGAAACACGTTTCGTCCGAACAGAAAATGGCGTGAGTCTAGTAGTCAGTCGATTCAGAGTTTTCCATTGTTGACATAGAACACTAATCCTTTAGTAGCTCATATGATTTTCATCAGAACGTTTTCACATTAACAGTACACATTCTGAAGAATGCCTAGTTTCATATTTTCACCACAATGAATACTAAAATATATAGCAACGAGTCCGATTTGGACAAAATCGAGTAATAGTCAATCCATTTGACAGCTAACGCCGAAAGCTGAGTGTCAGATGTGGCGATAGATGTGATTAATAGTCAAATTAAACTATTTTGTTAAAACAATTACATAGACTTATATATATGAATGTAATCGCATATTACTACAGATTATTTCCATCAAAATCTATAATAATTAATACGACAATGTATAACAGAGATATGATTCAATGTCTGTGTCATGTTTTATACCTGTCGTCGCCTGCTGATATTGTCAGTAGACTCTTTAGGATCCTGCAACGATTTCACTGGTTCAACTTAAATTAAATATACTAAATGCTATAGTTTATAGTTAATTTTACCATGGGACAAAAGGAAAACATATTATCTCTGATATATGTAAGTGAGATTACTGAAGTCTAAAGTTTTACTGAGCTGTGTGCGTTTAAAATGTATTACGCAATTTCTCCCATAAGCATAACATTCGGACGGCTGGTATCATCGCTCGCTCTATAATCCAGTTGAGTTTAGTCTGGTTGTAACGGTAGTTCCTGTTCTCGTAACGTTCATCCCCTTTCTGCAGAAAGCAAACAAAATTGCGGATCGTATTATTTGAGGCATTCGAAGAATCCGTCGACATGTGCATGAACAACTATCTAACCGTAGATTTCTGGTGTCTGTAGTAACGCAATCGTAGGAGACTGATAGCGGAACATAAAATGATTCAAGGGTCAAAATAACTTTTGTTCCAGAGTGAAGTCACACGCGAGGGGCAAAGTACTAAATTTGCAGATGTACTGGCGAGGCGGTCATCTACAGCAATACCGGATTTGATCAAGGCCTTATGTATGACGCATCAGCCACTTCTTGCAATGATGGTTGACCCTGACCTTACTGGAGAGACGTTAAATGAAGAGGTAAAAATATACTGTGCCAATTATATAATAGTGTTTAATTACTTTAAGAATGAGATGCACTTATTATTCACAAATCCTCTTAAACGTCATCCACGGTATTGTCTAAAACGATGATTTTATGTATCCGAGCGAAACAATTTAGCACCATCCTCACCAGACACACATGTTAACTAAAAGGCAGAAATACAACATGCATAATAACAATAATACATTAAATGAAATAACATCAGTTTTGCCATGATTTCACAACATACCCTTTCTTTAGAAATATATTGCTTACACATATTGAAGATATCAGCTTATGAATGTAATTAATTTCAGGCAGATGAAGTTGTAAAAAGAGCCCATGTTTTGGATACAGAACTGGACAACTTCATCAAGAAAATACCTGACTGCAATTACAATCTTACAGAATTTAAGGTAACTAAGAGAAATGTAAATTAAACGAATTTTACTAAAGTTCACGCCATCTGTAGCCTATATTAACTGACCTAGACATGAAACCCAATATTTTATCATTCCTCAACTTACTGTCAATAACATTATCTTATTTTATGATTTTAGATAATATGTTTTAAATTTGAATAGGGTAGTGCGAAGAAGTAACATTGCTATGGCAAATATAATGAGAGTCGTCACGGTATTGCTCCCACTTTTCGGCAAAATTGTGGTTGTAACCGAACATTTCTAATATCGATATCTCTGGTCTTCTAAATGTCAGGTTTTAAGAATGAACTTTGAAAAGGATTAAATGTCTTATTTCAGGTTATTTATTTTTCAAAAACCTGTAAGTGTTAAAATATTAGTATCGCAGAATGTGTAGAATGTGGAGTAACCAAATGTCCTATTGGGGGGAGTAACAAGAGTCCACCAGATGGTGGGGGTAACTGGACATCATTTTATTTTTGTTAAAATAGCAATATGATTTTCATGATATATAAAGAAGTATTGATTTAAAGATATGCATCGTCGTTGCACTGCTATACAACTTCAAACACCTCAAACCCCTCCTCAAAAGCTTATTCTATCATTCCGTGCAAAAATCACCGCCAATAACCCACGCTGATTGGTCAATCTCCGTACTCAATTTTGCGATGGAAAACATGCTCCCCCCAAAAAACACGGCGCTAGTCTAATCTCCTCACAATATCAATACAGCCGCTGACGTAGCAAGACGTGTTTCGTTGCTGCGGAGAGCAACAGTTTAGACTAACGCCTCCGCGCGCTCAAAACTGTAGGAATTGACGTCTCCGCGCGCTCAAAACAAACGAAATTGACTTGAATGTTGAATGTTATAATATGATTTATTTTAAAATAGAATGGATTTTAGTCATGATAGAATGGTGATTGACCACTCGAACACTCGATTGTCGTGTCAATCGCAAAATTGAGCATGCAGACGTCAGCATGCTCAATTTTGCGATTGACACTCCAATCTCGTGGTCAATTCCTACAATTTGTGTTTGTGTAAATTGTGGTGGTAATGTGATATGGTAGGGGGTAAGCGAATGTTACTCACACATGGATATTGAAGTGTGTCACTGAAAGTGAAAATGATAATTTCTGGGCAGATTGTAGTTCTGTTGATAGCATGATTGGTGGGATTGCTCAAAACTTTGTCAATGTATATAGTGTTGGCTTACAAAACACTGGAGAAACGGCAATTACTTGCATCTAATGTTACAGGTTGATATTGTATGTATGTATTTTTGTAACAAATATTGTAAAGCACGTATATTACGAATTAAAAATGCTTCATTATAGCCAGTAGAACCAAATATTGTCTATAAAATAAACGTGGAGAAAGCAACTTAATAGTATAACATGAACAAATTATTTAGTATTTCACTTTTTCAATATTGCTTCTTCACTCAGGTCATTAGAGCAGAAATATCACTGAATTATTGAAGTAAAGATTCTAATGAACAAGATCACATTTTCACACAAAAAATAAATTGTCAAACTTTTGTCAATCATTAGGTAACAATTCTACTTTAAAAATGTAAACAATGCGTGGCACTTTGATAGAATATTAAGTACATACTTGGTTGGGAGTGAAGTTTTGTCCAGTGAAAACATGTGTACATTTCTCACATGTTTTGGCAGTTTTAGGCTGTACTAAACTGGCTCAATTACGGATTTCCATTTCAATAGTTCTATTTTTCCAGATTATTAAATGTCTTTATTTGATTTGTTTCTCATTTATGTCTGCATATTCTGATTCTGGCGCTTTTGACAAACAGCAATTTTTCACTACACAATATATCTTCATCCTCATGCATTACCATTTTGTTTTATTAAGGAATTATCAGAAGAATTGGAGGAAAAGAAAAGACATATGGGGGAAATTTATAAACAATGCCAGCTATATGGAGGCTATATTGAAGAATATTATGTGGAAAATATTATGAAAGCTCAACAACTAAAAAGATTACGTGAACAGCTAAAAACAAAGTAAGTTACTTAAAATCTTATCATAATACAATGAGTTTGTTTCTTAGCTACAAGTATATCTGTCTTGTAACAGTCTGACACTTTGTCATTCTCTGTCCAGCCCATCTAGATATTTATCCATTTCACATACAAATCATTCATTTCATCAAACCGTTTTGTCCAATCTCACAAAGGTTCTTATTATTGCCCAGAAATGCTTTGTCATTCTCTTTTCAACTTGTTTTGCTTCAGTATTTCATTTTCAACTTGAAGATTGGTGTGATTGTCAGAAAATCAAAATTTGGAATTTTTAGTCTGATTTTTTGCTCTGCTTACTTTGCAATATGTCTCATTGTGAAATGCTATGGGTTTGCTATTGGTAAAGTAGATGTTTGCAAGCACAGTTTCACCATGCATTTTCGTGACAAGTATTGAAAATTCAACAGAATAATTTGACACAAACACTATCATTCCAAAGTGAAAATTGTTAAGACATTTCTATCTTCTGGGGGAAAAGTTTATTTGAAATTCAAAAGGGATACAAATTGTATGCCAGTGGAATTGCTAGAGTTTTGAAATCTGATGCTCTACATTCTTTACAAATGATCTTTTTTAGAGTTAGAAATATTGAATCTGACCTGTTAAATATAGAAGTGAGCCTCAATCTGCCACAAGATAGCATCCTAAAGGTGAGATGTATGGCGTACATATCGAATAAATACATTGTTAGCATTTCAACGTAACATAAGTTCGATTTCTCTAGCATATCTAAAACTGACGTTTATGTCATACAGGTCCAGTTCGCCCAGCTAGTGGAAGAAAGTAAGGAATTGAGAAATAGAAAATGTGAAAATGATGTGCTGAATTGTAATGTAGAAAGACTTAAGGAGGAACAGGCTCGTTTGAAGATGGAAAGCGAGCGATTGACGCAAAAGGTAAACAAACAAATAACTAATATTGGGCAACTAATATTGGATATTCTTTCTAGAAATATCCAATTGCAAAACAGAAGGTGGTATGTGTAAAATGAAGTACAGTTCTTTATTTCACTGCCTTTCAGCTCTACGGATCATCAGCCCAACCGCCCACTAAACCCACAGCACAGTAGACACACATCCCACGAGTCTAATGACCCGTTCATCCGACAAAGATTTCATTTCTACAACTGGTGACTCTTATGAATGAAGATTGCAAATTGTTTAAAGCATATTTGTGAGGGATGCTGGTGGAGCAGTCTAATTAGTTACATCAGCCTACCTCTAGTGGTTTCCCTACAGTGTAATGCAATCAGGAAGCCTAGGAAACAAAATATGTGCTCAGATTCTAACAATCATTTAGTTACATCAGCCTAAATATCATGGTTTTCCTACAGTGTAATACAATCAGATCCGTCGTGAAGCCTAGAAGAAAATAACAACAACAAATATGTGCTCAGATTTTCAAAAGGCATTACTTGTACAACCGCAAGTGGTGTAATGTTGACTTCATATGTAAGGGCAGTGTTTTAAGGTCCAGATGACAGTAGCCTTGTTAAACCTCAGTTAAGATACCAATGACTATGCAATCATCAGATATTTACGAACATCCATTGAAGGATATTCACACCTGTAGTGGCTGCTGGTGTCAAATGGCATGGATACTGTGTACTGGCTAAAAGTTATAGAGCATGTCCTTATATAAGAGTGCCATTACAGGTTCAGGATCATTTTCGAACCTCTAGATAATACCTTTGCCATATATACATAATTTTTCCTCCGTATGTAAGTGTGTACATGCATCTAATAAGTAAACATGTAATAACCATTTATGTCATTTATTTTATGGTCCATCACTATTCATATTCCATACGTATCATTTACATCATGAAGCATGAAACCTAAATTAGACAATATTTTTTTCACTATTATAGCATGAAATTTAATGAGGACAAAAATACTTACCACCTACCTAGCATTCAAACGATGGACAATAACTGACAAGCAGATTCTAGAAAATCCAAATTTTTCCAATGCTTGTGATTAATATTATCAATAGTAGACATACAAGTTCAACAATACAGTAGTTTCTAAACAAGGATAATAATCAGATCATACACTAAGCTTTCGACATCATCCGCCATCTTGATCACATTGGTTGACGTCATTCGTCGTCACTGGGACCTCGGAAAATCCCCGGGTTGCGCGCCCCCCTCCCCCTCCCGGGTGAGGACATTGTTCCAGATGGAAGGAAGCTGGTGCCTGCCCCCATCTTTATTTAGTGAGGGGGAGGGGGGCGCACAACCCGGGGATTTCCTGAGGTCCCAGTGACGACGAATGACGTCAACCAATGTGATCAAGATGGCGGATGCTGTTGAAAGCTTTGTGTATGAACTAATTATTATCCTTGTTTAAAAACTATTGTTTAACTTGTATATTTCATATCCAGGATAAATGAATTTCCATCAAAAATAGTAAACATGTCTTTAATGTGTCCATATAATCTGCAATTTTTAAACCAAGGTAGCACCAGAGATACGTGGGCAACACGAGACTGAAACATGGACTCACAAAATGGAACACAATATCATGCTTGCTTCAAAAGCTTAGATTATATCTTATAGTGTAGCGTTTCCCAATTTGTGATCCTTCCCTTCAGTACAGTCTCATGCTACATTTCCCATGAATCTCCGGCGTTACATCCAAGTATTAGATAAGAGTTTATTATTGTTGAAGATACACTAACTTATACATTATAGTTTCACCCCACTGAACACATAGACTGATATGTCGTTGTAAGCTTAAATGGCAATACCTTGATATCAATGGCAAGCATACATAACGCTCATATACAGGTTAACCATGGATATGACATCAATATTGTGGAGCATATACACATTAACACTTGACTGATTCGTAAAGCGATGGTCAGACAGGCAAGAGTGTTGAAGGGTAATCCATTGTGGTAGCCATTGTTGAACTACATCATCATCAGAGATGTGTTAGAAATGAGAAAATAACCTTTTTACCCGTGTATTTATCATCTCCTGCACACCAAAAAGCAAATAATTTGGGAATGAACATGCATGCCTGTCGGACTAGTTCTCAACCTGAATTAATTTACTACTCCCTTTGAATGAGTTCATCGTGTTGCAATTGGTAATTAAGTAAATTTATTATTTTCATCATTCACAACACTAAAGAATTTATAAACGTTTGACATTTCCAAAAACACTACTACGCATGTCAGATCATGGTTTACGGCCGCCGTCCCCGCCTGCGGTTCACATCCGGAAGCAAAGTCAGACCATGAACAGAGATGAGGGGGCCCACCAGCTTCCGAAAGTCTACGACCCAGAACTTTCCGCAGGTGAGGACGGGGGCCATAAACCATTATCTGACATGTGCAGTAGTGTTTTTAAAAATGTCTGCAAAAGCAGACGAAACTGTCAAACGTTTATAAATGCTTTAGTGTTGTGAAAGATGAAAATAATAAATTTACTTACTTTACTACTTGTGTCTAATATCAGGTTACTCCATGAATAGAACGACCTACACATGTGTGAGATTGCTAACACAATTAAAGAAATCAACATTATAAATTAGTACATTAAATGGGCATTCTCAATATATTAATTATAGCACCACTAATATCAATACACTCTGGTGGCTTTGAGGTCATACTCCTGATACCTTGAACAGTACCATAAATGTCAGATTGCAAATATCACAATACCATACTAATATAGTAGCCTGCCTATACAGATATACTCAATGCTCAAATATAATAAAGTTTTCCATCAGCTCACTTGAGTAAAAACATTTAAGCTCAATAAATTAACCAACTTTGAAACTGTCAAATAATATTTGCTCATTCAATAAACAAACAAAACATCACATTCCATCACACAAACACTTATTTGAACACACAGGTTTCAATCACCAGGATTCACTCTATAAAAATATATGTCTATGCCTCTGTCATACAAAACTGTCCATACCATGGTCACACATGCGCCACCGGTCCACACAAATCTCCAAGCTCAAACACCACATTCACACTGTTCCCATTCACAGCACCGTCCCTCCCACAGATTTCATCCCTGCCACCTCGGCTATCCTGCGAACATAACAACTCCTTCTCTGCACAATCCTGCTTCTCCAAACACTTCGAGCCACAATCCATGTTCCCTATATCGAGCCTGGATCGCTCCAAGGCCAGCTCCACATCCTCATACCTGGGTGGCGGATCTGTGAGCTTGGATCTGTTGAAGAAGATGCCTCGGGCAGCCCAGTCCTTGAGGACCTGAAAGTAGCTGGGCAGGAGCTGCGTCCATGAGGTGGTGCTGGGGGAGCGTCTGAGAGAAGTGGGATGGT
Source organism: Streblospio benedicti (assembly GCA_019095985.1). Lineage (NCBI taxonomy): Eukaryota > Metazoa > Annelida > Polychaeta > Spionida > Spionidae > Streblospio > Streblospio benedicti. The sequence goes on along the minus strand of CM032666.1, from coordinate 18,166,581 downwards.
GGGAGATCCCACCATCCATACCCCTGGAGGAGCGCCGCATGAGGGGTGGTGTCCCGGTGAGGAGGGGATCCTCCTCTGGTGGCGTCCGGGTAAGAAGGGGATCCTCCTCTGGCTGGGAGGACTCTTGGTGCTCAGCTATTTGCTGCTGTGAGGTGAGTTGAGCTGTTGTATATGATGATGAGGAGGTGTCTGATGAAGGCTGCAGGAGGTTGGATGAACTTCCAGATTGTCTAAAAGTGCAAATATGTGGAAAATGCGAACGTAGTTTCTTGGAAAAAAACATTCAAAGCAATGATGAATTATATTATTACCATTGAAATATGCTCAGTGCATAGTGTGTATCTTTAAGGATTAAGAGTTTGTTTCTGAACTATCTGCCGATCATTATCAAGCTAAATTGAGGATTCACAAATAATAAACCTTTATAAGCCAATATTGGATACTCATGTGCACAACATTACTGGATTTCACCTTCTTTTGTACTGTATTCTGATAGAAATGTGAATTGGCAGCAGAAATTGGAAATACCGGGATCTAAAGCTGTCATTTCAGAATACAAAAGAGGGTGAAATTCAGTTACTTTATTAGCCACAGCACATTGTAGTTTTACCTGCTGGGCTGTGCAAGCACACTGCCACGGCGTAGTGACAACACCACTCCAAAAACCCTGGGGCCAGCCCCAGATGATCTGGCCGTAGGTGCTGTGAGGACCACATCCTCATACCGCGGCGGTTCATCGTCCTTCTCCTGCCGGGAGCCGCCCGAGGGTGACAGCTGGTGGAAGCTGGTGTCGTCCAGGTCGGGGTCGGCAGCTGCCAGCCCCGTCACCGGCTCCAGGGGGTCCAGGGCCGACAGGCAGCAGCACACCTTGACAGAGAGACGGGTGATAGTACAGTGGAATCTGGTTATTAGCACCTTATTAGTGGGTTGGTGAACTGTTTTAATTAAGTTAATTGCATTGCTATAGGTGAAGCAAAATTATTGGATTTATTTTAATTCCATCTATGTATCTCACAATATCTACCCATAACATTTATACAGCCATGTTTCTGCACAACCTACAATGTTTACTAAACAACAAATTTTGCTCAAATTTGATGCAATCATGAGGTATGAAATGACACTGAAGTGAAAAACATTTTTTGGTACTTTGCCAACTAAACTATGTCTTCCGTAGAGCCATTAAACTCATATCCATATACGTGCAAATGTGAATGTGTTTGACCTGTGCTACTGGTGGCTTACATGTATCTCGCTCACATTGCATATAAACAAGTTTAGTATTATAGAATCTCTGGATGTCTATGCCGCAGGCCGTACCTTCTTGGTGTGTCCCATGGCCACCGCGCAGCCCAACACCGCGATGCTGATGATCACCAGCAGCGCGATGATGCCTGAAAACAACAGTGGAAACTGTTTGACAGGAGGAATACAGAGCATGAGATCATTGGTGTGAGCCTGCTGTAACAGAACTATGCCCTTCAGTTGAACTGTTTTTTTCTTCACACGACAATTCGCTTGTAGATCCTGAGCAATATCATGCAGCAAGTTACATAACACAACATCCACTGAGTATGATAAATGGTTGATATTAAGCATACGCTTGTTTTTCTTCGAAGTTTTGTAAGAATATTATGAACACCCCCCACATGCAAAGTTGAACAATCTATTTTGCCAAGATCCACAATCAGCTGAGTGCTAGTACCATTTCTGTCTTGGTTCAGTATTGTCAACCAGTCTTCACAGATAATCACCTAATTAAGTGTGAAAACAAATATGGTTAATGTCAAATTGCGTTCACAAAACAACGGATGACACCTTGATTAAAAGATATTGTAACAACATATTTAAAATCCAGTAGACGACACTTGGTCTCATGATATTTTCGTTGACTGTACTTTTTGGCTGTGCAATAATTAAGAAAGAGAATTTTGAAATTGATATTCTTAAACGTTTTCAAGCTCTATAAGGCTCCTTATCAAATAACATGTTTCCACAAAATGTTGTGGAGACGTTTTAATTGATAAGGAGCCAACATTTTGTGGAGACATTCTCTTTCTTAATTATTGCACAGCCAAAAAGAACATTCAGCAAAACTATCACAATTGTAACAACAATACAATGTCCAAACTGGCTTATAATCAAGATACTCTATATATCGATAGATATATCCCAACATATTAGCCAAGCTCCTATTTTGTTTTCAAAGAAATAAAATATTCAAACACTGATTGTATCAATCAGACATGTGCACCTGTAGCATACACTTAGACGGACAGAGATCATTGGATAGTATGTGAACACAGATTAAATCTATTGATCTTGGATTGAAAAAATGATTTATCAACCTGCTTCATTATATTGATAGGAAAAACAGATTACGATTAGTTCACGTTTGAATGTGCAGTGTTTTTGCTACCTTTTGATGTGATGATGTATGACTCTAAAACGTTAATATACAGAAAACATTACATTGGGAAATTTGAGCTGTGCTTGCGAAAATTATCTATAGATTTATCTGTGTTAAAAGATTATCAATCACAAAATGAACATGTCACGTATTGTTTGTTTTACAGCTAGATTTGAATTGAAATGGCAAGTTTGTATTGACTAAGTTTTGCATACTATTTGGTTTAAACATATTTTATTTCAACAATGAAAAATGATTCGGCATGGCAAGATGCGACTTGAGTCGTCTGCATACTATTTATACAGCTCTTGAAGCTGAAAGCACGAGTTAAAGATGTGTAGGCAGAATGCATAACGCACTGATGAGCACTAACCCTGTACATGAAAATGTAATGATTTTATTCATAGTTCTTGAAGTGTGATTGGCTATTTAGTCCAGGTGCACTTTTTAATAGGCATGTTTCATAATGCGTTTATGGTACATATAGAGAACTTTCAGCATCCATTTTGGCGAAATTACATTGCTTGAAAGAAAAATATATTTGAGCTTGTTCTCTAGACAACTGTGCTAGTCTAGCCAACTTACAACACGATAGAGGGCAAGGGAGCGAGTACGGCGGGCATGGTATTATGTGCAACTCATCGTTCTGATGATCGTCGAAGATGTGACACAAAATGGTATCATTGTACAGTAGAAACTCGTAATCTTGATATTGCTTATCTCTAATTTTCTCTTATATTTACCTTTTTCATTTGACTCACTACAGCCAAATATATGGTTGATTATCTCGATTAGTGACTATCTTGAAGATTTTAATGGTGTAACGAACTATTCGAGATAACAAGTGTCTATTGTACATGTACATTGTTTCTAGTGTTGTAATTGTATCTGCCTGTCTGCCCACTCCCGTTCCTCACCAGCCATGGTTGTAGTAGCACGGTCCGTGCCGATACAGTGGTACATGCGGCTGCACATGGGGTCGTCACGGTTACTCATGCTGTGTGAGGTATCCGTCTCCGTGGCAACGGGCGGTGGCAGGGACACGCCGGCTGCTGAAAGGAAGCGGAAGTTGTCATGTGATTGTGAATATTTGTGTTAGAACGTTGTTTCATCAGCTGCTCAGACAGCTTTCTGGATACTGGCACGCTCGTGTTCATCTCTGTGACTTAGGATGTAAACATTAACTTGTAGCCCATTGACAATGAAGCTAGTTAAGTTGGGGCCCCGGCTATGATGGCAAGTGGGGTTGCATTACACAGCCAAGGCAATAGCTTCTCGGTTAAAGAAGTCGTGTTTACATCAATACATCTTTAAGGTCTTAGTTAGAAAGATGAGTCTGTCTTCGATAGCAATTTTATGTGAATGAATAGGCGCTATCTTTACCTATATGAGTGCTGTTGGCGGTTGTGAGGGTGATGGACTGCGACATCCGGTTCCGGCCGCACTGGATGGTGCACGTGACCGTGCCCTCCATGTCAATTGACACCTGCCGGGGGGGACATAACATACAGACAATTAGCACTCAATGAACATGGGAGTGGACATGAGATTGTAGGTTATGTAAGGTAAAAGCAATCAGTGTGTCTGTTTCTGCTATGTTCTATTCCAATTATTTTTTTATGTATCTGCCTGTCTATTCATCTCTCCTCTTGTCTCATACAAAGACTTTCTCTGTTGGTCCGAGAAACCCCAAGATACTATAAATGGGCCCTCAATCTTATAAAATATGCATACTGTTCATAATATCAGGGTTGCGACTATAAAGCCATCAGAGGGTAATAATATTAGTTGTGATATGATTAACATATTTAGACAGAAGTGCCCACTAAGTAAATACTAATTCATGTTAATTTACGTCAGTAAGCTCAGACATGTGTAGGACTTTACATTAGTGGAGACAAAAGATATAACAAACTACTAGAAAATAAATCAAGTTGAGCCCTAGCTTGAGAGTCATGAATGTCCATTCCTAAAGGCTGCTGCTAGATGTGCAGCAGGCTAGATGATACATACACCGATAACAGTTGATTCCTTCTTACCTGTTCTATATTGAGCATACTCTGTCTCGGTAACTTGGTCCCCGGCTGCACCCATGTGCTGACCTTGATCCCGGGAATCTGGAGCAGCTCTGTCTGGCTACACGTCACCTAGAAACACATGAGGATAACGGTTAGTGTTGTGACCTGTCTCTTTCACTCAGCACTCGTATGCATAGTTTATACGTGTACAAGAACAAAATTAGTGGCTGTTTCTGAAGGAACAACTTGGCTGCATAAGAAGCTTCGTAAGCGAAATATCTTTTTAATTGGTTTTATAAAGTAGCAAGATTGCTGAAGCAAAATTTTCTTAATGATCCGCTTGGCATCTTCACATCGATTCAAGTGACAACAAGGTGTTTGCATGAGGTGTTATTTTCAATAATTTGTTAATTGCATAAGAGGCCATCAATATACACAAATGACACGCACAAGGCCGCCTCACCACATACAGCTCAGTAAGTGCATAATGGCAGCGCCGCATGTAAACCCACCTTTATAATGATCATCACCAGATAATTACGGTGATCAGCGGCCTGCTGGGCTCAGCAGGGGCTTCTGAGTTCCCCACACGTGGTAACATACATGCGACATGTAGATACAGAGACACTAATATAGCTTTACAGGCGTGTTTACATATGAAAGCTTGAAACAATAAATCAATAGAACATAACATACGCACATGTATTCTTTGTGGACATCATGTGTAAAAAGGTACCCAAGAGTACGTGTTGAACACAAATACAAAGGGATACAAGGACACAACCCTAATTTTGGAACCCCATGTGTGGGTCGTTTGCACGTCATTGACATTTACCTACTAAGACGTTTGCTCATCGGGCCACCTGTGGCACTGGCTTCACAGGGATTAAGTGAGGCCGAATGTTTGTGAGACGGTAAAGGCCATGGTGAGGTGGATTGTCATAATAGACTTGTGTTGTGTGCTTGCTCTCATCAGCATTTGGGACAAGAAAAGCCTTTTCAAGCAAACATGTTATGGCCAAGTATGGCATTTCTTAATACATTTGATACATAACCGATTCACGCTAACTTACATGTATCACAATCAGGCCATGCTTGCTTTCTCGAGGGTTAAGAGAGGAAGTATAATATTGTATCACAAGGAACCTGATGTGAATGTAAAGTATCTCGCCCATGATAACAGTAAATGGCAACTCTAAATAAGCATACCCATATGGACCCTTATCGTTGAGTCTGTCTCTGACCAATAACCATACCACATTAACCCCTGACCCCACCACACTGACCTGTGACCCCCGCGGTCTGAGTGACCATGTCATGGAGCAGATGGCGCCTGTGGCTGTGCGGCGGCCGTCCTCGCTGGCTTCCGGCACGAGGCGCAGACTGGCAGCGGTGGCAGCGGGGTCGCTCCAGCGGCCAGACGTGGCGTGCTCACCACCCTCGGCCGGCACCAGCTGGCAGGTGACATGGGCCGGCCGGCCGGGCAGCAGGCGCGGGGCCGGCGATGAGGTCACTGCCAGCAGCACTGGGAGGGAAGAGACAGGGGATGGATTTGTGGAATTTAGAGTTACACTGAGATAGTGTGAGGTTATGCAAGCTGTAACTGACTGGATTTGGACAGGATATATAGCGTTTTATGATGCAGTTCAAGGGAGAGACGATGAATGTGGCTTTGTACTCAGGGAAGTGGGCTTAGGTAGCACTGGAAAGGATCTCATGGTGGTTTAAGTTGCTGGTGCTGCTGCTGCTGCTGCTGCTGCTGCTGCTGCTGCTGCTGCTGCTGCTGCTGCTGCTGCTGCTGCTGCTGCTGCTGCTGCTGCTGCTGCCGGCTCGGGTAATGTCGAACTTGGATGGGTACGTGTTCTGGGAAGGATTAGATCTGAGAATTCTTACAGGTCCGTGGGTCACCGAAAGCTGACTATGGGAACAAATTGCACAGGGGGAATTCCTGATCTGAAGGCCTTGGGTGTTCCTGGTACACTAGTGGTATGGAACTCCCAATCTCTCTCTCCGTCCTCACGCGTTCCCCTGATCTGATGGGCCTTGGGTGTTCCTGGAACACTAGTCGTTGGATCTCTCTCTCCGTTGGGAGTTGTTGGGGGGTATCTGTAAAAAAGTGACCTGGTAACAAGCACAATGCATCCTGCATTGATTACAACGTACTCGGTACAAGGTCAGTGGGTGCATGTCGGATCAAGGCTAGGCCGAGGTTACAGGCTAAATATAGCGTCAGGTGTCAGACATGTGTGTCTGAAAGCATATAGGCAAGTTAAGAAACTTGTCTCAGTCGTCTAGGGGAATTGGTGTAACGGTTAGCACATTCAACTATGACATATGACCGGTCTGAATCATGGTTGGAAGGTCGTGAGTTCGACTACACGATTCTCCAATACCTTTACTAGGTATTCAAAAGATGTATCTCACTGACTTTCGTTTCAATACATACATAGACAGAAGAATGCACACGGTTGTACTATACAAGCAAACTATATTTTTCCTGCCTTATACACCAAATAAAAGCCATTGAAACTGGCCACTTAGACAATTTCTGTAATTACGAGCAATATATACTATATAAATGCGCCGCTTTCTCCATTCGATCCATTCATAAAGGGAGACAGTAATTAATTTAGAATGTCTCATGAGACCCTCTAACAAAATGCCAACAGTGAGACGCAAAGACTCTGGCTGCCTTTCATTAATGTTGTAACCCTATCCTACACTGGCGAGCTAACTATGATTGCATGTTAGCATAAATGCAGCATACCATAAGGTAACAGTAGCCTATCCTAAGGTAACTGTCATTCATCCTCATTGGGCTAAACGACTTTGCATCTTGCTAAACTTGCGGTTCTTATGAAGTTTTGATTCTGCAAGACAACATTAGGTTTCAATGGCTAACCCGCCAGCAAAGAGTTAAGTCCAAGTTACATATGTCACCGGCTTGACTGTAAAGGGAAACTGCTGTCTGAGAAGTCTGTGTCTGTGAGTTACGTCCACTCAGGGCCTCTCTTGTCATTTGGAAGGCTCTTACTTTCATGTGTCCATTTTTCTCGTGCATTGCATGAGAGAAGCAGAGCATATTTGACTTCAAAGATTTTGTGAGTAGTAGCAGATTGAGTTTAATGCTTAACGTGGCTTACATGTCAATTGATTGCTTCATACAACCTTGATACATGCGACAGATGGTTGTAACGGTGTATGTTTAGTGTACATTGGAGTCTGTGTTTAGCAAACAGTCTCCACATTAAAAGAACATTTGCACGTGGACACGTTCCACACTACAACTAACACACAGCCCATTATAAAACTCACAGTAAAAGAGACCAACATGAACCTGCATAAAGAGACCACCTCTCCATCGAGATATGATTAGGGCAACCATCAGTGGGTTGTTTCAAAAAGGGTTTACATAATGAAAAGATCAGAAAGCACCACTTCCAACATGAAGACCTAATTTCTGGGTTCATTACTTGCTGCTAGCACATGGAACAGTGACACATTGCTAATTTACACTATCTCAACAGGAGGGAGGCGTGGGTTTTTCTGTTGGACGTATCACCCGCGGTCCCGGGGGAGACGATGAGAGACAGATCGCTCGAACACAGGCAGCTGGTGGCTTCTTTCCAATCTCAAGGCATTAGCCGACGTCTAAACAGTCCATATGTAGATGGAGTTTCTCATTGTGAGGCTTTAAATGCTTTTAACTTGAATGGGCTGTCTATACAGTGTAGCTGGTCTGGTCTCAATGAAATAGAGATTAGTATGAGAATCCATGATATCCAGTTGGGGCTGGAGGCAGGAGACACCTCCAACACATATAAAAACATATGATAATAACATATATATTGCATTTGTATTGAGCTTTTGCTTGTTCAAAACCCATGAAATCAATTTTCCCCTTTCCTCGACAGCCTGGATCAGCTAGTGCGTTTTCAGTGTCAGTTCGGAGGTTGCCAGGAATGTTGCCAAGGAATGCACAGTTTGTTCCTAAACTTTAACTCTAATCAGTACATCAGGGGTCCGTTCGCACCCCAGGGGTATACTTTTTGTGATATGTGTTTATCCGCTTGGTATTTCTTCGTTTCCTTTTAAGTAGTTGTCACCCTATATCTTGTCTTTATCAGTACAGAAGATTATTTGATTTACATAAGAAATATTTGCTTGGGGTCCGCATGGACCCCACACCCGTTGAGAACAGAAAATGCCGGGTGCACTGAAAATTATTTTGATTGAAGGCCTTTAATGAAGTTGTCAGCTCATATCTTCCTATTATCAAGAATGAAAATTATTTTCTTTGGTTATACATAAGGGCCAAAACAAAAGCAATTTTATTGGGGTCCGCATGGACCCCAGACACGATGGGTACAGAGAATACAAAGTTGTTCGATAATTTGACCTATTAAAATATGTATACATGTATAATAAAAACATAACTCTTTATTTGTTATTTTTATCTGACACAGTCATAATTAACATATGAATGTATTTGTATCACAGAAAGATCATGAATTGAACAGAAAATCACATCAAATGATTGGGGTCCACATGGATCCCTATTGTACTGATTAAGGTGTTTTGGTTAACGTACTGATGAGGGTTAAGCAAACTAGACATAGAATAGTAATCCTGCAATTACATGGTCGGATTCTTTATGCATATTCAAAAAAACACACAATCCCTTATATCTCTCTTCTCTTTTCTAGAAGATTGTTCTGAACACACACAACATTAATAAAGTAGATAATTTTCCAAAGTCTATTTTTAACAGCAGAACCAAAGACTAAGCAATAATAATCATAAAAAGTAATGCTACTACTCAAATTGTACATATAACAAATAAGATTGCTCTTTGTTGATACACTATCAACTCGACTACTTGACGTCATTGTCTCATGATCAATCTGAGGCAGTTTTTGTTTCACACCAGAGCCGTCGCATGTTTTCTGTAATTCGAGTGCAAATCTATTTGCTCAGCTTTTGAACTTGTCTCTGCCTGCCCTTTAAGTCGCTCAGATTTCACACTCGACATGCAAAATCAATGGATCGGTTCTAGTTGTCAAACTTTATAAATGCTGTGATATCTGTCAGCATTTTGGTACTTTAATTCAACACATTGTACAGACACTGAAATAGAGTAACTGGTGTTTAAATACATAAGTCTACATGCTATAACCTCTCATTTGATACCACCTCCAGGATCAAATGGTCTAGAGAGAGAGGGTTATTATGTCATCCATGGTCATTTTCTTTTTAGAGGATTAATTAAGAGGTGACCAGTTTATAGTGGGAGGCTCTGCCGTTTATTTCCTACTTTGCAACATTTCAACATCACAATGATAGTAGTCAGATTATATTGTGGATTTCCTGCATATAAACACTTTCTGCCACTCCCATAACAAAGTGTATTGATACATCAGAACCTATTACATTAAGTATTGATACAGGTTGACGCGCCTGTTAAATAGACCTATACGATCTATTATAGCAGCAGCCTGTTGGTTAATTACATGTAACTATAACACTATCCATTGTTGGTAACATCTGACATGCTCACAGCACCCTATGTGGTAATTGACAAACAGAATGCCATTAAAGCTCTACCAGGAACAACATGGTGCACGCTTTGCTGAACCGGTGAGATCAATGTGGTTTGTGCACTGCACTTAATATAGATACTAATTACTTTATTGTGTACGCAAGAACTGTGGTTAGCGACGTTAACACTATGTTCTAAGAAACAGTATATTACTTGATTTTCCTGTCTAAGTGCATTTGTGTATCGTTACTCAACTCATACACCTGACTACTTAAAACGCCGGTATCTAGGCAGACTAGTGTGGACGAAGAAAGCATTTGTGTAAATATCACTATATACCACTCTCAAATGGTGACCCTCCAATGTATTAGGACCAGGGTAGACATCAGACATAGCCCAGAGTTCCCTCGCCCCTCTCCAGCCATCACGTCGCCATCAATAGAAGTGGCATTGAGCACGTGTTGCTGTTTATTTCCTGCCAATCACGTCACCTCCGGCTCTCAGGCGGATCATGCGCACTCGAGGCCGGAGTCTCGTGTTAAAAACGTCGGGGTGCGTGTTTTCATTTCCTCCTCTCGTGTGTGTCGCAGACGTTCTAGGGGCCTTGGGCTTTGTTAGTGTTAAACTCAGCGAGTGCTCACTTTAGACTGTCTCAACATAACAGTTATTTCATTAAGCTAGGAGCAGACAGTCCCGAATGAAGTAAAGCAAAAACAGGTGTGGCATTGAAGGTATGTCATCTCTCTTAGAAAAATTGCCAATGGTAGAATGAGCTTTCGTCATTAAGCGTTGTATTTCCTATTATACTTATGGAAAAAATCATTGATGGCAGGCCACTGTCTGAGAGCTCTTTCTTCAGGTCAAAATCTCCCACACGGCATGGTTCGAGTCCCAGCTGTGGCTGTGTGATATAGACTTCTAGACTTGTAGACAACTTGCTCTGATGTCGATGCTTACACTCAAGTACATTCATTACAATAAACCTCTGGAAGTCAGTGGCAGATGCAGGGGGGGCCATGCACTATTTTAAAACGGCGATAATCCACCAAACCCTGGAGCAAGCATACTAACAGCGAAACATAAGTTGTGTAGGGTAAATAACCCAGAAGCGAAAAGAATTACTTTATGAGTTTCCACCATGTTGCACTGAATGCGCTGTACATTGGGTTAGTGTGGTCATATAATCACTCAACCAGGCCGCAAACAGCAGCAATAAGCCTATGTGTGCGGGGTAAATAAGCTGATGATGTTGACACATGACTGACTCTCCCGCCCATATGCGAGGACACGGCTTGCTCCTAGTGAGTCAGCATCGCGCAGTAGCTGCCTACAGGTTCCGTACGGCTTTAGACTGTTATTGCTATCTTCACCGTGATCGTCTCATCCCTGAGATTACCTGATAGAAAGAAGATATTGATGAGGGCCGATACAGAAGCCAGACACACCAGCCTGTTAGTGACTGCGCCAGACGTGACCAGACACGGAGACAGCCGGTTGATGAGAGACGTGTACACACAGTAACACATTGCACAGTAGGACCCGTCTATCATTATTATCTCTTTATTGAGAGCTCGGCTAAAAATATCAATTGTTTAAGTGCATATACTTCTTCAAGAGAAACCGCACTCCATAAAAAGATCAACTCCCTTTGAGATCACTTGTTTCCAGCCGTTGTTTCGTTGTTAAAAGAGGGGTTCTATTGTACTGCTAATTGAAGTTTTTTTTGGTGATATTTCATGATACCTTTATTATGCAAATAGCATACAGTGTTTTTGGTACTTGGTGTTGCATCATTATCATGCATATTGCAGTGGCTTATTCTGCTCCATTGCAAATGAGCGACAACTTCACTATAGAACAAACAGAGCGAATATAATGAACTGATATTTGTGTTTTAGTGACTTGTGTTTGCATTTTCATTATGCATAATCACAGATGGTTTTACATGTCCATTAACATGTCACTGTTGGCTTGTCATTTCCCGTGCTATATTTACTTGCCGCAGTCATGCGGTCCAGGAGACTCAGGAGCAAATCATCAAATATATATCGCATTAGTTTGAGCCTGATTATACATTCAAGTTTCACAAGATAATTGTTAGTGTCAACCATATTAATAGCACGGACCTTCTATTACCTATTTGTATAGATTCTGTGTCACCATAATTAAGGCTGGTCGCGTTTGCCAGTGCCGGTTACTTCTCATGGTTACTCGATCTACAATCTGATAGCACTTTATCTACAGCTTCCATTCCTGATTCAAAGCATGTTAACATTTCAGTTAACATTCAGTTTGGCATTCAATGCCTCAATGTGCCATTTAAATAATGCTAAATAGTTCTCATAGTTTCTAAGAACCCGAGCAGAGGAGCCAAATTTAGACTAAGCCCTGGGCGCTATAACGGTAACATGACACGCTATTGTGCTAATGCGCCTGGCAGCAGAGCTTCCCTATTAACACTACACAACTACTGCTCTCAAGTGTAGTCAATACGGAGAAGTCTATATATGGAGATGCCTGTTGTTATCTTCATGGGGAATCGGAACTGATGGGTGTATGATAGAGCTGGTCCCTTTACGGAAGTATGGCTGAATCATTCACTGCTACAATGTTGAATCCAAAAATGTTTAGCTATTGTATGACCAGTAATATGTTAGCCTTGTTTAATCAGGCTCTCTATTGCATCTGGCACATGTGAGGATCACAACGAGTGTGGTTGATCTAGACTTCTAACACTATGTGAACCAACCATGATAAACTCTCTAAAATTCAAATGTTCCTTTTCCCATTCAGTGAAAAACGCCATAGGTTTAATGTCGTGTGGAATAAAACTCACGTGGATGACAAGTGTCATCGAGCAGACGCTGTGGTGGTGTGCAATAGACAGTGTGGTTAAAGGAGGCCAGTGGATGACAGGTCCATACGATGAGCTGTTGGCGGTAACCCAGTAACACAGTTACACGAGCCGGTAATGGTATCTGTGTGCTGTCCTGGGGCACATCTACTGTTATGTAATCGTGACTGGTTTTTATGCTTGTATTGTTGACTACAGGTGCTGTTGGCTGAGAGTGTGGTTATCTGCACAGTATAGATATAGGAGTGTCTGATTGTTGAAATATAATCTAGTTGTCACTCACAGATCCATGTTTTTGGAATGCTGCGACCACTTAAGGTTGAACTCAGAGTTTAGTACAAGTGATCAATATGCAATATTCCGCCCGTCCCCTAAAGAAAAAAAACAAAACAACAACAACAACATGAAATTGAATATTCGCTTGAACATAATATAATGATGTCTACAAATATCAATGAAGTGTCTATTTCTGGGGGTGGATGTTAGCGATACATAAGCAGACTGGCAAGTACCGGTAGTAAAGGCCCTTTGACTCTGCCTATCATCAACCAGGTCCACCTTCAATGCTAGCCCCTCGTACACTCCAGGCATAGCACGTGGCTCGCAGTGTCATGTAACCTTGTAACTATTGGCAGGTGTGTGATCAATGTGCATGGTGTGTAGTGTGTAGTGGGTACAGCAGATCCTGCATCAGGGATCACATCACATCATCAAGCTGTGCCGTTGAGAACCCGAATGCTTCGTAAAAGACCAAAGAGAAAGGTCAGTAACATGTGTGACAGCAGCATTCAGTAACGGCAAATCGTATTCACAACAGCGGCCTGACCCCTAGTCGCCGCCCTGCCACCTGCTTACTGGCTGTAGTGTTAGCCACCGGGCATTGAGTAGTGGTCCCCTCCATGTGGTCTGGTTGACTCTAGTGAATATGGACATGACGGTTCGTAACTAGATGAACACCAGTAATTTGCCATGTGTCACTATGTTTACCGGACCAGACCTACTGTTGACTTTGTCCTCGTCACTCTGGTGAAAACAAACGAGATGTCCAGTCTACTTCATGCAATGCCTTAAAACAACAAGTAAACAACTATATGGGTTCACTCCCCATAGGTGTCATAGGAGGAAACTCAATGTGTCGTCTGGACACTGGTGAAGTCAACAACAGCAAGTATTTCTCAGTAAAATTATAGTCTTGACTATTTCCTTCCGTAATGTAAGAACTGCAATAATGTAATATCCTTGTTATATTGTAAGACGCGTGTAGAATATATAGTGTGTCCTTACATGGTAAGCTGACTAAAGGACATTGTACACCAGTAACCCAATATTTTTATAATTTCCTGGTAGTTTCTGTATGTAGCAATATACCACGTGTGATTCGCACTAAACAGAGATGAAACAGTCAGGATGTCAAGGAACATATATGTGGGTGGCAGGATTCAGTGGGATATTATACTTCAAACTCAACAAAGGAAGTTATGCACTGATCAGCCTTCCACATGCCTGAAAACATTCTTTCTGCAAAATCAACATAATCAGAGCCAATTTACTCTTCCAAGACACACAAACATGTCGAGGTGGTAAATAGAGACTCAGTGTGTCTGTACATGGCAAACGTAGCAAAAACAGTGTAGCTTCCACCACGGTAACATGATCTGTTTGGCAGCATAGTACAAATGAATAACATCACATTACACGTGCCCACGTGGGGTATCTAGTTCGAGGGCTAAGATTCACACAAACACTTGATACTCACGTGTAACTCAATAAGAAATGTATTATAAGTGTAATTTGAAACATACTTGTTAAAATGCTATTATTACAAAGACCGTTGTCGTAGCAACACCATGTTGCACCAATTGTAAGACATGAGTATAGAGCGCAGCATTTATAGCGTACCACCATTTTCTGCCGACGTCACTTGTATTGTGTGCTAGCCACAAATATTCAGCCCAAAAGCTTTACTAGAAACCCATAACTCTGGGATTAAACTTAAGTTAGCGTGGTCTGTCTTTACTGACAACCTTTAGGATACAGGGTGTGATGAGACGATGACTACTAGACCACTACTAGACCACTAGATAGCTACTAGATTCTACTACAATATTCAGTACTGTCTGACCCTATCTTTAGGCTAATAGGTTTTTTCTAACATCGCCTTTCCCTCTAGATTAGACTCACACGTCACCATTACATCACTATAAAACACACAGCTGCATTAGTTGTGGCTCTAACAAATCACATTTCGCTGTTTGCCGGACAATGCTTTATGCAGCAACGTTCACGTCCCCCGGAGTTAGAGCTTGTTAGCCGCGAGTTTACAGCTTCTTTCTCTAATTGGACAACACGTTTTGCGCCTCATAAACTGCACTGATGCGTATGTATGACAGACGCACCCTGTGAAATACACATATAGTAGAGCCTTCAATGAAGACCATCCTCGTAGATAGACCACCTCTGTGTTAAGACCATACCAAGCCTTCATAGTTGGACCATTGTAAACCTCCATAAAGGGACCACCTTTCTGTTGAGACCAATTGAGGCAAGCCCCTGGGTTGGTGGAATAAAGAGATTGTACTGTATGACAGGCGCAGAGACTGGACCCGTGTAATGATAAGAAAACATACAGTGTGGATAAATGGCAAATACGTAAAACGCTTATAATAACACAGAGTTGTGGAGAAACTTACGACAGGGAATTTATATGGATAGAGTAATATACGAGGGACACAGTAGGATATTACTGTATAAAACGTGTGCGTAGTTTTGTAGAGAGTCGTTGTTGCACGATGTTAAAGTATAAAACTTATATTGTTTGAAGTCATTGTTATTGTTGCTGTTTTCAATGTTTCTCTCTGCGTTTTAACACTTTCTTCCTATGGATGCCATGTATCTGTTGTAAAAGTGCTCATTAGCTGCACACATTAACTAGGCTGTTTTAACTGCAAACTGCAACGTATTAGTTCTCAGCTTTCCTCATGTCGGATCAATCCCGAGTCAGAAAGTCACGAATGTTCATATCTAGAACATTATAGTGTAATGGAATTGTAGAATACAGATTTACACATAAATCTGACTCTAAACGCACACTTCTGTGATACCTGCAAAAATAACAACCTCTGTTGTAGATTATCAGGACGGTTTGACTGTGGCATTAGAGGCTATCTCTGCAACTTCCGGCCTTTATCTGCCCGCTGACAGCAGATAAACCTACCACTTAACACGGGCATCATCAAAGCTGCTCAGAATACCTAGAGAACGAGATACAGAGCTCTATGAACCAGATACAGAGTTCTATGCAGATGCTGAGAAACAGTTTGCTCTTCCCGTAACTTTCGTGTGTGTTTTATACACGGTTTATATGTACAGACAGCACATTTTGTACCTGAGCAACAATATATTTATACGACCATCATCTGCCCAGCCACAGATAACGTAAACTGTATTTTAGCACAGCATTTATACTCAACTTGTAGTAGTAACGATGGAACAAAAATAGTGGAACGTTGCACATTGCCTGTCTGCTTCACTCACAAGTAGTTGTGTGAGGTTTTAATGGCTTCACATTAGATCCAGGTCATTGCTCCATCTCTTTAACATCATAGAGTGCGATCTTCTCACTTAAAAACGCCAGAGGCGTTGCAACTATACCATTTGCACTGTAAAGACACTAATGTGGACTATTGCTTTTATTTTTTACCTCTCAAAGGTTTTTAATGTATTTTATATTACAGTACAAATAAATATAACTTCTCTAAAGAGCCCTCACTGAAGATATCTATAGGGAGGTGGTCTCCTTACAGAGGTTAGAACAAGTGCACCTGTTCTGTTTGTCTGCCATCTCTGTAGTAAATAAAACAACGTGATGTGAGCAAGTAACCTAAGACACACAGACATGAAAGTTGTTGGTAGAAAAAGGGGTGGGAGTGGAGATTAAAGCCCCCCTGGATCTGCTTATGGGACTGCTTCATATTGGGAAGTCAGTGAACCCACACAGTAAAAACAATATACCTCTCTGCGGCGGATGTAATCATCCTAGATCGGAAGGCCGACATGACAGGTCAATGCTGATGGGAGAGTTATCCACCCAATAACAACAGATTAGTGGACATAACCATGACAACAGATACGGCTTATCACGGATTCGCTGATAGGGAGCTGTTTGATCCAGATTGCTGCATGACCACTTGATATAGATATTTGAAGTATGTCATATTGCAATTATATAAGTTGCATTTGGACGTGGACATCTCATCGTTATCCCATCCTTTGATTTCGTATATCGGGAGCATTAAGATGCATCGGGTGGTCTCAATGTCACTCGTTATTGGTGTGTTGCACCATCAGTGGCATCATTGGGGTGGTCCTTCATGAGGGCGGCCTTGGTTGGCGCATTATTACACACCTGACAAGATAGGCCGAGCCTCATGTCAAACAAGGCTCCTACAACGGCCACGCCTCACCATTATTGAACTCACAACCACGAGTTTGGTAGGCCTATAACGCCATCATAGTGAGCTACATAAATATGAGTACACTATAGACATACCATATTGCAAAACCTACTCAAGATCATTGCCTCATAGTCTATATAGGGTTGACTCCTTGATTAGCCATCTTGCCACAGCAAGGAATCACCTATCAATTGTTCTTGATAGATGAATCTAGATGAATCCTCATGGAATTCCTGACTGATGCTCAAATTTACTACACTGATAATTGATTACAATACGTAAAACTAGCCTATACATTACCGCTATACATAGTTTGTGTACTCCTTTTTTCCCAGATACATCAACTTTGCCTTGTATTACACACACAGCATATGTGTCTAGCGAGCTCTTGAGACGTTAAAACATCAGGGGGAGTGTGATTTAAACGGGTATGAATCTGAGCAAACTGCCAGCACATGCCATATCCTATCTCAAACATTGCCTCTTCATTATAACATAACAATTTACTGCACTTATATTGCCTCCAAATACCAACTGCATATTAAAGAATTTGCCAGATGCACTGGAATAAACACTTAATCATTTGCACTGGTATAAATCCAGATGAAAGCCATTTTTTCTTGTCATGCCAGTGGGGTATATTCCCGAATATTGACGATGAATCAGCCATGCCGTTGCAGCTGTTATGTGCCGAAATGTGTGTCCATTGGTGTTCTATTTAGGATTAGAATCATGTTTAGTCAAATCGATTTATCATCTACTCCATGGTATAGGATGGAATGTAAAAACCTGACCGTGTGACTGTGTATTAGCCAGTTGTGTGCAATCATCTTCACTAGAATATATGGCCCTATCAAAAGGTGCAGAAAGGATGAGTTATTTCGCAATCACTGTACTCTCTATGGATAGAGAACAACCCTGGATAAATGATGACCCTCAAACTCCCGAATATAACATGATTGAAACATCATTACATCATAGGTAAAAGCTACTGTATAACATCTCTATGAGGAGCATCATAGGGACTGGCCTCAAGTAGTCTCAAAAGATTAGATGGTCTCTTTATGGAGGCTGATTCTGATAAGTGTATTTCGGATTTGAACCACGAGACATTTTCCTGATATAGAGGTGTTTGTTTTATAGATATGGTCTCCATAAGAGGATGTACTGTACATTTCAATGCGGGCATGGCACCATCAATTTATGAATGAACATATCAAGAAGACTGTTGGGCGTATGGATGATCTAAGTGCATAGCTAGCTTCAGTTCACAGCTGGATATCTGACAGCAGCCACCAGGCAATACAACTAGCCAATATTTCACTCTTTACAATGTTTATGACATCATGAGAACCTTCAATTAACAACACTTTTATACAGAGACAAACTCCACTGTGTCCAAAATAACCGATGACAATGGTCATCCCAATCCCTCAATATAAGAGACCATTACAAAACATTTGTCAAGATACCACCTCTCAAGTGTGGCCAAATCAAAGCAGCTCCTGATGGTCTCGATAGAAAGTTACTACTGTACACGCACGCATGATTCTGGCAAAGCAGAATCCGTTCTAAAAATGTCGCCTTATTTACGAAGTTTAACAAAGCGCTAAGTTTGTGTTTCCAGATGTGTCTAAGTGTTCCCATGAAGCCACCGGTTTAAATTAGTTTGCTGACTTCTTCTTTTTTTACAACCCCTGCACTACGACCAAGACTCTGGGACGACCTCTGGGTGGCCCTACTGGATATGTATAAAATGAGCCTGATGTTCTAGCCATCCATGTGTAGAACCAACGACCTTGTTGGGTAAAAAGTCTAAGATTGAATCTACAATTTAAATAAAAAGTAGAAAAATACGGTCCTAACCACGCCCGTCCGTAGATCACACTCCGCTCACGCCATGTGGCGCTACATCTCCATCTAGAGGCAGCTTTACTACGGCGACACACGCACACGCGCACTCACTCACTCACCCAGGAAGTGGTTTGTCTCTGTGATTCATGGCAGCAGCCGCCGGCAGCGTGTTCTGGGGTTCACTTCACGCGGTCTTGACAGCAGCAGCAGACAGGTTTATTTAACAAAACGTAACAAAATAAACAGCTTTCAAACAGCGTCGGTGAAAATAGGCAGTGTTCGTAGAAATATGCATTAGAACATCCATGTTGGATCATCTCTGTAGATAGACAACTATTAGGACCACGTGTCGTGGTCGCTACCCTCCATAAAGAGACAACTTGAGTCGAGACCACCTGAGACCAGTCTAGGCGAGGTGTACCTCATAGATAGGTGCTACTGCATGCATTTGGCAGTGGTGCCCTGGTCAATGTCAAGTCAATGTCAAGTCAATGTTTGCACTGCAAACTTTACAACATGGCGCTATTGCGGAAATGACTAACAAGCTGTTGGAAGGTTTACATTTCGACTAAACCATTTCCCGCTATCTGAATTGGAACTTGTTTGGAGAGTAGCCAGTGATCCATACGCAATAAATTGCGGAATATACAATGTAACTTGTGAATGTGGACACTTCCTGTTTAAGGTCACTTGCGTTATGTGGACACGTTTGACATCTCCTGGTGTCCCTGTATGACAGGCTTCACTGTGTTTGAATGCTACATGTACATGTATAAAGTGATACAGTCCACTCACACTATCATTCATGCACCTCACAGTATACCATGAGTTCACTCAACACTCACCATTATCTATACACACTTAGACTCAGTATCGTGCCCTTCTCATATATACACAAGCCAATTCCTTAACCACTAGGCGAGCAAATGACGTATCACATGAGCGTGAACCATGCACAGGAGGGCTTGTGGAGAATTGGAGTAATTAACTGACAGTTATCAAGTGCAAGCAGCATGCTAAAACCCAGAACTAATAACCTTCCGCTTTGGTTGAAGCTTAATGCCATGATGCAGCCATTGCGGTAAAATCCGCTTTCCTGTCTTCTGAGAAATACAGCTTTCAGCAAGACTAACCAAACATTAGCGAACGATGTTGCATTTAGCTTAAGCCAAAGTTCAGACAGTCGGCATTTTGAAGCTCAACCACTTAGACCTTGGTTCTACATGTAATACGAACTAGTCAGTGGTATATAATTATATTGTCTCTGTACAGAAATAATTTTTAAATGTAAAATCATCATTTGACCCATAGCATTCCACATCTCCCACTGTGCAGTCAACATTTGCGAATGAACGTTTGTGACTGTCTGACTGGGTGATTAATTGAACATTTGTGACTGGGGATTTAGATGAACATTTCATGACTTGTATACTGGGGCTTTACTTTATGAGTTATGGCATGTGTTGACAGAAATTATCTGTGTTGCATCAAGTTGTAGACGTTTCCGTATCACATCTGTCATTTTATATATTTTCAGCAATGCATGGTATGTCTATAGGAGCAGACTGCACTAGTCTATACTTCCGTCTCAGTATCGTTTTTACTCTACACTAGCTCTATTCCAAACAGCGCCCATGACCAACATGCGGATTACAAGCCACGGAACATTAGCCTCAAACAATCAACAATCCGCTACAGTACAGCCTCTGTATAAGACCACAAGGGAGGCTGCCTTCAAATGGTCTGATTAGAGAGGCGGTCTAGGTATGGAGGTTCTCGGCAGTCACTTTATTGAGAGTTCTGGACCGAGCAAATTGGATTTAACATGGGGTGGTGTCTTTATAGAGGTGGTCTGAATTGGTGGTTTTCCTGTGTTACTGTACGTCGGTAGCGGGAGCGGAAATGCGAGTGGAAGCTGCGTTCAGGGATTCGTCTGGAGTCCGGATGTGGGTGAAACTATACAAGGACAGACCATGATAGCAGCAGCAGAGTTATAGTTTGTGATCCGTGGTGTCCATGGATTAGTAACATAAAACACACAATAAATGTTATCTCTACAGATGTGGTCTTAAGTGGAGGCTTCACTGTAGATGTGTGTGATAGATAGACAAACAGACACGGAAGAATGCAATAACATAGGCCTAGTGCGGTGTATAAGCGTGTTTGTGTTACATTGTTGCCCATGGATGTGTGGACTGTCTGTGTCAATGGAAATGTAATGAACTGATGGTTATATTGGATGTGATTGTTCTAGTCGCTTTATGGGTCATACCGGGGGACACCCAGACGCTATCTGCATTAAAACACCGGCTGTGGTCTCCACTATTCGGGGCAAATCATTACGGTATTCATTCAGATAATATCATATCAGGCCCTGATGATAACTAGTAGGTCTTGCTAGAATCTGAGTGCTGGGGTGCACTCATATATGCCACAATATATGCCACTTACTACTATAATACCATAACTAGTCAGTTATGTTGAAACATGCCTATGCACTCCGCTGTATTTTAATCAACATCGGCCCATTTATTCTCTACTCTGATGAATAGGGTCTATTCATCAAATGACAACAATCACAGCAATTCAGAATCGAATATTCCGAATTAATAGACTCCAGAAAAAAAATCTATCAACTACGTTGGGAAATTGGAGCATATTTTTGTTTCATTAACAGCTGATTGGACATGACGTACAGAAAATGAACATATACATTGACTTAATGACGGTGTCACACCTTCCTGTTTATGAACGCTGAATCAGTCGAGGTGCTGTATGGTCTTACCGATTTGAAGATATGACTATATTCACATCCATGTTGTTGCAGGACGGAATTATTATTTTGTCCCCACATATTTTCCTCATCTTACTACCGTATTGTGAATGTTCATAGGTGAACATTTGTGACTGTCAGATTGGGGCTTTAGATGAACATTTGTGACTGCCGGACAGGGGCCTAATTTGTGACTGCCAGACTGGGGCTTAAGATACACATTCGAGATTGGTCAGACCGGGGCTGTGACATAGTTTTACAATCTCCACAGAAAAAGGCTCCATTAATAATGTTTACAATGAGATCATATTGACTGTGATGAGGAGCGACGTGAGTAAAATGAACATGTTAGTGAACGTGGCAGGCCAGAAAAGAGCACAATACTGCGCAACGTATGGTTAACACCTCTATTTATTACAGCGAAACATATTAATTAAGACCACTCAGTGTCTGGCACAAAGTTATTCTAATAGAGATGTGGTCTCTGTATGTTTGTGGTTATCTCTTTATCAATGAAATAACAGGATGGAAAATAACAGAATACAGTGCAACCTGCGAGTAACAACAGCCACACCTCTATTTAATACAGTAAAAACTCTTAAGTCGGACCATTCGGAGGCTGGCCCCAGGTGGTCCTACTAGAGATGTGGTCTCTGTACGGAGGTTTGTAGTTGTCTCTTTACTAACGGTTCGACGGTGAAAAAGGGGCTTGTAGGTGGTCTTAATTGGAAGCTATAATACAAGAACTGATCGCAGTCAAAGAACAAGCACTACAGAGACCACAGATGCACTGTCAACCTTTGTAAAGAAGTCCCCTCTCCGTAAAGACCAGCGAATGCCAGTCCCCGGGCCTTCTCAATAGACAGGTTTCTCTGTAGTTACTTGGTGTTACCAATAGACAGGATGCTCTGTAATTACTGGGCGTTCTCAATAGAGAGGTTGCGCTGTAGTGTAACCACCAGTCACGTGTCCGCGGCACGGGTCTGGCACGTGTGGAATTACGGGGGGGTCTCGGGAGGCAGACGAGAAGTGACAAGCGTCTGTCATACGGCGGATGATCAATGAACGGTAACAAGAACGGTAACACCTCCCAGCAAAGACCACTTCTATAATGAGAACGGTAATACCTCCAAGTAAAGATCACTTCTATTGTGAATAGTTTGCCATCCCAGGCATTCACATCGTAGAAACACAGAAATCTCTTATACACTACTTAAAGGCAGTCTTATAATATGTTTGATATTAAAATTGTGAGTCGAATGATAAGAACAAAATATATATGAGGCATTCATATCACGACATGAAAAAATTCATCCATATATTGAGGCAAATTGAAGTCAAAGGAGGACTTAATAGAGCGGTTCTATTTCAGTAAACCCGGAAGCACCCTATACATGAGTGAATTAATCTCTCAGTTCAGAAAGCAAGATTCAAAATACAAATTAAAAACATTCTGATAACGTGACTATTCGGACAAATCGAATGGTTCACTGTACTCGATGACCTTCCAGTTAAACGAGTTCAACTGTATTTTATTTCCTATACAACACAACACATCCTATAACAACATAACTTGCTATATCTATTTTAAGTGGCCGACCTTTCTTGCTGATGTGACCCTCTCATTAGCCGAGGTCATCAAAGTGTGATTTGTGTGTGAGTTTTATGATTTGCTGATGACTGACACTGTGCTGATGACTGCATCATGTGAGGTTGAGCTATAACAGCCGTGTACAGAGAAAGGTGAAGCACTTATGCCATTTCAGCGTGGTAATGAAAAGTGAATCACTTAGTAACATGTACTTAGTAGTTAGATGCATGTACATGTATGTATGTGCATGAGATTAATTTACAACATCCTATCAGGTAATAAAAAGTGATTATAAATATAGCATTGAACCGCTTACATGTATTCCACAGCAGCTGCAGGTACGTATTGAAAGTTTGTACACTTAATAACATTCACTTATTAGATAGATGCATGTATGCGTGGGAGGTAATTGGTTTTCATGATCCCATTTTTACGCAATCAAAGGTGATTGACAATATAGCAATTGCTCCACCTACCCATATGAATCATATGCACATCCATGTCGCTATGGGAGATAAACGCACTTATGAAGTCCCAATGCAATGAAAAGTAATGTAACATACGTTGAGTACTGCTTACTGATGAGATTTTTTTTTTTCAATTTGCTTTCAATCTGAATGCAACATGTGTCTGAAAGGCTTGAGCATATTAAACCATCCCCACGACTTAACCTGTCGCAATTCCACAAACACTAATAGATAAACATTTGCCATTAAGAAATGTGGAGGCTGTGCCACTATTTCTGACGTCAGTAATGCATTGTGACAAGTCTGGCCAAGTTCTGAGTTATTCGAGCATTTAGCAAACAGTCTGTGCCGTGGTTCTGTTGACACACCAATCCCAGCCTTGACATGTGTTATTCTAGGGGCGTCATGCGCCTGTTCATGCATGTTATTCAAAACATGATTTGATTGTCTGTTATTGTTCACCCAACCAGAGGTAAGGTCGTCACACCAGTTGGCTGTGTACTGAAC
The DNA here is from genome assembly GCA_019095985.1 of Streblospio benedicti. Classification (NCBI taxonomy): domain Eukaryota; kingdom Metazoa; phylum Annelida; class Polychaeta; order Spionida; family Spionidae; genus Streblospio; species Streblospio benedicti. The sequence goes on along the minus strand of CM032666.1, from coordinate 18,142,114 downwards.
CATACTTAATAAAGCAATAGGCAGATGAAGACCTTTGGGAGGCTGGCGTCAGATGGACTCACCTCCACATTGAAACTATCGTGCAACAGACACTCAAATCAGTGCATGTCTGTGAAAGATGTTAATGGCTTTGAACACGTAAATGTCCTCATATCAGGACAGTGATAACAACAACTCAGATATAGAATCAATTTTCCAGCAGTAATCATACCCACTAATGTCAGAAAGCTGATTAAATTTTAATGATCAGGTTTCATTCATTTCACCTGCATTTTTCTACGGCCAGGTGGCTATAATGGGAGTTCTATCATAACATAAAGCTATTTCATAAAAGCCCGCTTTTAAAGGCATACCATCATTTATAATGCACAGGTCGTGTTTAGACAGGACAGTGACTGTGTGGAGAAAGTCTTTGTCGTCTGCTGTTTATCCCAATCTAGCTGATTGTGAGAGATACGGCACGACGCCTGTATGAAGACGCATGTATGAAGACCATCAGGGATCTGGGCCACAGTGGTTTCAATAAATGAGTGGTCTCTTTATGGAAGTTCGTGGTGGTCTCTTTATCATGGAGATTTGGGGCCACGACTAAAGGCATTATTATTTGGTGATGCATTGATAAAGGTGGTATTAATAGGAGGTCACACAGCATGTTTATGGTGTGAAGTGTGTTTGTGTATATCCGTCCCGTCCAGATTACCATACGGTTAAGCTAGGTTCTCATCGGCCCCAATTGTGAAGCCGAATCAGTCGTGATATTGTAAATGTAAATATAAATGTGGTGGTTTACAGTCCTGATCCAAGTCTTGCTCTCACGACTTTACATTTTACATCAGGTCATTGGCCCACGTGTTGATCATCAATTAATCATTTCTCATATGCTTGCATTGTGGCCGTTTTAATTTGCACCTTGTCCCATCACAGACGTGATTATAAGATGTAGAATCATCAAATGGCACCTGTAATTGGATAATTTTTCTACCGTGTAGAAAACGCTCAATGATCAACATTCGTGACTGTCGGACTGGTGCTCTGGTGTTTTAGATGAGCATTCATGACTGTCTGACTGGGGTGTAGGGGCATAGATGGACACGCGAGACTGCCAGTGCCACTACTTTGGCATAAAGGAATATTCAAATGATATATCTAATCTGCATATTTCTGCACGCACTGACTCCGTCTGCATTGTCTTCTGATGGACACTATATCCCTGCCACTTTCAATGCACCTATCTTATAACAGTTGATGACAATTAATAAACATTTAGAAAAAGAAATGCTGTACCACACTATTCCGTAGTCTAACATTGTGCTACATACGGCTGAATACTGAACCCTTTTGTTCAGTTAAACACGGAACTCCAAAAACAAAAAGGTGCAGCTTGTTAATTAAAGTTGGCAGGGACACGATTTTAATCAATCTTGGTCTTCTCATGTCAGGGTGCACGTGTCAAATGTAGAGTCAACAAGTGCAATCATTGAGTATGTTCTAGTATCATGACATTTTTTAATTCAAGTTGGTGAGTGTGACCTTCAATTATGAAATGACCTCAATAATGAAACCATTCATGTTTTTCTTGAAACTTTTGAACTCTAAGTATAGTGCACACGCCTGACATATCATGTGAGTTGGCAAAACGTCATATTGTTAGAGCAATGGCATAATGCTAGGGTCAGGCAGTTCTTTAAAATGAAGCCAATTCAGTAATAGGATTTTAATAATTAAATGGTGTCGTCACAGATGTGTTAGCTATTAAGAACTGTCATTTCCCCTTGTTCTTTAGTGCAAACGATTTACATTCGTTATTGTTTGACTGGGGCATTTGTGACTGTCTAACTGGGGCTTTAGATGAACATTTGTGACTGTCAGACTGGGGCTTATGATGAACATTCGTGACTGTCAGACTGGGGCATTTCAGTTTACATGTACATGTACATGAGTGACTTGGGCTTTAGTCATACACATGGAAAGGCATAGATCCCACGTAATTCACGTCCTTGCCAACATAATCTCGCGCAAATCTCAACAAATCTCGTGAATGAAACGTTAATGATGAATCTGGGCGATAAAGAGGGATCTGTCGTAACAGGCGGAATTTCCACAATATCCTGTAAGTTTATGATCATGTTAGTGCGTTTTATTGCGATCACACTGATTGAATCCACATTTGATTTGATTGATTGTAACATACTTTAAGTGGTAATAGCATACGCTTTACAACCATATAAATAGTTTTGAACCAGATTAGTATCATAGACACTTGGAAAGTGCTTTAAAATATAGAGGCATGAGACATTAAACCCGTCCTTATGAACATTGCTCTTCATATACAGTGGAGTCTAGCTATTGTGTCTACCCGTGGAAATGACCTGATTATATGAATGCGTATAAGCCAGAGAATCGTCCAAGCATGGAGGTGGAAGCCCAAGAAATAGTCTCGGTAGACAGGTGGTCTCTACTAAGAGTGAATCTGAACAGTAGATGATCCAACAGATGTTGAAAGTGAACACGCCTCCCCACTCTGCACCCGTCACTCTCAGTTTAACCTGTTTCTCCGCTTTCCCACAACACTCACAGAGTCTGTGCCAAGAGCGCCTTTGAGAAGAGATAGGAGGAGTTAAGATAAAAAAAGGGCAAATCTCCAATTGGTTATTGGCCCAATGCATTCCCTTACACAGGGTCTGAGCGGTGACATGTCACTGTGCCACTTTTAAGGCCATGTCACCGTCTCACCACCAAACCTTATCATTACACACAGTAGAACCTCTCCATTAAGACTACCTGGGACTGGCCTAACGTGGTCTCAATTGAGAGAACGTCTCTTTATAGACGTTCATATTGGTCTCTGTATGAAGGCTTGTGACCGCAAAAGCAGAGGTGGTTTTAATGGGGGGCGGGGGGGGGGTCTGAATATGAAATGTGTTTGGGTGTTAACAGATTTCAAATTGGGTCATTTTGGAGGATACTAAGATTTGAAAGTGTCGGGCGTGACATTGCCAAAAACAGCCAGGTGGTTTTAGCCAACATAGGGTCCTCTGTTTGATAGCGGCCGGTAGCAGCCGTGTCTATACGTCAGCGCTGGCAGATTAGAGCCTAATGGCTTTACGGTCATTGGCCCATTGGGATTAACACATCACTGTCCGGTTAGTCGTTGGTGCCTACTGTGGCAGTGTGTAATAAAGCCTAAAATAGCCTTGAATTTAACAAGATGGGTGTATGATTTACCCAAACGCTGTGAGGTTCAATGTTACAGCGAATGATTTGAGTTTGATAATTAAGGCTGCAATAGTAGCAATTTTACTATATTAGCGCAGTGCTCTAACACCCATCCACTTGTAACATGGAATAGCAATGTAATTTCAATGAAGACCCCATCAAGTGGCTCATGCAGGTGGTCTTGCCACTGAGGATCACAATTGCCTGTTTATGAAAGGTTTGAGACGACCACAACTAGTGTACTGGTTATATGGGACAGATTGTCTCTATAGAGCTGGTGGTATAATTATACAATCATAGAAATGGAGGCTAAATGGTGGCATGGGGTCGTTAATGAAACAGACCAATCATCACGGTCTCCTGTGTATGTATGTAAATCACTTGGGACAATTGTGATGGCGACAGCAGCTCTAATTTCACCATTGTTTCATTTGGTAATGGCCTGCATATATGCCACATGTACCTCCAGCATATATATGTAAGTTATCCTTGTGATGCGTAGTTTCTCAAGCTAGATTGATGATATAATATGTATTATTATTAGAGCAAAATATAAAAGATAACTTTGATTAAAAGCTTGTTGTTTTTCGAATTTTAAAGTCCACTATCATGAGTTGAAGCAATCAAATATATTTAGTTGTCTGTATGCAAGTCTGTTGATTATGGTATTCAGAATTATGGTCTATCTCATTTTTTTTGTCTTTATTCCTCCTGTGTTGCACAACAGGAAAAAGAGGCAAAAATCAAACCAAACTGACTTTTCTACACCAATTATACTGTATGTTCTGCAATATCATATAATTCTATTTGCGAGTAACACACAGAACGTGTATTACGTTACAAAAAACACAGTTTCTGATCCAAGTCCAGACCTACTGTGCTATCTTCCACAAAGGCCCGCGGACCTCACACAGATATATCTCCTGAGATAGCTGTGATTGCGGTAATAAAGCAACTGATACAATCACAGCACACACTTGGATTGCACAATCAATAGGCCAAAAAGAGCCTTATCTTTATATGACGTGATCGATTCTTCAATCTTCTCAAGCAACATTATCATTACATACGCCGCGGTGCAAAACGTCAATGTTTGGGCCAACAAAATCAATGGTAATGATTGTAGAGGTAGAGCAGACGGGTGGAGATCTGATAATGTGTATGAGAATACACGATACTATAATTAGAAGGGTGACAGGTGTACACTATGTTATTGCACACATTTATCGGCTTCTATAGAGGGTGGGTTCTTTATCTAGTTTCTATATTCTCTCTCACACGTCTTTCTACAAAGATTGCCATGGTTGAAAACAGATGGTCTAACACCCCAAGATTCCATTTGACTATATCAAGTGGCCCTGGTCGACCCAGATGCTGTGAGACCAGAATGATACCATCATCTCCAGCAGTGATCTGTCTTCAACTATGCATATGTGGTAGATTATGCTTGAGAGAGAGAGCGAGAGAGAGAACAGCTTGAAAAAAATTTCACAAGCATTTCTTCGGCGTTGTGGTTATATATACGAGGTAGCCCATTACACAATAGACTTGCAGACGTAATGATCTAATTTCAACAACTCAAGTCAAATAAAATATAACAGATCTGAAGTGATAAGAGTGGACAATATAGGATTTGTTCTCCTGTCGCAAGTGCTTGGAGAATATTTGTTAGTGGACCCGGGTTTGAGTCCGAGCGCTGACTGTGGAATTTAGCCCCATGGAATTTGAGGAAATGAATCTTCTCGAATGCCACTACTTACACCCAAGTCCATTAAACTGCAATGTATCTAGGAACCTACCTTTGGTGGAGATCGCAAGATTTGGGCATAATATCCAGAATATAAATCCGTGGATAAGCTTTATCCAAGTAGAATGTGGAGCCATGTTTGAACTCATAATGATAAACACACAGAATAATAAAAATCACTTGTACACCTTCACTTTAAATAAATTTGATGCTGTTAAGCTTTCTCTGCGGTCCGCATCATCTTATCTATATCCAACCCTGACACTCTACTCAGAATATACACAGCCAGCCAACCAACATGGTGAAGTGGCAATAAATTCAAAGGATAATAGTTGATAAGTCACTGAACTTATCCCAGCCAATGTTTACCTCGATCATCTGCACTTATTCAGTTTTTACACATTAACACATTAAATCATCAATAATCAAGCCATACACTAGCTGTAACTGAACTAAATCCATTCAAAACATGACCTTAACGACATAAGGCTTATAGAATACATTAAACATTCACTAACAATGAGAAGCAGCAGACAATTTCTGATTCTGTCAGTGAACTTTATCCTCTGATGTAAAGTAAAGCGTGGTGGTAATCCACTCATGTAATATACAACCCTATATGATGCTATCATCACACTCGGGGTCTGTGCTCGCCACCTGTCGTCTGAGTCTGAGTCTCACTCGCCGCCGCCGCCGCCGCCAGTTTTGTTGGCTGTAGCAGGCGACACCGGGCGGTGGCGGCGGCGAGCAGGTGTCCGAGCATGAAACCAAGCAATGGTTGGATAAACTGCTTATACAATGTGTATGTGTTTTGTTTTCTTTCTATTTTGTGTGCATTATACTCTGCATACTAAACACAGTGACGACACATGAGTAGTGAGCCCAACCAAGTCACATAAAGCTGTTCTGTTGGTTTGTACTTCACTTTCAATATACACATAATTTTACACAAACATTGCACAGCGTCTGCTTTCCACTTTCTCCATATCGGTCTTCCATCCAGTGGATGAGCAGCTAACTTAACTGTTTCTGTAATTGTGTGGATTTGCCACTGTAAATGTGATTGTAAACTACTGTATTTACAACTTCCCGCGATACCAGCAAGGTCAGTTTTACAGCAACACCAGGTCATTGGCACCGCTGTCACACAACACTGACAATGTCAACTCCCCGGGGAGCATACAGCACGGGCACAGCCTGAAGCTATGTACACACAAGTCACAAGTCACACAGCACGTGACTTCACATGAAATGCTCTAATATATGTGATCACGCACTCTCAAATGCCTTGCTCGGGAGTGGGCGAATAGGGAAGGTCTTGGGGTGCATCTTAGCACCAGATTTGCGATTCTATATGCCATTGTCAGGTACCCTGGAGGATACCACCAGAGCAGAAAACTGAGCCCGACTTTGGAACAAGCTGCGTACGTGTGTGATGTGTCTTTCTTGTCAGCGTGACGGCCTTGCTCTCCTACAACCACTGTATGTGGAATCTTCACATACTAACCAGCCATTATCCACCATCAGCCGGTGCATTGTTCCTCTATATTAATTTGCGATTCTTACAGAACTAATGAATGCGGGTGGGTTATGGTAGGGAACCCAATTAACTTAATTAGGAATCTCATTTGTGCAGGAGAAATCGAATTACATTGGCATGTGCCTGGCATTCCTGCTTGATATGTTATGTGCAGTGGTTGTCTGTCCGCAGCAGCAGCAGCAGCAGCAGCAGCAGCAGCAGCAGCAGCAGCAGCAGCAGCAGCAACAACAACAACAACAACAACAACGACAATGCATAAACATCCTTGGCAATAAATGAGATGATCAGCAAAATCATTATCAAATCCATTTTCTTGGACAAAATCATTCAGAACCTTTCAGATCAAGCAAATAAGAAAAGAAGCTGTCTTAAATTTGTGGCTTTTCTAAAAACCTTAACCAACCACTGACTGGAAATTTGTAGAATTGGGGAAGCCGCGTCAATTTGTGGTATCCGGCTCGGTAGAAACTTCCGCCCAAAGCCCATTTGTTCAGATAAACGGCGTTTTTATGCATTTGGAAGCAAGTTTGATCAAATATGTACAATATGGGGTGATTTATTGTGAGTAATAAGTCGGTGGGTTTGTTCTGTCGTTTTGATTACATGACGGTTCTTGTTGTGTGGTTTCGCTATCATTTTTATATGATTTTGTACCCATATTGTATTGTCATATTAATCAAAGATTGAATGGCTGGATGAGAAGTGTGTGACACAATTCATCATTTAAAATGTTAATAATGGATATCAGCAAATAGGTTGTGATTGAGAAGCTTCAGTATTCGGTCTCAAGGGTAAGAACTCACGTAAAAGACCACTGCCCATCTCCCTAAAGAGACCACCTTTCTCTATTAAAACCACTTACAACCAGAGCAAGGGCCAGTCTTAATAGAGAGGTTCTGCCCATAGCATGCTGCAAACTCACAAGTAGTTTTTTCGCAACAACGTTTTCTTCATAGCAATGTTGTTTATATGTAAAATATGTTATTCCCTGTACACAGACACATGTGTTTTTAGCTTTCAGAGTGGCAAATGAACCCTTAAAAAGGCCAAATCACACCAAACAAAGCAAAATCCCCCCAAACCAACACTACCTCCCCTACTTTGATCTACATCTCCCAACCCCACAATACCCGGCCGTTGTTGCTCACTCGTGCATAAAAAACAGCTCATTGTGGAGTCCATCAAAAAGCAGACGTCATCTCTCAATCCGCGCACGCGATCCGCAAATTAGGAGCCCTGTAATGACACGTGAGGCCCCAGTCAGACAGTCACGAATGTTCAATTAAACCCATTGATATGGTTGGATTTGATCTAAAAACCAAGCCTCACAGTCACGAATGTTCATACAAAGCCCTGGTCTCACAGTCCCGAAAGTTCATCTAACGCCTCAGTCAGACAGGTTGTTTGTCTAAAGTCACAGTCAGATAGTTACAAATGCTAAATTAAAGCCCCGGTCACACAGTAGGGAATATTAATCTAAACCCTTGAGAGGGTCACAATTGTCCATCAAAAGCCCCAGGCTGACAGTCACGAACATTCATCTAAAACCCCAGTTTCACAGTCCCAAATGTTCATCTAACGAATGTTCATTTAGAACCCGAGTCAGACATTACCGAATGTTCATCTGTTCCTCATTTGTTGCACAGTTAGAAATGATTTAAACACATTCGTAACTGCGACAATAACAATGACTACACCAACCTGTTTCAATATTCGGGAATGTCTCACCCTAACTTTACTGTTTATCTTCACTTTACTGCTTTACCATATAAATCGTCTGCTTTGCTGTTTATTGCGCCTTTTTAGGAGCTGTGTGTTTACCTCTGGGTTTTATTGGCCACAGTGAAGGTGTTATTGTGCCGGCTGTAAACACCACGTGGTGCCGCCTGCCAGGTCAATACTGTGTGTCACAGGCAGATCCAGGTTTTCAGAAAATGGGGGCGGAAGAGGACACACTTGAGGGATCTTTTGGATTTTGTAAACATGATCAGTAGCAAACATGCCAAATCCCTATGATGATAAAGCATTGGTTGGGGGAGGGGGCGGTGCATGCCCCCACCCTTCCTCTTGACCTGAGCGTGATTCATGCATGGATGGCCGTACCTCTGATAAGTGGAATAGTTGGCCTCCATAGCAAATTTGAATTGCATGCTCATAGATTGATGTGCCTGAATTAATCAATTGTAATTGCAATTGAATCAGCTGTACGTGTATGACTGTACGAATGTGGTTGTTGTAGATTAAACCCAATGGTTATTGATGATTTCCTTGACGTAGACATGCTTTTTAAAATTAAGGCAGAATCATCGCCTTTTCCAACCCATCCACTTCTCATACTGCATAGATACAACGTGCATAACCTTGAGACATCTAGCGAATCTCATCTCATCATCATGTGCACTGGTGCCATTGATCAGGTGTGAAAGACTTTAGTGAATATGACTTACGTTGAATGTAAATATTATATTTTTCCAATTGCAGTGAAACTTTAAAGTCTTTATAGTAAGACCACCTCTGTGTAGGGACCACCTCTACAATACGACCATGTATTACAGTATAAACACTTAAAAATATTAAGAAGCCTCCGGCCATAACTTGACCACCTCTATCAACAGCAATTACAAGATACCGTAAGAATTGTCTCAATAGCTTCATTCTACTGTACACATAATGAGCCTGTCTCTGTACGTCATTAATGTGTGTCATTTGACACCGTATGGCCTGATGAGTTCAGCGTCATCTGGGCGCCGCATCACAACATAACCAGTCTGTAGCAGTCAATGGCCTGTAGGGCAGAGGGTCCATCATGCAGAGCTTGTCTTAGTGGCCATTTCAACAATAAGTATCCGTTGATATGCTATGACTACAGGTACATTCTAATATCCAATTGAGACAAAATTTAAAAACAGAGCATCTCTCTAATAAGATATTTTTGCAGTAACAAATATTCGCAATATAAATAGCTTACAAAATCCCCATCATGAAACCACCTCTTCAGTGAGACCACCGGGTATGAATTCCCTGATGTGTCGGAATGAAGAGGTTCTACTGCATTTAGGCTTTGTATTTAATTAGTTCAATTGTTGAGGTTCCAGAAGTGCAGTATGTAAACTATGAGCTGGAGAAAGCTGCTTTACATGCACTAGTGTCATAAGTCATAGCAAGCACTGATTAGTAAATCATGCCGGTTTCAAAATCAAAAAAGCAATGCAATGTGTATTTAAATATTTACATTAGTTTAAGAATTTTAAGTGGTGCAAGAGAAAGATTATGGTGTATATTGGAGACCATTTCTGACAAAATCTAAAAAGAGTGTTGTAAGACGATCTGATTGTAGGTACGAGTTGTTGAGAGCAATGACGTCTATTGGCGTATCGTGTATTTTTCTGTGGTCTCAGATGTCCTACTCTTGAATCACACTGGATCTTCCATGCTAGGGTGAGACAACCCCGTGAAGCAGAATCCACCAACGATATTTCGCCTTTGTCAGGTATCAAATTCTCTGGTCGCAGATGTCCTTTTTATGGCAGCCATCTTTGACATTTTATTGGTGCTTTTATTGTTCATTGCGTAGAGAAAGTGCTCGAGATATTGGCAATGCTAAAGTTATTGGCACATTCAAAAGCACTTATTGTTATTGACATGCCCTAAACAACTGTACATGTTTATTTACTCTGATATAGTCTTGTCTACTATGGAACGTTTTTTTCTGATGGTGCCAATACATTTCTGTACCTTACTGTAAATCGCCATTGATTAAAAACCGAGAGAGTCCAGTGGCATATCCAAGTTTTTTTTAAAGGGGGGGGGGGCGCACTTCAGGAATTTCATGAAAAACCCTATGAAAATGAAGTAATTTGGTGGGAAAGGGTGGCGCCCCCTGCACACACACACCCAGGATCTGCCTATGCAGTCGACCGAGGCTTTGCTGTAGATTGTTACTTGACACTCATATTGTTGCGTCTGCATGTAAATGTACATGTATGTGTATTGGTTTATTGTCTTCTTCCCCGCTAGGAGACTTTACAAGCACACCAGGGCATTGACATCCGTGTCACAGTATCTCTTTCTCAACTCCTGGGGAGTATACAACACTTGCTAGGGCCTACCGTAGTGCGTAGTGCTCAGAATTCACAACTAACCCTCACTTGCCTGACTTGTGCCTATTCAATGTGTAAGTAACACGGTACAGTGTACACATGTTTAGTAATGGACTTGCTCAACATCCACCAGCAGACCCAAAGTTCTGCAAGTTAAACTCTTACCATGTTCTTGACTTCATTTATCTACCCAATAAGCTACAGGAGCACACATTAGGCACATACACCGAGAGGCGATTCACCTAAGAACGTCAGCATTTTAGAGTTATCGTGGGTTCGAGTGCAAACTTGTATCTTCAGTAGAAATAAGTGGACAACAGCACGTATTGGTGACGTCAGATGTACAGACTGATGACGTGTACGTCAGACGTAGCCTCATCACGTTCTGGCGAACTCATCCCAGTGCACAAGATCTACTCATTTGAGTCAATTCGCAGCTGCCTCAGAAAGATTAGAACATAAAACAGTGAGCAAAAAAGTGGTGGATTAACAGCAGCATTAAGACCTATCTGCCGAGCGGGGATACACTCGTCACGGTTGTTGAAAGATTCACCGACGATAACAGTCCCGAATGCTTCACAAATTCTGAGCACTACTTGCGAGCTGAGCGTCTGTACGCTCAGTCTGGGGGCCATAAAGTCACAGACCTCTGCTAACAGTGGGGCTGGTGGTCAGGGCTGTGTAAATGTGACATTCCACACAATACATTACAGCCCATTCAGTCCGGTTCTGTTAATTGGTACATTATCCAATTTAATTCCTGTACTGATTGATTAGACTGATTTATGTATTTATTAAAACAAAGAAAATAGTATATTGACCAGACATAGAGAGATATATGAGAGTGGTCACGGTATTGCTCCCACTTTTTTCTGCAAAATGTTCAAATTTTCCACTATAGTTTGTAGCTTCATAATTCTCTAGCAGGGGCTAAATAATCTGCTATACAAATTCAAACATCTCAAACCAACCATAAAAAGTGTAATTTCCGTTTGTGTAAATTGTGGTGGTAACGGGCCATGGTTGGGGTAAGAAGGCATTTGAAATATCTTTGCTCTTCTAAGTATCAGATTTTATGAATGGAAAAAAGGATTAAATTTCTTATTTCAAGTTAAACACTTTTCTAAAAACCGACAATTAACATTTCAATTAGCATTTCAGAATGTATAGACGTGGGAGTAACCAAATGTCCAGTTGGTGCGAGGAACACATGTCTACCAGATGGTGGGGGTAACTACACACGTTATTTGTTTAAAGTAGTCACAGGATTTCCATGAAATGCACACGGAGGATTGATTGAGAAGTATTTTTGCAATGGAACTGATGTACAACTTATACGTCAAACCCGCCCTCAAAAGCTTAACTTCTGCTTGTGGTGAATGTGGTGGTTACTGGAAATGGTTGGGGGTGGCTGAATGTTACTCCCAGAGAACGCATGCAGGTCAATTCATACAATAATCATTAGAGGAAAAACATCATTACGATATGTTACCATCCAGAACATATCATGACTAATTACAAAGAATATTAAATTCTTTTATTAGTTATTGATATATAAATTCAAGTGCGGGAGCACACTGTGCAACGCCTAAATGTACACAAAATGCGAAATATAATGTTTGACATTAGGTGCCATGATTGTTGGAGCCATGTAAACGGGATAATTTGGGGGAATTCACTTACAGAATACGTCTTTTAAATCTAAGGCATGTTGGGTGGTTGTAAAGTTATCATACAATATGATGGAGTAACCACGTTTTAGGACAATGTGGAACAATACCTTGACGATACTCTTATATGTCCGTCCAACAATCTAAAAACGTGTGTACAATAGTAAGCTCCAGTTATTACATTTATCACAATCCCAAACATTACATACAGTCATTAAATATGTATGTTTTAAAATTTCAATGAAAAAAAATCAACAATCGTTGGAAGCTGGTCGAACATAAACATCGTCTTCAACCATTTGTTAATTATTAAAGACAGACCCTCAACTTTCTCCTACTTTGTATAATTATTTATCAGTCTTTTGCATGTATTTTCAGTCGATATCGACCTCCAGAACTGCCGTATAAAAATATGTTGTATCAGGACTGTCCATATACGGATTCCGTATATGGTTAGTTGTCAACCGGACTACCTTTGCCCCACTTCAAATATGTTCAATAATCTAGCACACCTGCTACTTCTAGGAAAACCTCCAAAATCAATGAACATCAAAGAGATCGCACGGTACAGCGTGCGTAGCTGTCATACGGCTGACGTAATTGTAGTGCTGAAGTCCTAGTCTCTACCACAGACGCCAGCTACGCAAGTGTCTGTCAACTAGGACTGTAGTTGACTATATCGTGTCCACTGATTGGCTGACGCCTCATTTGGGAAATGACGTCATATTTTGTTTACATTTTGATGCGAACATGGTTTTGTTTATTTTGAAATCGTAGCATATTTTGAATGTTGTTTATCTTTTAAAATCGCCATTGTGCAATTATACCATAGCATCAGGCAATTAAAAACAGCATAAATTAAACAAAAATATACATTATAATGCTCACATTCAATGATATCCCATACGGAACCGGCTTGCCAGAAAACGTACATTTCAGTGTGAAATATTACATGATACATGGTGCAAATGTAACTGTGCTTTTGTAGATCTTTATATAATCCGTTAATGTTGTATTCGCTGTGTGAATTCGGGTTGGTTAGCATATTATATCCACAAAAATCAACATTTTACAAAAATATTTTGTCATGGCATTTCCTCTTTTGTTTTTGTTTTTACATTAGCCTCGGACACACAGGCTGGTTATGATATCTTGGTTGGTGGCAACCACACACGATTCTGGATGATCGAGACTATTTTTACATTTGTTGGCAGCGCCGCTAGTGGTGTGATTTGGAGTAATGGTATGAAATCGTACCGTTACTCCACAACTGACCGCTAGAGGCGCTGTTTTCTGTAACAACAAAGAGGAGGAACAAGCAACCAATGAAAAACCTCGATACTGATCTTCAGTTCACATTGACAGACGTACCAGTGCTTGAGAGCCTTGCGCCGAAAGTCAGTGGTCGGCTGTAAAAGACTACCGAAGTCCAACCATAGGCGTCTATACGTCTGAGACAGTGACTGCGCCGTGTTTTGTTATGATTATACAGCGTATTCCTACATTATTGCATTTTGTAATCTATTAATAAATTATCTTGTTAAACGTGTTGAAAATATGCCAGTTTATTTTGAAACAGTATTGTAATTGTTTAGAAAAGACTGATAAATACAAAAACGGGTTCGTTGTTTAACATTGATTATTTTATTGGGCTCGTTCTTGGGGCGTATCACGGCTCGCCCTTCGGGCTCGCCGTGATACGCCCCAAGAACTTGCCCAATAAAATAATCAATGTTAACTCACCCGGTTTTGTCTATATACATATACAACTATAAATTCCATATGACTGTTTGCTTTTTACTGTGTACAATAGTAAAATTACATTGCTCACTTTAATCGGTTGCTTTGTGAAATCAAAGCATGTATCAGTAGGATCTGATTTATAGAAATTTAAAAAATACATAATGCACTCAACAGTAAAATAAAATCTTTCATGTATGTTGTATTTTTTGAGTTCCCACAGAATACAAATGGAAATAAAGTATCCTTTTTATAATATAGTTTTTTATGCAGTAATTTCATTTGAAGAAGAATCAATAATTGGATAAAATAAATTAGGTATGTTTTGAATGAGAGAAATAATGCTCAGCAAACTGCTGGCCCGTGCTATGCCTTATCATTATAATATTAGCTATGCTGTAACATGTATTTATGGAAGCAGTGGTGATCGGGTGATGGTTTTTAACCAGTGTATTGAATAGTAATGAGACCTCCTAGAGAAGTTAGTAACAGTCTATGTTATTCTTATACTTCACTGTTTAGTCTTAATTCATGTCGATATTTTCAGTTTTTCTCTAGATTTGCAAGGAGGCGGACCATACCAAATAAGCTTATCCTAATAAATAAACTGATTGTACCAACAGGCACCGGGAAAAGCGTGTTTGCACAATATCCTACCATAAACGAATGTAGTAATAGTGCATACGCTGTGTAATGCAAATGCCTGAGATTCTGACTACCTCATCGTACATACCAGTACAGTTAAGTAGACATTCTGCTGCAAAGTGACAGAGAAACCTTGAAAGCGCAAGACAAAGTTTTTTTGAGCGGCGCCTTTAAAATGGCAGGTTGACTGATTAAGTCGCACCCTGCATGTGACAACCCGGAAGTGCCTGTGGACACTGCATTCTGATTGGTTCACGGTTTTCTTGGTTGCATAGAAGAAAGGAAACGGTCTGTTTGACATTGCACAAAAATACCTGTCAGTGTGTTATTATGTGTTATATTTGAAGAGTCCATGCTTTCAGCCAATATGTCACTTTGTTGTGTTTATTACTAAAGTATTTTTCTTAGGATGATAGTATATGTGAATGCAGCATTCCTTACCCAAAACCCCAGTCTTACAATCATGGAAACTAAAAAAAAATGCATACAACAATGATGACAAATCCATGTGACCATTCTGCCGCATAGATACAATGGGGCAAATTACTAAATATCAGTGATTCCAATTCGCAAATGTCTGCTGACAACAAAGAAACACACCAACGCAGAGCGGGTGAAAGAGCGGGCGGGGTGCCGATGGGGTGGTAATAATAATGGCTCCATCCATCATACAGACCCCACTTCCAATTGGCCCCGTGTGGGTCGTGGTGATGTGATGGACCATTAAGACCACTGCGATATGATGGTAATAACCCGGGCCATACGCCACGGTGGATATGTATGTATATCATGGTATCAGATTCTGTGAGAGAAAACACACAAAAGAGACAAAACTAAATACACAGAGTTGGGACGTGTTAGTTTTTGTTATATATTGATGTTTATAGAGATGCTTTCTGCAGGTGTTAATAGAAATGACATAGACAAATGATTAATAGAAATTGTTTAATGGAAACCCATTTTCTAAACTGTTCTAAGTTCTACATATATCTTGAAGTAAACACCAAATACACAAAATGTACAAAAACTAGGAGACAATTTTCAAAAATGTTTGTAAACTAGCAAAAAAAAACATCTAAAGACAAATGGGGTTGGAGATACAATGCACACTGACTGTCATGTGAACCATTTACACAGATCGACTGTGATTGTGGGATGTAGAAGGTCATATATTCTATTTCCGTTTCCTCCTACAGAACCTCCCATTTGCACAACCTTTATAGGCAGACCAGCACAAAACTAAGACCATTTGTCACACACGCGGTATCTCCCTCAACTGACCAGTCCACTTCATAAATGCGGTCACTCCCTCAACTGACTGGTCCAATTCATACAGGTGGTCACTCCCTTAACTGACAAGTCCAATTCATAAAGGTGGTCACTCCCTCGACTGACCAGTCCTATTCATACACAATTAATGACACTCAACTTGAAAATAAAAAAACTAAGCAGTCTGAGTCCCTAAAATGCACTAAAACACCTGACAAATTATGATGTTGTGTAATACACGCTTCATATTATATGCACCGATCACTGCTACAATACTTTAAACCTATCAACAAAAGACAAACGGTGATGTTAAGCAATGACTTTCACTTCTTGGCATGTACAGTCATAAGGTGCCTTTTCAAGTTGGCTCCCTCGTGTAAATGATTTGTGACAAATATGGCAGTAAAATGGCTTCTCACCAGTGTGTGTGCGCTTGATGATCTTCAGAATAAAACTTTGTATTAAAACATTTCCCACACTGGTCACACTTATATGGTTTCTCTCCCGTGTGAGTGGGCATATGCCTGACAACATTAGACCTGTAAGAGAAAATTTTATTTACAAACTCCACAGCCGAAAGGTTTCTGATCAGTGTGAGTTCTCATGTGCTTTGTCAGATGTCCACTTTGGCTGAATGATTTCTCACACACTGTACACTGATATTCTTTTTCTCTCCAGTGTGGATTCTCATGTGCCTGGTCAGGTATCTACTGTCACTAAAACACTTGCCACATTGACTACACTCATAAGGTTTCTCCCGGGTGTGAATTCTCACGTGGATTTTCATATCTCCCTTTGTCTGAATGATTTCTCACACACTGTGCACTAATACTCTCTCGCCCCAGTGTGTATTTTCATGGGTCTGGCCAAGTTGCCTTCTTGACTAAAAACACTTGCCACATTGACTTGCCGCATTGTGTATATTCAGACTTCCATTTCAGCTGAATGATTTCTCACACAGTGTACACTGATATTCTTTCTCCCCAGTGTGGATTGTTATATGACTGTTTTATTTTAGTCTAAAACACTTGCCACATTGACTACACTCATAAGGTTTCTCACCACTCTCCATCCTTTTTTGTGATTTCAGAGCATCACTTATGCTGAATGATTTCTCACATGATGTTGACTTCCGTTGCGTATCACTGTGGTTTGCCAATCCAATCTGATTGT
The DNA here is from genome assembly GCA_019095985.1 of Streblospio benedicti. NCBI lineage: Eukaryota > Metazoa > Annelida > Polychaeta > Spionida > Spionidae > Streblospio > Streblospio benedicti. The sequence continues at coordinate 18,125,014 of CM032666.1, read as the reverse complement.
TAAAATGTGAATTGTTTATATGATTCTGTTTAACTTATTTAGTGTATTTAGTTTAGTTATTATTAGTTAATTAGCAACAATTATCACACCAATGTTTTATTCTAGAGGGTTGAACAATATATTTCACCACTATTTGAACATGAATTTGTTTCATTTTTCAGCTCTAAAAACATATAGACTATAAGATAAAGCTGTATATGAGAGTGGTCATGGTATTGCTCCCACTTTTCTGCAAAATGTCCATTTTTTATTTTAGTCTGTGGCTTCATAAATTTAAAGATGTAACACTTTTCCTTGTCTGCACTTACAGAATGGGCGCTTTTGATAACATTTTCCACCAGTTTAATGGTTATACAGACATATAAATATAGCTTTTTATAGAAACATATGCATTACCTGTCACTCTGGCTGCTTCATGATGTCCTCACGTGGTAATAGACTTGTAGAAACATCATACATGTTTTTGTGTCCTCCACAGATTGTCCAGGCGGGAGTAACATATACTTGCAATACATGTTATTGTTGCTGTATGTTTGTGAACAAAAACTTAGGAACTTGGAAAACTGGCAAAATGATCTGATATATTTGAGGCTTTTTGCTATCCAAACAACGGTAATTTGTGTCACAATTTTTAGCCATGTAAACTTAATGGGTTTAGGTGATTGTCTTACAGAATATGTCTTTAACACGGGGGGAACATTTAAATCTAAGGCATGTTGGGTTGTTTTAAAGTTATGATAGAATATGTGGGCGTGACTACTTTTATGGACAATGTGGAACAATACCGTGACGATTCTCATATATATGCATTAGCAACACGTAATGTATATTTGTTAAATATATAACTTATCTTAAACAAGATGGTAAGCAAAGTAATTAAAATTTGTAATTAGAATAAAATCAAAGAATAGCTTACTCTCATTCTCATCGCTTTGACGTTTCATTTCGTGATAAAATGCTGTAAACCTGTCCAAAATTATATGTTGTCAGTATACAAGCTGCCTTATGCATGATTGAAGTGAAAAACAAACAAAAAGGACAACCAATCATTACATGTTTTCTAAATATTTCATTTGGGAGCGACTTGGTTCATAAGTTACGTGACTCAGGAACGAAGTGAGAGACATTTTAGGAGATAAAAGAGTTCATATTGAAAAGCAAGATTCATAAAAAACTATATAAAAATGAATTATGCATTATAATATGGCAGTTTTTACATCATTCTAGTGAATTATCAAACACAATCCAATCATACTAAATATTATTCACACAAATATTTTTTTTTTTTTTTTTTGGGGGGGACATTTTAGGGGGGAGGCATTTACTTTTTCAATTTTAAGTTGTCCAATTTCAATTTTAAAAAAAATTGTTATGGCTACATTTAAAGGGGAATCGCCATACGTAAAACTGTGTTTAAAAAGTATGTCACCAACTTTTACTAAATAATGCCCGTAGGATCTACTGAATGATATTATGCCAATTTTCCGATCTGACTAGAGTTTATTTTCTTCTATGTTTTTTTTTTCAAGTGTTATTTCATAGGTTGAAAACACCACCGGCAGTAACAATAGCTCTTGTAATTCCTTTATGTTGCCAACATATAAATTCGCGGTTTCTCATTTGGTATCATGTAGATCAATTCATAAATGTGGTTTCAGCTACAACTTCATTATCTTTTTGCAGCTTTTGTATTTCTTAATGTTTTTTGCCAAGTTTTTCATAGTCCCTAGAATGACCATGACCCACATGCATACCCTCCCAATCATCCTCTCCATCCTTGTTAATAAAGCACGTCATCTCCAACTGACCGCACGGATCAGCTTGTTTGTAGGAGCAAATCGGACTGAATGTTGTCTATTTTGGTTGGGATTAGGAGGAGATATGTGAGACTGTGGTCACATCGCATCCACAAACAGTAGAATCTGCAGGTGATGGACAACATGTTAGTCATTTATCATAGTTCATTCTCCAACTCTGCAATAACGCATATTATGATTAAAAAAAAACACCAACTTACGTCTCACATTAATGATATAAAGCGTCAATTGTGAGGAAACAGAAGGAAGTTAATGAAGATTTTGTACTTGCCGACTAAAATTGACCGTCTGCTAAACATTGCCTATAATGCTACTCTGAGTGTGTCCATGAATCTCGAAATGCTCTCTCTGTACACACGGCACATTCTAGAGCCATAAACTGACATAAACACTGTGATCAAGGGCAGAAGCCACCGTGTTGCTGCTAAACTCCCCGCCTCACCGCCAATGTGGGACAGCAAATCTCAGCATGTCAGGCCCCAGTCTGACGGGCGTGAATGTTTATCTAAAGCCCCTGTCTGAAAGTCACGAATGTTAATATAAAGTCCCAGTCTGACAGTCACGAACATTCTCTTAAAACTTCAGTCAGACAGTCACCAATGTTCACCTTCAGCCGCAGTCATGCGGGCACAAATGCTCATCCATGACCAGTTATTTTACTGTACGAAATTGGAAAATCTTTGAATCTGCTGCTACATCGTGGGTGTGATGGAACAACGTGCCATTAACGTCTGCAACCCCGGGAGTGTAAGCGGCAGGTACATTACCAGGATGTTTCACGCTAAGTAGTCCATGATGATCTCACACCAATGTTAGTTCAATACTTTTGGGACGATTTAGACACTTAATCAGAAAATGATATTAGAAACGATTCACGCTAAAATGTCGCGTCCACATGAGAATTGATTAATATTCCAAAAAGCAGAGCAATAAAACTGATAGCAGGACAGTAACAGGTCTGAGTGATTGCTGACAGACACCCCACTCTCATATGATGAGAAGGGTATCAGACGTCTTCTGATATGTATCTATAGTGCAGACGTAAATATAAAGATGTATTTTTTTTTAGAAATTCTTATTGTGCAACTAATCTGGATCGACTTTACCCATTTATGATTTTTAATTTTTCTTATTGATTTGTGTATTTTTGTTCTAATTTGGAATAAATATAAGTGAAATTACTATACTCTTCTTAATAATTGCTTGTTTTCATTCTCATATGCATTGAATTTATTGTTACATGTATATACCGCGATGAATCATTGTATTTTAGTTGAATTTATCTCTAAAAATCAATATAATTATATGAAGCCAAGGGAATATTCACAACTCTGTGCAGTGAATGAACAGATAAACCACTACTGAACATCGTATCTTTCTTCAATAGCCATCAGCAGTTTCTACTGCAATCTCCCCGAACTAGTTGAAAAAGATCAGAGTGCGCCCAATATGGAGGTGCTGAACAATTTTAAAGTCTACTAATGAAAAAAATAATATAAATAATATAAAGTAAGATTATAACCAAATATAAACAATCTACAACACTCATATAGTTGCATGCACATTGCACACCTGGTCAATGACACACACGTGCAGTGACTGAGGCGAGACGCTAAGACTGGATTATCTGGAGTCGATGACCATTGACGACTGTCCGCCTGTGGCCTAGTTACCTGGGTTTCTGCCCTTAAATACAACTTTAGTTTGTCAGAGCAGTGCAATGTTACCATTCACGCATATTTGCATTCAGACACACCACAAATTGCTCAAAGCGCACATAATCTTAGCCACACAACGAAACCAACATTCTGACCAAAGCCACAAGTCCCTCTCCTCTTTACTAATTGTTGTCGTAGAATAAGTCTTCCAATAGCAGTTGATTTTTGTTGATCATCCATGTTTTTATGTGGACATAGATCAGGACAAATCAATGCTGACTGTGCAGTTGTGTGGAGAGTACGAGAGATCTTTTAAGTGGGGATGCAGCCATAGTTTCTTTCTTTTCTTTTTTTTTTTATATATCAAAACCTACATCCCACATAGCATTTAAGTGTACAGCTATAGGAATAGAATGAATGAGAATTGTGACAACCTCCCATAGACACAATTACAGACCTCAGAAGATCTGATCAATAGATTATCATGCGAATGGGCTCTTGAATATATTAGAGACCTGTGTAATACGCTGACAAAGAAAAATGTTTTTAAGCTGATCACTACATAGTGATGATATACTGGAAGAACCAGGTTTTCAGAAAAGTGGTGTGGACGCATTTTAAGGAGACTTTCTAGAGATAAAATAATTTGAGGAAAAAATTTCTTAAAATGTTCTTGTTTTTTATTTAAGTATAAAAGTACATTCATTTCCTTTTTTAAATGTATAACACTTTAAAGGTTTCGGGAGTGGAATTTGGTTTATGGACCATACAAAAGATCATACAAATACAATGAAAAATTCAGTCAAAGTTAATTTTGACTGTACCGAAATTGTATACATGATCATTTGTATGGTCCATAGACCAAAATCTATTCCCTGAAACCCCTAAAGTGTTATACATTTTTTAAAGGGAAATGCTTGTACTTTTATACTAAAGTAAAAAACAAGAACATTTTAAGAATTTTTTCTATCTCCAGAAAGTCTCGTTAAGGAATCTCGTGGATTTCAGACATGCAATTATCTATAGTAAACATACTAAAAAAAAAAAAAAAAAATCATGAACATGAATTATTTTTATGGAAAGAGGGGGGCTGCTTGTTATGGAGTTGTTTCTTTGTATCTGTGTCGGTCTCTGTACTGGACAAGCTACATTTGATGAGCTGATGAACCGATTCCTTCAAACCTGATATAAGATATTAGCCAAATTAGTGTAGATGTTGTAACACTGGATTATGTACAGTGTAAAACGGGATTCCGCATACCTACGATGGTGAGAATGTTGATATGAGCGATATTCCAAGTTTTCACCCAAATTGAAAGAACAGCACATGTTGGTCAATAATTAGCATGTTTTATTTTGCAACAAATAGATGTAGTTGGAAACATGTATGTACAAATACTGTATGAATACAACATTTACATATTCACATAATTTGTGCTAGCCTACTTAAGTGTTAGACAAATAAAAACTAATAAAAACAACCTAAATGAATAAAACAGACACCCTGCCTATAGAATTTTTATAAAGATTGGCTACCTTTAAATACACTAAAACACTGTACAAACTATTGTCATTATGAGTTCAATATCTTGGTTATATAGTATTTGTCCCTTGACATTGGTAAAATTTTACTGAGCCTCTCCCTAAGTACTTTATGAATAGTCTTCTATGGACATGTTTATTCATTCAACTACACTATACCATTAAACATTTATCATATATAAAGGGAAGTCACTCAGATTGACATAGTCCCCAATGATTGGTTCTGAATATGACCCTAGAAGATGGTCAAATCTGTAAAGTAAGTTATTTCGTGTATCATGTACAAATAAAAATATCTATTTAAACATTGATGTTAAGTATAACAGCTCACTAAGGCTTCTTTCCAGTGTGCGTTCTCGTGTGGATTTTTAGAGTTCCACTTCGACTGAATGATTTCTCACACACTGTACACTGATATTTTTTCTCTCCAGTGTGGATTCTTATGTGGCTGGTCAAGTTGCTAGTGTCACTAAAAAGTTTGCCACATTGACTGCACAAATATGGTTTCTCACCAGTGTGGGTTCTTATATGTCTCGTGAGATCTCCCTTCACACTGAATGATTTTTCACACACTGTACACTGATAATCTTTCTCACCAGTGTGGATTCTCATATGGTTTGTCAAATGGCCATTTTCATTAAAACGCTTGCCACATTGATTGCACAAATAAGGTTTCTCACCAGTGTGAGTTCTTATGTGGGTTTTCAGATGTTCACATCGGCTGAACGATTTCTTACAAATTGTACACTGATATCGTTTTTCCCCAGTGTGCATGATCATGTGTTTGGTCAAGGTGCTACGGTCACTAAAACACTTGTCACATTGACTACACTTGTAGGGTTTTTCCCCGTTGTGGATTCTCATATGGGTGGTTAAGTTACCTTTTGACGAAAAACACTTGCCACATTCACTACACTTATATGATTTCCCTTCAGAGTGAATTATCATATGTGTTGTCAGATGTCCCTTTTGATTGAATGAGTGTTCATGCACTGTGCATTGATGTTTCTTTTTCTTCGGTGTGGATTTGCATATGACTGGTCAGGTAGCTAAGGTTTCTAAAGCATTTGCCACATTGACTACACTTGACTGGTCCGTCACCAGTCAGTGTCCCTTTTGTGATTCCAGGGCATCACTTTGACTGAGTGATTTCTCCTCGAGGTCGACATTTGTTGCATATCAGTATGGTCTGCCATTGCAATTTGATATCAGATGTGATACTGTTTTCAAGGTTCAGTATTTACTCATCAAAGTTCATCATCTATTAATTATATTGGAATACTAATTTTATCCTTGCAAGCTACCACAGTACCAATAAAATTTTAATCATTTTTCCATATTTTTACATTCCCTTAACATTTCTTTTCTTAGTGTATACAAAAATCATACATTGATTTCGTCCATTTCAATTCTTTAGTAAAAGGAAGTAATATAAAATATAATGATGTTCATAATTTACTTCTTATTTAGCTATTTTTCACAATAGATAATAGGCATGAATGATCATCATTCTCATGTATCATTTAAATGCATTGTGTCAAAATAAAGTTCTTCGTTGAAAATCATCTAAACTATAGAATTTACCGACAATAGTTAACATTAATAGTATCTAGTCATAATGCACCACCTTCAATGAGAGATCTGGAATACTTAAAATACTGTTGATAATTGCGGGACTTCAACCGAAGCAAAAAGTCTTCTGTTTGTTTATGTTTTCATGCATGTGTGTCCCTGGACAAGCCACAGCATATACATTTACTTATGAACCGAATTAATCTATGTCCTAAAAACGGACATTTTCCTCGTCCATTCAAATTTTTCAGTGCCTTGTTTTCATCAGACACTGTTTGTTTTTTTTTTTTTTTTTGTTTTTTTTTTTTTGCATGTATGTTGCACGTAATGGCCTACTCTGATGGGACATAATGGTCATAGTGCACATCGGACGGTGTAGCTTGTCTGTTGCAAGCTGTTCAATGTTTAGTGAGTTGCACGTACACAACTGTAAAGGCCGCTATTTCTGTTGCATGTTAAGGTCGGAGCCCGACGGTGAGTTTTCACAGGCAGGTGGTAGAGGTAAGAAAATACATTGGTTTAGTAAAACCTCCAATCACATCCAACTCTACAAAGAGCGACGACCTCTGTAAAACCAATTCTTCATAAAGATATTGCCACAAATTCTTATGACATACGACCATTGATTGAAACCATTTGAGGACACGGTGGTATTATAATGCTGAATGGGAATCCGGGGAACTGATGGAAGCTACAGACGAAACATGCATTGAAGCAACAAAACCTCAATAAAAAGGCAGCCTCTATAAAGAGAAGCCCCCGAGAATAAGATCATTTTCAGTTTGGCCCATCAGACTTCATATCACCAAGAGATCATTACGACAATCTATAAAATCACACAACTCTATTGTGACCACTTGATGTCATCCAAATGATAGTACACGCATTATCCTTTAGCGCCTATATGTCCCCCAAAATACGAAACTAACATGTTTGACATACAATGTAGGTGTCACAATTGTTTGTGCAATGTGAACTCGATGATTTTAGGTGATTCACCTACCAAATGTCTTATACACGGCGCAAGCTATAAATCTAAGGCATGTTAGATTGTTTTAAAGTTACAGTACCGTATTTGGGAGTAACCACTTTTAAGGATAATGTGCAAAACACCGTGACGATCCTCATATATCACTTGTTTTCGGTTTTGTTTCTTTACATAGCTGGCATGTTCCTTTGTACACTATTCATTCAGCCCTACAATTACCTTTTGCCTCTGTCCTTGTGTATAAAGCATGTTGCTTTCCTGTTCATGCACGGTATCTTTATCTGGTAATGAAAGACAATTCAACACAATATCATAGTGAATCTCGCCCCTGTCAGACCGGCATGAATATTGACCGAAATACCCTGTCAGACTGGAACAAATGTTCACCTAAAGCCCCGGTCAGACGGGGAGGAATGTTCATCCTTGACCAGTTAGTGTACTGCTGGTTATTGGGAAATCTATGAATCTCCAGCCACCTCGTGGGGGTGATGAAATAATGTGCCGATTCACAATGTCTCCAGCCCCGGGAATGTACAGCATCTGGTTCAATCACAGGGGGATGTTGCACACTAGATACCCAGCCTCTACCCCCTACCCCCCCCCCTCTTGAGACATAGAGACTCTTTGTGCTGATAACAATTATTTCACTACTTTTGGGCCCTTATACCTATTCTGAAAATAACAACATTAGTAATGATTTACCCTAAATGCTACACCACATGAGAATTTTGTAATGGTCCGAAACGTCGTGGAATAAAACTGTTACCAGGACAGTAACAGAGGCATTGTACTATTGTTGCCTGAGTGACTGATTACAGACACGCTTTCACTTGATGAGACGTCTAATTACCCCCCTGTCTGGACCTGATAATTATATGCTCATTGTTAATATTAGTTAATGACACGTTAATGGTAACTGGTCACGTTTCCTATGACAGCGTGGGTGGGGATGAGCACGTACAACAGAAGATCCAGTCCACGATCATCCAAATAGAAGTACACGAATATGTATATGTGGTATTTTAGAGCCATTTTCACATCCTATATCCTCATATTATGCTGCAATGTTTACATGTTTCGTATCTATCTTTTCTGTGGGTATGTTGGTACAATGTATGCGTACATCTGTGAGTATTAGTTTTTCTATTTTTCTATGTAGACTCCTATGTGTGAGTGTGTGTGTGTGTGTGTGTGTGTGTGTGTGTGTGTGTGTGTGTGTGTGTGTGTGTGTGTGTGTGTGTGTGTGTGTGTGTGTGTGTGTGTGTGTGTGTGTGTGTGTGTGTGTGTGTGTGTGTGTGTGTGTGTGTGTGTGTGTGTTTAAGACTAAATTATTATTGACTATTAATATAATGTGATGCTTCAGGTACATAAATCTTGCTATGTTGATGTCGCTTATTACGAATTATTACTTATCTCAGGGTAATTCTGTTTTCCCTACATTCACTATACAAAGTGAGGAATATCTTATCTGTTGGCTTGAAATAATTATAATTTTAGTACAGTTATGTTGAGAATTTCCCTTTAAAGAGCAACCCATACTTGGTTTAACTCAGAAAAGTACCATTGTATGAAACGTGAGGAGGGTAATTGCGACGACCTTCCTCACCAAAATTGCGGCCTCCACCTCCAATTCTTAAGTACTACCTTGTTTTTCTCTTAAATAAGCACACTATACTTTTAACTTTAACAGTTTATTGGTTAGTTATTACTGACTATATTTGACCTGATAATGTCATAGAATCACTATTCACATCCGAATTGGAGGCTGCTATTTTGGAGAGCAGGATTGTTGTGAATACCCTCCTCACGTTTCGCACAGTGAGTACGAGATTTTCTTTAGAGCAGCCGTTTACATAATAGACTAGGTTTCATCAGATTTCCCAAGACTTGGATTATTTGAATACAAATAGACAAAGAGAAACAGGCCTTGGCATCATCGCTGAATATCAAAAGTAAGACAACAAGACGTTACAGTTTAAATATGTTTTATTTCAACGAACACAATTTTTAACAGAATGTACCAGCTCATACACCCCTTATCGAAACTGTGGTAGGAACATATTTTCACAACTCATGATTAACAATCATAAGATTATATATCTTTTGTATTGCCAACATTCAACAAAATTTTCCAACCATTTCCCACATCCCACTTTTTTAAAATCCTACATCTCTCTTTTTCGACTCTTTTCTCTCACATCCTTTATTCTCTCTTTTGTTTCTTTTCTCCACAAGCCATCGCCATTGATATAACAAGTCTTACACTGCTGCTGTTTCTGCTTGCTGCCGCAGTCACCCTATAAATGGCAAAGCGAAATGTTCCGTTGAAACAGAGCTTTTAAACCAAAAACACGCTCGTTTTGGTCAACATTTTAAACCAAATGAGTTATTTTTTTAATGATAAAAATAGAAAAGTCGATTAGTAAAGGGTATAGTAAGTCTGCACTTAGTCAACACCAAGAAAAGACTGGTCACTTGGTTAATAGAGATAATCCACTGAGAGAAAAGATTAAAGTCCTGACAAAAGAACAGAATGACATAGGTAGGAAAATTCAAGAAGCAATACTAGTATTCACCTTGGAAAAGCTTCTTTGAATAGGACAGATGGATACCAGTTACCAGATGTGTACTTCCCTATACTGAGGAAGGAGGAGTTTGAAAGGGGGAGGGGGGCACTGACACACTTGCAATCCTAGAGTCAAAGTGTTTGCATTATGACTCTACACTCTTGAATAAGACAAACAGACATTGTTGTCGAAATATTGAGACATATTTATAAATATGATAGCTTGTGCTATGAAGAAAGTATTGTATTATAAATTACACCTTATTTTGTAGATTATTATCTAATCTAATGACAACATGTTTTGAATTGTATAGATTGATGAACATTTTTTTATAAAGCAATTAGTGAAAAAATTACAACTTTGCCTGTGAAGCATATAGCTGATAGTAAAACATCGAAATGACCAAGATCACTCACTATTCAGTTACAAAATTTGTATATTTATCTACAAAATTTTGCCTCAAATTGTTTATATCTTTCCTCTTTATGATTTTACAATCATTTTAAATTTTAAAACCACTTATTTTCTGAATTTTCTTGCAAATCAATACAAAAACGTTCATAATTCATCAACGAAATAAAAAAAAATAGTAAGGTTTTCTTCAGAATGAACATATCTTCAAATATATACACGTTTGTGAAAATTTGATTTCACAGTTAAAGAGAAATATAAAAAGAAAAATTCATCCACTATGCAAACTTAGTTTTGATAAAATTGGCTTTAAACATGGCCAATCAATATACATTGATAGTAGTTGCTGTCTATAAAATGTATCATATAAGAAAAAACTATTGATGATAAAAGGTTCATTGTAGGAATTGACCACGAGATTGGAGTGTCAATCGCAAAATTGAGCATGCTGACGTCTGATTTACCCGAACGAATTGACACGACAATCGAGTGGTCAATCACCATTCTATCATGACTAAAATCCATTTTATTTTAAAATAAATCATATTATAACATTCTCATTGCCAGTCAATTTCGTTTGTTTTGAGCGCGCAGAGGCGTTAGTCTAAACTGTTGCTCTCCGCTACACGGAACACGCCTTGCGTCGTCAGCGGCTGTATTGATATTGTGAGGAGTTTAGACTAGCGCCGTGTTTTTTTTTGGAGCGTGTTTTCCATCGCAAAATTGAGCACGCTGATTGACCAATCAGCGTGGGTTATTGGCGGTGATTTTTTGATAGAATTTAGATAGAATTTAAAATGATGTTGTTCTTTATCATTTATAGTATACAAAACATTGGAAAAGTAAAAAATTGAATTTTTAACCCATATAACCTTATAAGCCTGCAAAGAATGAGTCATTGTTTTTCACTCCGGGTTGGTCTTCACATAATGAGTTGTAATGGGAAAACTATTGAAGATAAAAGGTTCCTTTCAAAAGATGTTGTTCTACATAGCTTACACTATACATGTAATAAATATCAAAAAGCTGAAAATAGAATATTTTTCCCTTAAATATACTTCATAGTGCCCTTAATATATAGATTATATTGATTTCATTTGACAATCACTAACATACATATGTAACTTAGTAAGGTTATAGTTGAGGTTTAAAGAACCAAGTTGACTTATACAGTCTTTGACTTGGCCTGGGTGGGGATTGAACCCCGGGCCTCTAGGTCGACTGGGCCGCAAAGCGACTAGCCAACAAAGCCAGTGCCATACCAACTCCGCCACATCCACAAGGCTAAAAACCTTTGCTTCAATGACGTATTGGATACTCACTACTAGCTCTGATGTCATGTCTTACGTCCAAGGTATGTCCATGATGATTAAGTATCTCCTTTATAGTACTGAGTAGATCTAGTGTATTGTTGTGGAGATTCGCATGCTTTGATATGAAATTTAGTAAGGTTATAGTTGAGGTTTAACATGCATGGTACTTTTTTAGTACATTCAGAACCAAGTTGACTTATACAGTCTTTGAGTTGGCCTGGATGTGGCGTAGTTGGTATGGCACTGGCTTTGTTGGCTAGTCGCTTTGCGGCCCAGTCGACCCAGAGGTCCGGGGTTCAATCCCCACCTAGGCCAAGTCAAAGACCGTATAAGTCAACTTGGTTCTGAATGTACTAAAAAGTACCATGTATGTTAAACCTCAACTATAACCTTACTAAATTTCATATCAAAGCATGCGAATCTCCACAACAATACACTAGATCTACATATGTAACGTTTACTATAGTAAACGTTCCTTTAACATAAAGTACGCTCTACCCAATAGTTACCCACTATTTTACAGTCTATAGTGGTCGGAGGTTCTTCAGTAATATGTAATTCAAATAGGTGCTTTTACGAGAATGTAGCTGTCAGTAAA
>CM032666.1:18064336-18101654 GCA_019095985.1 Streblospio benedicti | reverse complement strand
GGCATAGTTGAGGCCACCAGGGTACACGCATGATTGGGTATGCTAGCAGGGTGCAGGCCAGTCCACAAGCTGGGCAGGAGAGCAGCTGAAAGAGCAGCGAGTAGCACTAGCGCCTTAGCTTGCGAGCGAGAGAGTGCTCTGTTTGAGTGAGGACAGGTGATATTGATACACAGGTTTGAGCCACTGATGACGCCCATTAGTGATGAAAATTCCACTGACCACAGCTGGGTGCCAGCAGCAGTTCTACAAGCTCCTGATTCTCGCCAAAACAACGTGGTCTGGCCAACGTCAGTCCATACTGTATCACTTATCAATACTGTTGCAAGATACACTGTCATATAATGGCAGCGTTGCTAAGAATCAGGCTGTACTCGAGAATATGCTGCCCCATCGTCGATGCATTTGAAACTTTTGTTTTCGTCACTTTGCTTTTGCTTGAATGGGAGAGCACAAAGCATATAATGGACAGCAGCGTGGGTGTAATAATTGCAGTGACCACTTTGAGAAAGGGCGCTTCAAATATAAATTTACAACTATTCGGGTGAAAAGCTGTATCTAACGCAAGTAGTATGGAGAGGGCATAGTCGGCCATATTTGGCCGACTATGCCCAGCGTAAGATCTGGCGAGAGCTATAGTCGGAATCGATCAGCCACGTGTCACTTTTGATAGGTGGATGATGGATGACTACCGACTATCCCCGGCCCAAGCGAGCGGCGGGGCGAGCAGCAGGCGCGGCACTGGAGCTAGCGAGCGCTATAGTCGGCCAAATATGGGCGACTATAGCTCCCGAACGAGCGTGCGAGCGCTATAGTCGGAATCCATCATCCGCCTGTCACTTTTGACAGGCGGATGATGGATGACTACCGACTATCCCCGGTCCGGGCGAGCGGCGGGGCGAGCGAGCGCGGCACTGACGCTGGCGAGCGCTATGGTCGGAATCCATAAATCGTGTCACCTGTCACCCCGGCCCGTGCGTGCGAGCCGCGCGAGGTTTGCGGCTCGCGGATGTGAGCGTCACCGAGCGACGCAAAATTCCCGCTGATTAGCTCAATCGATCCTAGTGACCCGGGAGCCCCTGAATTTGAATACCTTGGCAAACGCGCTAAATAAATAGGTGGTTCTATACTCTTATTCGGTAGCGTCTATGATCTGTGCCATGCCCCGACCGCGAGCCACTTCAAGCCCCACCGACGCACGTCGCTACCCCGTCTGGTGCTCCCAAGCGTTAAACGTTTTTCTGTTAAGATAAATGGCTATTGAGAAAACAAGTCGTAATTCTCAATATACAGATCACACTCATTCACCACAACCATCTCCAAGCATTCGCATCGCATAACTTGAATTGTCTAACCCCCAGAACAAAGACAAGAATGACAGCTTTTGCGAATACTGTGTTTATTATTCTACTGTCTTAAGTTACATACTCGCCAACAAACATATTTGCTAACATTGTCCTAAGTTTGAAAATTATAAAAAAAAACATCTGTTCAGATGGCTCATAACCCTCATATCGGAGGAGCAGTAGTGGATTATGGATTGCATGTTGATTATTTGTATACATCAGAAGATTCATATCCTGTATATATTGTCAGAGAAAGTGGTCAACTGTTTAAACACAAATCACCATGCCGTGCATATACGCATTTAATCTTTTCATGAATGAGGCAGAATATGTTAAAGTAGAAGGAGGAAATTGGATTCGGCAGAAGGTCGCATATGATCCGATATTGGGGCATCGATATTACAGATACATCGTTGGAGAGACATTACAAGAATTTTCAAGTAGACAGTGTCATCTTTTACTGGCGTATAAGGAAATGAAAAGTGGTGAGGAAGAAATGGAATGGGAATGAACAAGTTTTTTTAAATAAAGTTCGGTGAAGTTGAATGCTCCACCAAAAATTATCCATCTTGATTTTCAAATTAAACATAACTTAATATAAGACTTTGATAGTCACTGTGATCTAAAACCTTGAATGAAGAACTCAAGCCGCTGATAATCAGAGGCGGGCTGGCATTTTTCAACGGGTTTGTAAACGCTTGCAAGAAAGCCCGAGCTGATCGGTAGTTTGACGCGTGAAGACGTACCCTTATTATATAGATCCGTGCATATATGGGTTAAAGATCGCCCCTCCCTACAAACGCGTGACATGAATGATCTGGTTTACAAGCCAAGAAGATTGCGTCTCGGAACCTGTGAAAACAAGGCCCCCATACTGATCTACCCCTCCAGAAATGATTTTAGGCTTGGAATCAACCTGTTCGTGCTTCATACATGACGTAGACGAATTCGAAAATATAGCCCTGCTTTCAGCCGAAGATTCCTGAACAATTTGAAAATAAAGATCAAATTAATAATTGCGGGATAACAGTTGTGAGAACTATGCCAACACCCACGACTCCTACCCAACCTGATAAAGGAAACATCTGAATGTTCTAACAGTCATGAGACATCAGTATACTTGGCGTATCTTCGGTATAAAAGACGTATGATGAACGCGTCGCGATCTCCAATACGGGACCCATCCATCACACCTCGGGATGACGCGAGCCATACGTCCCAAATCTGACAGCCGAGGGCTTCCGCATTGTCAGAAACACCTTCAAACCCATGAACGCCATCAATTTGAGCGAGCAGGGTTGGCAGAAGCTCTTGGCAGAGCAGGGCGAGGTCGGTGAGTGTGTCTGAGCCCACATCAACAGGGAGTGGCCGCTGGAGCAGCGTGGGTCGAACGAGGTGCGTCTCGGCGTCAACGTTTTCAACAGCAGACCGTACGTTCACGTGCGGGTCTGGAACGGAGCCTACCCCACGAAGAGCGGTACAGCCATCCACGACTAGGACCCGTTTGAGAAGCTACTGCCTGGGGGCGAGGACGACACCGATAGCGGTATGGACGTTGACGAGGACAAAGACGTTAAACTGGGTGTCGAGACGTACCGCGACATTCTCACCGATGCCACAAGGACCGAAATGCGCCGACTCTGCGACGGATGCATCAACGATTGACCGCTCTAGACAGACCACACTTGCGTCATGGGTTCCGACAGCATGGCCGTGGAGGCGTTGGCCAACATATTCGTGACTCCTCAGTACTTGGCAGTACGTCTCGCCCTGGGGGCCATGGAGCGCTCGTATATCCTCATCAGAACCCCGAGTGAGGTGATGGGGGAGATTATCGCCCGACACGACGACGCTATACGCGCCTCGAAACTAAAGCACCGGGACTACGAAGAAAACGTGACTTATTACCGTGCAGAAACGTGGGGTGTGTGCGTAATAATGTGCGTATATATTGGAAAGCACCGGGACTATGGTGCGTAGGAAAAAAGTGACACTGACTTATTATTGTGCAGAAACGTTGTATATTAGAAATGACCTCTGTAGCGCTTAATGATATGCCTGCGTAGGCATAGCGATAAACGTGTTTGTGTAGAAAATATAAAGTTTTGTAAAAAATAGATCTTGTTATTGTCTCAGCTTCTGTAGCGCTGTACGCATTAACCAATTCTCTGTATGTATATGTTTCTGTAGCACTTAATAAATATACCTATGTAGACATAGCGATAAACGCATGTGTTTATAAAAAATAAAGCTTTGTAAAAAAAGAGAGATCTTGTTACTGTCTCAGTTTCTGTAGCCTTCTTTAACTATATTTGGAATACTTAGTCAGAATGTAATATGAGCATATTAAAACACACCTCAAAGAGATTTTGACTCTTCAAGAGAGATCTTTTCATTACCACGTACTATACTCTTTATGACGACATGACTATTTGCTCATGTTATAAAGGCTACTAAGTAAGCATTCATGTAGTGTATAACAAATTGCTAAATAAGCAGTTGTAAATCATTGCGATTCAATGCAAGCTAAAAATATGATTGTACTTCCCATTGTTTTTTTTCACATGTCATAATTGGAAGGAACAATGTTTAATCTGCATAATGTTCTAAATCAATGTGATCTGGACATATGCTATGCATACTGACGTATAGAAAACCGTTGTCCCGTTCGATTGATGCATTTCATGTTACATCTTTCTACATAAAATCCTAAAAATAAAAATTATTATTCAATAATAAATAAAAATCATCCATGAAAGAGCAAATCATATCTGCTAAAGAAACGTTGGAAGTGGTACTATCAAAATGCATTTTCTCATACAAAACTACTCGTTTTGCATCGCCATCATACATGGTTGAAAAGCTGAGATTGTAAGCTTTACAATGATATATGATGTTCTCTCTCCCTTTGAGTCAGCCTATATCATGAAAATCCAGGCCTCATCACCTGCACTAATACTGCAATAAGAGGCAAAGAGCGGATACACACATGAACTAGAATATAAAGCAATAGACATACAATGAGAATGTGACCCCAAAGCAAATTGCACAAAACTATAAACACGAACAATGTGAAAATAAGTGACTGCTGCATGAGCATTATGAAAAACATAATAATAAAATACAATAAAAACATAATAAAAGCACATTACCAAGTAACCCACAAGCACAGATTGCCCAACGCTAACCTCAGGAGAAATAATGATCGCCAACTAGATAATAATTGGCTCCAAAAAGAAATAATATTGACAAAGCAGCAGTAACAAGAGAGAAAACACAAACAAATCGAACACATATATAGGGCTGACAGCAACAGATTTTAAAACCAGATATAGAAACCACATAAGCTCCGTCAAAAACAAACAACGTAGAAATTGTACGGCACTAAGAAGAAAAAACACATTTGGGAATTAAAGGACAAAAATACACCATATAGTAAAACATGGAAGATAATACAAAAAAGTAAACACCACTAAACCACAACAGATATGTGTGTAACTTGTGCTTTAAAGAAAAAAAGAAAAATTCTTCATAATATGTAAACCACAAAATGCTACTCTAAATAATTGAAGAATCTATCCACAGAGTGTACACATAAAAATGCTAATAAACATATTGCTAAGTATAAATGAGACTCATATAACAATAGCATAAATGCAAACAGAAGTTTTTGTAGTACTCATTCAAATGTTGCTCCGAGGATTGCATGAAAATCTACGAAAACAGATTCATATGCCAAATAAACCATAAGCATCAAACAGCATCCACAGAGGTAAGTAGACCAGCACACAAACATTTCATTACTTCTTAATTACAGATATAGAGGGAAATTAGCGTGCCACACCCTTGCACACCCTCGTCTTATTTTGGGATAAATATTCTATCTACAAGTTTTAGAATATATTTCAACAATGCTTTAATATGGGCATTGTTAGTGAGAACTTCGTGAACTAGACAATAAATGAACACTTTGTGCTTGAAATAGCATTCAACACCGACTCCGGTGTCACTCAAAGACCGTGTCTATACGATCTGATCACCTTTTGATACACCTCCTCCTCTAATGACCTTCATGTCACACGGCTGCAGTTAGACAAAGGGTGTACATGAATCCTATTGGTGATGTAGAATCCTTGGTATAGTGCGGCATATCGGTGACAATTTCAATATCGGTTATCGGTGCTGACCAACGATAGGTGACCGATAGTATATCGCGAGTAAATGCTATGCTCCTGCCGTTTCCCGGGGCTACTCGTGAATGTAACGTCAGCAGCATGTCACACTCGTCTCACGGTTATATACCGTATGAAAATGGACTTGTAAAGGCTGTGTGAAATATCAAGCCGTGATGCTTCAACAGATACGATTATTAAATATGGTTGAAAAAACGTTGAAAAAAACACAACACCCCCGAGTACAATTATGACCTTGACCCCTCACCTGACGTCCTTGACGGCCAGGTCACGCGTGACGTGGTCGAGACGGTACGTGATGAGGCGCTGGGTGACGTCTGCCGTGAGGTTGGCGGCCGCGAGCGCCGCCTCCAACTGCTGCCGCCGCACGGCCGCCAGCTGCCGCTCCACGGACAGCGTCAGCGAGTCGCACCTACGGCGGGGTCAGCGTTGATGTAGGTCTTGTATCACTGGCAGAGATGCAGATATTTTGGGGGGAACGGGGGCGGGGGTGGGCTTGAATGGGTTTCGAATGGACGATCGATGGCAGACATGTAAAAAAACTATGAAAAAGAAATATTTTGGTGGGAAAAGGGGGTGGGTGGTGGGGGTATGGGGTGGGGGGCTAGATCTTCCCATGTTGCATTGCATTGTCAATATAGTCTTGCGTACAATACCCTAAAATCGTGAAGGCAAACATGGAACAGGGACATGACGAAGCCACCTCTTATAAGTCGTGTCACTTCATGAGCTGTGCTACATGCAGGCATCAAACCTGAACATGAACACACAGTAAGTGTGCTATTTTTAAAAAGGACATTAACTCTGTACACATAAAATGCGCATAGGCTGCAATATGCGTATTTCACTTTATATATTGAACAGATTCATTGGATTTCTTATTGTACAATACTATCTATTCATTTTCTTGATCAAGAAGGAGAAAATATTTGGCTTACAATAAAGCAAGTATAAGGGATTTATCTCAAAATGAATATATAGTATCGTATTGCACTTCTATCAAAAAGTTAACATCTAACACATCCGAGTTTTTGTAACTGTTATAGCCAATATTCATAGTATGTCCTGATCATTATCCTGTTCTATCGATCAGCTCAATCTCTTTGCAGCCAGTCCTTCTTAACTTGAACGTAGTAACACATTTAGTTCTATGTGTCAGTTATATGTCATCATGGAACGCGCCTATCTCAAGTGTTTATAGAATTAGTATTTGCTCTTTCAATATGATAACATAAAAATTGTTTGGTTGCAGATTTTAACAGGTCATGCACACACCAACGGCACAGAGCGATGGCCTGTCTTATTGAAATGGAAACAAAATAGAAATAAAAATGACGTCCATGACTCAGACACAGGAAGGTGAAAAATATCTCGTATGACCTTCAACTATGTGAGGCTTCAACATTAGAGGTCGCAGTAAAGGTCAACATGATACCACGAACGTGTAAATAAACATTAATCATAACATATTTTATGAGAAAGTGCTCAAAGCTTATACAATAACTACAGAAGTGATGAGTGCTTCCGAGTTTTGATTTATAAATTGTTATATAGCATGCCAACCATCGCAGATATTCGTGTTGTGTGAAATTGGCGAACAAGTGTAGTCATGATATGTTGTGCAGAATGGATTAGTCAATATGTCCACCGTGTACGAACCAATACAAATGTAACGCTGCTATACAAACCTTACATCTGCTAACAAAACACGCACTTTGTATTTGGAAGTGGCTAGTGTAAAGACTAGCTGCACATCGCAAACACCCAACAAATTGTTTCACAATGCTTGCGGATTAAGAAATAAATAATATAAGCTCATTGACATATAAGAAACCTATGGACGAGTCGACGGTACACATGATTCTGAAGGTCATGTTTGAACCCGCAGCTAAATGCAAAGTACATTATAAGGCAAGTCTACATCGTGGATTATACAACACGTATCTTAATGTAGCCTGTATTCAATGTAGACCCTGATGTTTTCAATGTGATGCATTAATGTATTTTGTGCAATTTACTCTTTCAGATTTCAAAGTACTGTAGAACCTCTAATTAAGACCACCTCTATATTGAGATCACCTCTATAATAAGGCCACTTTTGACATAGGTTCATATTGGTAGCTTACGAAGGTTTGGGACCGTCAAAAGTGGTCTTATCATAGAGACCACCTTCCTACTGAGACCACCTAACACTGGTTCCAAAGGTCGTCCTAATAGAAAGGTTCTACTGTAATAAATTAATTTACATGTCACATTACACAATACTAGTCCCGTATGAATAGTGCCATCTTTACAGCTACGGGCGCCCGTGCCCGCAGTGGCCGCCTCACCGTGCCTGGAGCGTCTGGATCTTCTGGAGCACGTCATCGGCCGGCCGCCACACGCAGTCCTCGTCCCGGCCGCGGGAGGACGCCGTCACCATGGCGACAGCCGCCGCCGCCAGCAGCAGCCGGCAGCACGCAAGGGCGCGCATGTGCCTGGTGAGAACACAGACCATGATTTGATTTGATTTGATTTGATATTCTTCAGGAACTAATGTTCCTAGGATAGCACATGAAAGCGTACATATAAATGTAATGCTTATTTCCAATGTGGTCCTGTTTGTTTGGCAGGTTAGGTAACCAACTGAGCCAAGGGTAATGGAGGGATTACACTAGCTATAGTTTTCAAACTAGGCGAGTTCTTTTACGTGCAGATGTGTGGCTCTCCTCTACACGCTTGTCTATTGCTCTATCAACAAATGTCTTGAGCTCTCAAATATTCAGGATGTGTAGGAAACATAAATGAATACTAGTGCTAGGACTTGGGCGGGAAATTAAAATCATTCATTCCGTCTGTATTTAACGAATGAATACCGAATCCAGTAGAATTGGAGGAAAGGTATGAAACTGAACACATTTTTATTCTGGTGAACAAGTCAAAGTGAACAAAGTTGACCATATTAGATATTGACTCAATCATCTAGTAATTGATTGCCATTTCTCTATTCTACTTTGAATCCATGAACTTCCGCTACCAGGGAATTATCATGTCATGTAGACAAGCCAAACACGTGGTCACCCCTTGTTTTTCTATGACCAGCTCAATTTTGGCCAGCAAAATCACCCCCATTAGCATAATTGCTTTACAATCTGAACATAGTTCCAAATAATTCCAGTCTGTGAATAAAACATCGGTAGAAATAGTCAACTTTCTTGTACAATTATGAAAATATGTAATACAGGGCACTTACATGAAAAACCCACCTCATAATTCAGTACTTTATATGTACTTTATGTCGAAATGATGCTGGCTGTTATGCAACGTAGCATCATCACCAAAATGGAAAATTCCTACCTGTTTGGGTGGCACTCAGCTATTGTCGTTTGCTTGAAGTTAAACACGTGGCGTTTATTTAGTCCAAATCTGTTCTCATATAAAAGTGTTTATTATGGAAGTCCAGTAAATCACTCTATTACAAACATACTAAAATGTAGCCACGCGGTGGAGGATTCCGTGTTCGCTGTTTCTCGTACACACAACTTTGCATTTCTAATGAAACTAACGTACAAATGTATACACCAATACTGGGTTTGTTCATACATTGATAAACCTAATCCTCGAACGTTTCACAATTTGGCGGAATTCCTAATTCAAATGACACTCTGTATAATACCAGCCGCGCACGCCATCACTATTGAAGCAAACAAGCGCACTATTTCGGTCCTTTTAACGTGTTTTCATAAAATGCGCAGTAAATCCGTAACGACGACGAAGCGTCCGTCGTTCACAGTGTGGAGTCGGGGAGTACATGTAAATCCCCGCCCCGGGCACGTCACGCTTCCCAGCCACAGCGACCAGCGGCGGTCGCGGCGGCGTTATCGGTCGCGTTGACGGGATGAGATAAGGATCGAGCGAGAGCGGCGCGGACGTGATTAGGATTGACGCTTTCTGTCCGCGGGTCACGTGGTTAACACGTCAGCGCAGGCTGCCGCCCCCGCCACCGCCATGGTGGACACTTGTGTGTGTGTGTGTGTGTGTGTGTGTGTGTGTGTGTGTGTGTGTGTGTGTGTGTGTGTGTGTGTGTGTGTGTGTGTGTGTGTGTGTGTGTGTGTGTGTGTGTGTGTGTGTGTGTGTGTGTGTGTGTGTGTGTGTGTGTGTGTGTGTGTGTGTGTGTGTGTGTGTGTGTGTGTGTGTGTGTGTGTGTGTGTGTGTGTGTGTGTGTGTGTGTGTGTGTGTGTGTGTGTGTGTGTGCTGGTGTGTCCGTGCACTGTGTATGTGCGTGTATGTACACAAGGTGACCACTTAGTTGGTCTGCTTTAAATACGGGACAATTCATTGCCAATTGGCGACAGGGCATGATGATATAATTAAATTTACTAGAAATGACACAGAATTTATACTATTTGGAATTCATTTATTTTTCCTACCCACCCTGATTATTTGAGAGAGGCTATTCTAACCTACATAGAGAAAGAAACACCCAAAATATTGTAAAAAGAAAAGTACGTTGAGGGTCTAGTCCTAAAAATGATACCGGTCGCACGTGTTTTTGTTTGTACACAAACATACTAATTAGTAAACGCGTGGTGCCCCCCTCTTTTCCCACCAAAATGCTTTATTTTCACAGGGTTTTTCATGAAATCCCTGAAGTGCGCCTCCCTATTTTCTTTGAGTGCGCCCCCCCTTTCCAAAAACCTGGATCTGCCATTGCGCTCACAAGACAGGTACTGTCCGTGGCGGCCACTGTAAGGGCCTCGGGCGAGTCTAGCCGGTCCTCGGGACCCACCACCCGAACCCACGGACTGGAGCTGTCAAAGGGAGCTGGAACAGGTCTCCACGTCAGCATTTGCGGTCGGGCAGCATGTACACACTGCTCGTTGCCGAAGTTACAATCCCACGCGGCGATCACCCGAGGGCACGATACCCACCGTACGGTGTCTGGATTTTTTTTAGAGGAGGACATAGTGCTCTGAATCCAAGTCCAGCACGTTTACATTTTCTACGCAGACACAATTATAACTGGCCTGCATTATCACTACTATTGGTGGGTTGAATCATAAGTGGATAATGCACAGTAAAGGAGGGTTCATTATTTAAGTGTTATTGGGGTGGGGGTGGGGGTGAAATATGGGAGGGGGGGGGGTCATGAAAATTATGCCGATACAAAAAGGGGGAGTCAACAAAAAGTTATGAAGTGTTTAAGGGGGGGTCATGAAAATTCAGCATCAGAATACAAAGGAAAAAATACAATATGCGAGTCGTCCAAACCGAAGAAACCATGCTTTACTGTGCTGGTACCAATTTTAGTCCACTACCTTTTGGCCATTAAGAATTCTTTTCCCGAAGACACTTGTTTTAAAAATCACTAGAAATGATTTAAAGTAAAATGCTGCATCTACACAAAAATTCTTGAAAGATTGAAATTAGTCTCAGATTCTCATTCCTAATTTTGTTTGCGTCAATGATTGCAGTTTAAATATAATGCTTCCCACTTACAGCTGACTGTCCCCACTCATCAAATAACCAGACTAACAAACGGTCTCATGCACATGTGTGTTGTTGTGCTTGTGTTGGTGTGCATGTGTGCGTGTGCACGCGTGTGCATGCATGCTATTGCCAGATCCAGGCTCTCATAGTAGATTAGATGCCGCCAGAGGATATGATACTTTTCTTTAGATGTAGGCAATATCCCTCAAAAATGACATTTTCAAAAAATAAAAGTGGGGCTCAACTTCCCCAGCTGCCCACACCACCCAGTGCATGCTCCACTTCCTGACGGACGTACCCCCTCCAACTCCTCAGCCACTAATGCTTAGTTGCAATTATTGAGGGCATGGTTAAGTAATCGAATAATTTTGTAATTCTGGGGTTATTTTGTTAAACACCAGACAATTGTAAATTTCAACATCTTCAATAATTTGTACATTCTACTATCATAATTTAAACTAATTAGCTTTAAGGTTATTATGTATATCTTGTTTCAAATTTGAATTTTATATCAATTTGATATAGTATACTAAACCAATTGTTATGTGAAAACTTTTCCTTCGTTTCATGTATTTATATTACATCGATGTTGCATGTTTTGTTATCTGATACTTTGACCGCAGAGCAATTGAAATTTACAAGTCATAAGCTGTATTATATTATTCTTTAATTACCCTGTCACTTCGTTTAACTGGAAAGAGGTAGACTTAGGCAGACAGATTAATGTATTCTATGCCTTTCACGAGAGCAATCAAATCGAACTAATAAAAAAAAGTAATATGTTATAAAATTGTATAAATCCAATTTTAATGAGAAGATAAGGTAGACTGTCATATGGTATGATAAGATTCGAGCCTTTAGCATATTACATAGGTAGTTTGAGGTCAATAAGGCAGACTGATTGATGCATGTTAGATATTAGCTGTGCGGCATCCGATTGAGTGATAACCTGGTATCCATGTATTCTAGTTAGATGTCTCAATAATAAAGCTAGAGATACAAGCTGTGAGTCTGAGTTTTGATACCTCTTAATACGGCAAAGATTGAGTCACTATTTCATCCTACGGGATGGTGTTCACAAAATGTGCCATAACAGAAAAACTATTGATGATAATAAGTTCATTTCAAAACATGGATTTCTTTAATGTTAATATTATAATAAACATTAAATAGCTGAAAATTGATTAATTTTTTCCTTATAAACTTTCTTGTATCCTTAAATGAGAGACTCATTGAGTCCGCATTACACAGCTAGAAAAACCTCATAGGTGAATATGCTGTGAATATGCTATAATTCCATACAACATATATTACTGGCCTATGTATTAAGTGATTGCAAACAAATACTGGTAACTTAGTCAGAGATTAAATGGTGATTCTAGATCTAGATTGTGAATGAGCGCGTTCATACCTGGTTCATACAAACATAACCAACGAAAATATCTTGCCAGAATTTTTTATTTATTGAGAATTACAATCGCCAAAATACACATAATTTTAAAGTTAAATTGAACCTTTTTTTAAAACTAAAATTACAGCTGGTTGGCTCCATCGTCCAGTGCAATGTAGATGATTAACTGGAAGACCTTCTAGATTACATAGGGCTTGATTGGTGATTCACTAGGATCATCAAACCAGGAGAAGAACTCCTCCGCGTCCAAGCCTGGCTCCTCCAAGTTCTCGCCGAGAGCCTGGGCAAAGTCTGGCACGGACATGGTACGGCCCAGGGTGGACCGGAACGCCTGCTCAGCTGCAAAATAAAGATATTTGTGAAAAGACCGGTCTTAGCTACATGCTGTTCCCTCCCAAGCTCATTCTGAAGGAAATCCACCATGTAGTGTAGCTGACAAGTACCTAAGAACACCCAAAGATAAAAATATTTCTGATGAAGAAAATCATACACAAATTACATTCATATTTAAGTGCATTTTGTATTTGTACTTTTCTTAGTAAAACACAATAAAGAAAATGTAGGATTATGGATTTCATGCCGGTTTTCATTTTCAGATGAAATTTTAAGGAAATAATTGATGAGCCAGTCTGTCAATAAAAGCAGCTTATGACGCTGGAACCATCAGCATTGTCCCAACCCCTATTTAGCTTTCCATCAATATATGCATTAATCTTTACATAAATCCATAGTTGTTTTACTACTTAAACAGAAAAAATGGGTTCATAATTTTTTTCGAGTATCTTTCTTTGTTTGCCACTGAATGTGAAATTGAAATATTGATTTTTCCTTTTAAATTTTAATGCACCAGCATCCTTGTTAAAATTATCGTCCCTATTTCAACAATAAAAAAACTGAATGAGCCCTGCATTCTCACCGTCTGTGTCGGCGAGTGTGATCTTGAGGTCCCAAGCTGACTGCTCTCCAGGCACCACCCTCAGCACAGAGTTGCGCAGGGCCAGGCTCCACACACCGCCGCTTGCGGCCTGCGCGACCACCACTGTATACTCTTGCTGCAGGAAGCCAAGATGTGACCGTTAGACGAGGTGCATATAGATATGAGGGGGAAATATACCTATTTTAAGATGTGAGAATGGTCCTTGATTTTTTAAGAGAAATGAGAATGGGGGGTCAATTTCCTTTGAGAATTGTGAGAAATTGAAAAATTTAGAAATTGTGAAATGAAAATGGTTAGAAAATTAGTGAGAATGGCCCTGGATTTTTGCTGAGACTTGTGAATGGGGTAGGGTACAGTCTTCCCTCAGATATGTAATTAAGCTGCTGGTTTTTGCTGAGACTTGGTGAATGGGGTGTGGACACTATATTGGTGCCATTAGGATCATATATTTTATTTTACACATGGTTAGATAATGCTTTATATATACTTTATATTTGGCAAGTGCAAATTCATTTTAACTATAATAACCAAGAAAAAAATATATTAATAAGATATTCTATGTTAAAGTGTGTGTGTGTGCGTGCGAGCTTGTACGTGCGTGTGTGTGTGTGCCACTGCCAATCCCTAAAAAATATTTAAAAAACATAAAACTGAAACTAAACTGCCCCAGCTGCCCACACCACCCAGCCAGCCCCGTGCATGCTCCACCTCCTCACGGACGTACCCCCTCCAAGTCCTCCGCCCGCAGCATGACCGCCATCTTGAGCAGGAGTCTGTCTATCGGCAGCAGCAGCATGGTGGCCGTATCGGTGGCGTACGGGTTGATGCCCTTGGTGGGGCCGAGGCAGGTCTCCTCTACACAACAACAAGCATTGAATCAGAGGTGCATGCGGGATTTGAACATGCATGTAGGTCTACCATTGGTTTTGTGGCATACATAAAACTCGTCTAAACTGACTGCTTTATTGTTAACCAGTACATAGATTGCAATCATATTTACATACACTCTGTAAAACATTGCATTATGGTAGGCTACAATCTCACACATATTATATGATAACGTTTAACCTGCTTAGAATTCTAAAAGAAAAAAAATAGATTAAAATTCTAAAAATTCCAAGCCGTCTCTGGTAACTGCTCTCTATTGAGACATTCAGTGATTCTTAACATTTCAAACGTGACAGTCTTAATATGACTGCCGAATATTTTTGTGAATGCTGCACCAGAGACCGCCCCCACCCCCGCCCCCCAGGACCCTTCCACAGGGGCCTCACTCACCAAGGGCGTACGTGAGCAGGTAGTTGCGTCCGTTGGGAGTCGACTGCAGATTGGCCAGTAGCATCATGACGTCAGCGCGCACCTGCAAATATGATGGCAGGTACGTTTTCTATTATATTTGTGCGTGGGCGTGTGAGCAAGTTTGGTTTGAATAATTACAACACACTGTCTTCAAAAGCTGCCAACATGTAACTGAGGAAATTTTGCCCAGCAAAGTCAATTCACTGTTTTAACAAATGCTCGTGAAACTGGATAGAAACGCTGTATTTATAAATCAGGCCTCGCCGCAGTTTTAAACACAAAAATATTTTTGGTCTGAATAGTGATTGGTCAACGTCTATCCAATAATGTGCCCTAGTTAACTTCAACACGCATATTGGTAGCGTATAACTTTATTTCTATATATTCCTGCCATTACGCTGTCTAGCAGTGAATATACAGTGAGCATAACAACACTCCCTAACACCCTCACCTTCTTGGCGACCTTGAGGTGACCGGCGGCATCTGCATCTCCCTTCAGGTGTGCGTCAGTGTCGCAGTTGACCACGTGGGAGACGAGCACGAGTGCCCAGCGCAGGTCGGCATCGGATGTGTCAGCCGCGATCAGCTGCAAGGTCATGTATCATAGAGTAAAAACTCACACAAGAGAAATAACATGTTTGCAAACATTGTAAACAGGGAATGATAGTTTCATAGCTTGTAAACAAGTTGAAAACAAACAGTTTACAACCTAATAACATGCCTGTTTACAAACTTGTTTACAACGTTTTTTTTAAAAACATTTTGAAAACAAATTGTAAACATGATGTTATCAAATGCGTGCATATACTCGTAGTACATTAGATTAACCAATTACACCACCTCTAAAGCCCATATTGAAATGGTTGGATTGCAAACTTATCCCTTGATGGGTTTTAGTGTTTTGAAATTGATAAGATTATGTTTGTCGAACAGAATATTGAAACATGCTCATCATTACTTATTACTAATCATGACCATGTAAATGTTGGTGTTGCATTTTAAGTAAAATACCACCATGTTTTCTGTTTGGTTTACGGATCCAACCATACTGATTTCGAATCAAGCTATTCACTTGTGCCTTCATCCATGCAAACTAACACTAACATCCATCCATAACAAACTTTACAAAACGACACACCACGACATCTCATAGACATCAGAGAAGGCATACCTCTTTGACATTGTCCAGAGCTACGCATCTGCCACGGTCTCTGTTGTCCTGGAAACGGTTGCACTGCCCCGTCGTGCCATGTTGAACGCCTTTACCGAGTAGTTCAAGAGTGCGGCAGCCTGTCTCACCCTGCGTGGGTGGGTACAACTCCTCGGGCAGCCCGGAGAACCAGCCCAACTGACTCTCAAACACGGTCTTCACCGACCACTCGAAGGTGCCGTAATGCTCCACCAAGTACTCCTGCAATCGAGGGCAGATTTATGCCATCGTGTCAATTTTCTAATGGTTCGTGTCGTGTGGTGAGCTTTTCAATATTTACAGTTTAATTAAATATGAGCAACCATAAACAACTCTATCATTGACAGTGATCATATTTGAAAATGAATGGGTTTGAAGTAGAGCCTCACCTTCTGTGCAAGTGAGGCTGGCAGGTGCACGCGGCGCACAACCTCGTCCGGCGAGTAGCCTTGGTTCATCACGCGCAGGGTCTGGTCGTTCGTGAACCTAAAAAGTCACCATACTAAAGCACTTCACACTTTACCATTCAACAAAACCTGGCTTCATGTTATGGTATTGGCGCAATTTTAGTCAGTTGGTGCAATTTGCACCCAATCAAAGGCTTAGGTCGTCATATGACTTAGTAACTATTTAAAGTAAACACAGGCTTTTAACATCATCAGCTCTTGATCTTGGGAAATCCCCAGTTGTGATATTTTTAGGGGATAGAATACAAATGTTCACACTTAGCTACACGTATGCAAATGAGCTGTTTTGATTGACAACATGTGTGAATTGACAGTCGTCACTTGCAATTCCCCATACATGTAGTTAGCTACATGAAGTACTCTACACACCTAGGACAAGTTCCAGTAGTTGGGACAAAACATCACAATTCTATTCTCTTTCTCTCTGTCTTTCTCTAGGTCTGTGCTGTATAGCAAGCAAGCTTCTACAGAATACATGTACATGTAGAGATAAAGAGAGAAAGAGAGAGAGAGAGAGAATATAATTGAATTCACAAGCAAACTCATTAGAATTAAACATCACAAGTGTAATAGCATAATGTGTGTCAAACAGTTAAAGCCATGGTGCGGTGAACAGTACATACTGTATGGCGTATACATACTGTATGGCGTCCCTGTAGTCCTGCAGGCGCTGGCGGATGTCCTGGGCCCCGATGACGGGCCGCGTGTGCATGGGCAGCAGCGTGTCGATGTCCAGCGACAGCATCAGGTCCACGGACGCCATCCACGCCGACACCGGCCGCGGCTTTGTGCCCCTGCGGACAGCAGACACAGGCGGTGTTATGATGTTCGATTGCCAATGCATCATTCTCTATTGAACGCGCTGGTTTGCTGTGTTAAGTAACTAAAGGTAGTGAGCCTCAGTGACTGGATTACATCTAAAGGCGTTGTGTATGCACTTCGATGCTATTATTGTACAAATGCTGTCATGTAGTGTGTGTGTGTGTGTGTGTGTGTGTGTGTGTGTGTGTGTGTTGTGGACTACCATATGTAATTACGTGGATACCATGTAATAACGTGGATACCAATATGTCAATAAACTTTCACGATAGCTTAGTTTTTGGATATAAGGGGTCAAGATACCCCACATCCCTAGATTATTTTGCCTTTTTTCCTCGATCCCACAAATTTTACGACCTTTCCCCCACATCCCACTTTCTTATAATCCAACATCCCACTTTCTTATATAACCGCCCCTTATAATACTCGGAAAGAGTGAGGTTTTCAGAAAGGGGACTAGTAATGAAATCTGTACTCACTGTTGGGGGGGGCGCACTTAAGGGACCTCATGGGTTTCATATGCGTGATCAATAGTGATAATGAAAAAACAGTACGAAAATAAGGTATTTTGTGGGACAATAGGGAGAGGGGTGCACATGCCCCCTGCGCCCCACACCCTGGATCTGCCTATGTGTCCCATGGGGAGGTGTACAACACATGGATGTTTCGTGTGTTCGTCGACATAGACGTGTAGTAAGCGATCTATTTAGCCACACCAAGCAGCACTTGCATTCCCATAATTACGGTTTGTAAACCAATCGCAAGTGCATGAGTATAATAAATGAGCAGAGCAATATAGTTGGACTTGTCGATCAGGATTTCTTATAAGTAGAATCTAACTAACTAGCAAATAGCCATCACCTTAGATGGCAGGACCAGCGGCTCCGTGGCCGGGTGCAGACCTACCTGATAGCGTACAGGTTGGGGAACGTGTGGTAGTAGTCGTCCGCGCACACAAAGATCTTCTGGTCCTGCAGGTAGATGCCCACTTGGTCACGTGTCTCGCCAGGGATGTACATCAGCTTCATCTGAACACCTGGAAAGCAGGACATTCACTGGTAGAGCTGGACCCAAGACGTATGAAACTAAACACTGTTCATTTTATACTTACTTAGCATTGGGATATTCCGGGCCATATGCTGGCCTTGACCCTCGCGTGTCTTATACCATTGGACAAGGCATAGGACTTGGTGCAGGACCCATGCCTCTTCGACTGTCAAATTGTGGTTATCTTGTGGCTGATAATACATGTCTGTCAGCGGCTCTCCGGCCAGGAAACTCGCATAAGCCACACAGAGAGCGTTTTTCAAATTACAAAAAAACAGCCTTTTTAGAACCCTCATAGCCCCACAGCGTGTCCCTCATCAAATTTGCTGTCAGGCACACAGTACAGTAGAGCCTCTGTTTAAAACCACAGGTGGGACTGACGTCACGTGGTCTCAATAGAAAGGTGGTTTCCATGCGGAGCTTCATGATGGTCTCCATATGAAGCCATATGAAACATGGTCTCATTATAGAGGTGATCCTTAAGAGAGGTTCTACTGTATACTACAAGTTGACCATCGGTACCTGAGATGGTGATGTCCATTTCATCCTCCTCCAAAAGGTGTGTGGGCGGCGTCAGCAGGAGCCCCGAGCCCTGGCCCGTGAAGTACGTGAGGCCCAGCCCGGCGTTGATGGACGTGGTTCAGAGGCAAGAGACTGCCGATCTGCAGCAGCCAGGGTACATTCAGTTAAGCATTTATTCTCAGCAGCAGCAGCAGCAGCAGCAGCAGCAGCAGCAGCAGCAGCAGCAGCAGCAGCAGCAGCAGCAGCAGCAGCAGCAGCAGCAGCAGCAGCAGCAGCAGAAATGCATACCCAGCACGGCATCTGTTTGTCTAGGTCTGTTATTAAAAACAATCAATTACATTGTTTTGAATTCTTATCAGTTCCCTTTCATCGGTTTTGCAGTTGTCATATTGGGATTTGTGCATGTGGCACACATAAAGATAACCCGGATAACAACATTTGAGGCTGTGTCTTTGAGACTTCTGTGGTCGAGTGGATAGGGATTTAGATTTGTGACCAGGAGGTCACCAGCTCGTGTCCTGTCCAGTTACCTGGTGCTGGGTGTTGAGCAAACGTATCTCTAATGGATTGCACACTGCTGTGTGGTAGCTACTGTAGACCTTAAATATGTACAGGTAAAGTGAGTGAACACTAATGTGATTGATAATCACGACTGTGCTGCGGTTGCGATGTGCTTTTTTACTCCCCGTGGGGAATTGAGAGATATCATGTGGCAAGGGTGCCAATGATCTGGTGTGAATGCAAAACGCTAAAGCACAATGACATTGAATTGTGACTGTAAATAAGCACATTCACATTTCCATTATACTGCCAGTCATGTGTAAATGTAAATGTAAATGTGATTATCTTCTGTCGCAATTCAGTTTGACGTGCTCTAGCGACTTTACATCTACACCAGGCCATTGACATCGTTACCACACTATATATTTGTCAGGCCCCCAGGAACATCACATTGCTATCGTAGAGCAGACATGCTTATCACTCACATGAGCATTTGCTCGCCTGACCTGTACCTAGTTCACCTGTAGGTACCACGAATCAGTGTGCAACCTGTTATAGACAGGTTTACTAAAAACTTTCGTCATGGAAGCTGGTGGGTGAGCGCCTGTGCCTCCACCTACCTGCCGGAGTCCGCGTGCGAACAACTGTGGCCTGCTGTACTGCCAGCCGCTCCAGAACTCCTCGACCAGGTTTTTGTGGGCCCAGACCTGCAGGCCAAGAGCGGGGTCTGCCGCACCAGCAAACACCTGCGCACAACCATATGTGTCAAACAGACAGCATTGTCAACATAATATAACAAATTAAAAACATTTACGCACAACTACAAATTTTTGAAACCCAACCTTGGAGAGCTTTCGTCTTTAATCTCAGACTTGTTTGACACCAGATAGTGTTGGTGGTAATGGTGTCACAAGCAGTAACTGTAGACCACATTACTGTCTGAAGATACTACTTGTGATAGATAATAAGAACTGGCAAGGGGCTGTGACGGCTGATGCTGTCATGCGTGTAGTCCAGCATGGTAGGACTGTCATGAATGATATTTGCTGACTATAAAGTTGTCTGTGTATTTTTGTCGTGTTTTATTTATTAATTTCTGAGTTGGCTTTCTTTTTACAACTTAAAACACACACATTACATTTAATACTACTTATAATACTGTCAGCCTGATATGCAGGATATCAAATGGTTAAATGGTACCACAAGAAATTTTTTAATTGATGAAAAGTTCAAACCTTTAGCCTGCGTAATATTGTAGCATGAACAAATGTGTGCAAACTTACTTTATTATATTATATTAACAGTATAATGCCTATTATAATAATACCATAATTATATGAACTTAGTATGTACTATTCCCCGAAGTGTATTTCCTCATCAATTTTTATTATATATAAGTAATACCAATTATCAATTTACTACATATTCTAAAAACCGCAGTCTGTAGACCTTAAACAATCTATAGAATATAATTCAGATAAACATATTTTGAATAAAATTTATACATAACTTAATCTAAAATGTGCTACTTCTTTTATTTAGTTATAGAAGTGTATGGCCAGATAAGATTTAAACATTTAAACATTATCAAAACTGGTACCATAAGATAACTTGGCAATCATATAGGTGTTGAGAAAATTGCTATAATTATCATAATCAATTTGGATGTTAAGTACACAGTCATATTTTTATAAAGCATGTAAATAAGATTCTATTCAATTTTATTAGGGGTTAAGTTGATAGAATTAAAAGGAATGTTCTTATTAATGATTATAATATGGGTGGCTGCAAAATGCTAGATTAAGGCTGTTAGAATTACTTGGCTCAAATGAATTTTTAACAATTTTCAACAACAATCACCAAAGCTGGACTAAGATTCCACTAAAATATTTTGGACAAATATCCATAGTTTCTAAAACTGATCTATACAGTTCATTCTACAGGGAAATAGGCAGCTAACCGTAAGAGGCATGCCTTTATATGATAAAATCTTTATTGCTTCAGGTTTAATTTATGGTAAAGATATACTGGATGCTCAATGCAACTTTAAAGATAGAATATTTGAAAATTAAATGAACCGTTGCACATACGTAAGAACTCTTTCAATGATTTCATCTGCATTAAAACTGTAAGGAGATATCCGATTCTCTAATGAAAAAATATGATGTTATGGAAAATAAACATTTATTATGTGACAAAGCCACTAGTAAAATATATTATAATCAAGTATTTTATAAACAAAAATGTTCAGACTGCAACACTCTTGATGGAATAGAAAACTTGATAAAGATTATTTACAATGGAAACATTTATATAGCCTAAAGATTAAAAATAAATTTGAAACATCAAT
The DNA here is from genome assembly GCA_019095985.1 of Streblospio benedicti. Classification (NCBI taxonomy): domain Eukaryota; kingdom Metazoa; phylum Annelida; class Polychaeta; order Spionida; family Spionidae; genus Streblospio; species Streblospio benedicti. Next base: position 18,080,107 of record CM032666.1, on the reverse strand, counting down.
GACTGAATTTAATTATAAATTAGTCCATTCAATATTACCAATAAAATTAAATCTTTATAAATGGAAAATGTAAGAGTCCTACTTGCACATACAGCAATGAGGTACAAGACACTATCCACCTTTTATATGACTATCACCATTTAGATAGTCTTTGGAATCTGATTTCTAATATTATTTCATTTAAAATTGAGGCTTATAATATAATATGTTATGGTGAGATTTTGTCTGCAAACAATAAAATTATTTCAACAATATGCTATATAATATATAAAAAATACTTGACAGATACAAAATAATAATCATGCAATAAACATAAAAAATATCTTAAGAATTAACTAATTTATAACAAATGATTATATGAAAATAATGTTAACAAATATATTTTTATAGTTTATGATATCATAAATAGTCTCTAAATTACGCCTCTAAAGTGTGTGACCAGGCACGGATGTAAATTTATTTTTTTTGACATTTTATTTGAATTTCAATATAATCCTTATTAGTAGTATTAAATTGCTTCCAAATTACCAAGCATAAATTGATATGTATCTGATAATTGATATGATAATTTCATTTCCAACTTTTTAATTTTTTGAACAGAACTTCAGAGCAATTTCAATGTAAATTATTTTTGCTAAATAGATATATTTTCTATGAAATTTAATATGAATTGAAGTATATTTATTGACAATATGTATGAGGTAAACTAAAAAAAATATATATTTATATATAATGCATGACTTCTTTATTCTAGTTGTGAGTTTAAAAAATTATTCACCACTACTGCTAACAATGACGATTTTATTAATTTTATTAATTTGATGATATCCTATCTGATCAATTTTGATTTACTGAGTGTATTAGATTTAATGGTAAGTTTTCTTAATGGTGATATATGTTATAAATGTATTTCTAAGAATTAACTAATGTCAAAAAGGAAAGAGAAAAAAGAGATAATGTATACACAATGTATAACGTTTAAAAGAATAACTAATTTTAATTGTCGACACAACTGTTCGGATGTAATTCCTGTACAGTACTGAGGCATTAGCTAAATATAAAAAATAATAAATGAATAAATAGATAAATAAATAAAAAAATAAATAATAAAAAATAAAAAAAATAAATGAATATATAAATAGAGGCATGGCTTAGAAGCTTAGGTGGACTTTTTATCGAAGTTTAACAAAGTCATAAATTGTATTTTCAAAGTGGTCTCTATATAGACTTGGTGCTAATTGCCGTGAAAAATAGACAATCAGACATTTCATGGATAATATCATGTTTAAAGATACGATGAAAACATCAGTCAACATATTATAAAGATCTTCCAATAAAAGAAATATAATACTACAATGTATTAAAAAAGGTGCTCAATGACAGGTATACAGGAACTCATAGTATTTGTGTATTCATTTAAGGTATATATTTAAAAATCATAAAATCTGTTTCCAAATTTGGAGGTAAAAACTGAGTGACTGAGTGCATGAGTGAGTGGGTGTGTGAGGTACTGACCGGGCCGCCGCTGATGTGGTCGGGGTGGCTGTGGGTGTAGATGATGCCCGTCACTGGGAGGATGCTGCCGTCATCACCTCCTACAATGGACAAACAAGCAGAATAGCAAATACACACCTGTACAGAGGGACATAAAGCTTGAATTAAATGCACGAACCTCTAGCTTAAAAGACAACACAAACGCAGCTAGTAATGTTACGCTAGGTTGGCAAATATGTAGATTGAGGAATTGCTTCATGTTCTAGTGTTAGGTTACGATCATTCAACATTTATATCCTATTTAATGATTCCGCATAGAAGCCCACGGCCCAGGTGTAAAAAAGCAGCAGCAGCAGCAGCAGCAGCAGCAGCAGCAGCAGCAGCAGCAGCAGCAGCAGCAACCCAGACAATCCCACTTTGCATGTTACCCACGTACTGGCGACGTCCTGGAACTGCGCGAGGACCTCCTGGGCGGGCTTGAAGCTGTCCAGCGTGTCCACCACGATGAGCCCGTCCGTGCCGCGAATGAGGACGCTGTTGGACAGCGCATAGCCGAATGCCATCCACACGTTGTCAGAGATCTGTCAGTGGCGAGCAGCATTAGTAGTGGTAGGATGGCCAGGGGTGTTATTATATGAGAATGCAAGTACAATATAAACTCCAATTAAGACCACCTCTTTTTGGGGACCACCTCTACAATAAAAACATTTTTCACGGTCCCAAACCTTCATAAAGCTACCAAAATGAACCTCCATAGAGAGACACCACCTCTTTTGAGAACACCTGAGAACAATGGTCCCAACGATTGTTATAATAGAATTTCTCCCTGTATGTTCTGCTGTATTTAAACTCCATCACTGCCCCGCTACTACCTTTGATTAAAAAAAATAAAAAAAATGAAAAATAAAAAACAAAATGCCAAGTCTCAACAGCGCATGTTGACAGTTCAGGAAAAAACTTATTTACAAGCTACATTGCGGTGCAATCATGAAAACGTCGATTGTTTTATGTTTTTATACTTGAATAATGGACTGCACCTGTGACTCATATCGATGTGTTTTGCGGTTGTCAATACGACCCTCGACTCTGAGCTACAGTGGTCATAACCCATACTGCATACAAGACTCAGACGTGATAACGAGCCGAACACTCACATTACCTGCTGTGATCTATATTAAAACCTCCGGGGGTTGGGGGTTGGGCATACAAGATATATATCAGATATATATGATACACACACACACACATATATGATAACAAATATACACTCACATTACATGATCTATACTAAAACCTACTCGAAGATTGTGTATGTTCTATAGTATAATGTAACATTTCATTCTGATGATTGTGCAATGCACATGAAACAAATTTATAAATAAAATGGGAGTATAGGGCATCTTACAAAAACAAACAAACAAAACATAATGGTGGCAGGGGTTGCCGCCGCCAGGGGCATGAGAACAATATGCATCAGTACCCACCCAACGCGTATACAGAAGCCCCCCTCCCCGAGATTGAAATATACTAAAATGCACACAATCATGAATCTAAAAACTCTAAATATCTGATTTTACTAATGGATATAATCAAATAATCAAATATTGCCCATTTGCAGTAACAGCATGTATAGGAATGGATCAATGTTTTAGCTTTTTAATCAATGCATAATTTAAAAGATAAAAAAGGTAATATCAATAAATGAAAATTAAAACAAATTAAATGGCTCTGAAGCTCATCATAAAGGCGAATTAGTTTAAATTGCTCTTAATTTAGAAAAATAAAAATAGTGAAATTCAAACAGAATGCAGGAGATAAAAATTTAGAAATTTTGAAACTTAACTGGTCACACGCTTAAAACTACACTATTCATAATATTAAAACTTATATAGCTATTGATATTTCAATTTGTTTTCTAATCTGAAGGCTATACACACATTTCCATTGAAAATAATCATTATCAACTTTGCTTTTCCATTTAATAAGAGCATTAGAATCTGAACATATTTTGTTTCCTCAAAATATAACAAACTGTTCATCATAAATGTTTTACTGCGTGGAATATGATGAATCCACTTTTAACAAACACAAACGCATCTGTTATTCGACTCTCATTATTTGGGATCGATCCTACCCCATATCTCATGACCTTAGATGCTTTCTGATTCCTTGTTTCTGGTGTATATGTAAGATAAAATACTAATTTTGTCTGGTGTTAAAATGTGACCAGTGCACTTCACTTTGGAGTGAAGACTAAAATAAGTTACTGTCAAAACGATGAAAATTTTCGATTGAGTATTTTCCTCTACTTCCCGACAACACCGGCGCATTCAGTTTGAACGTAGCTGCCAAGCAGCAAACAGCAAAATAATTTCCCACCAGCCTCACCCCTAGTATTATTAGTAAACTATGAGTTCAAATTATACCAATTTTAAAATGAAAACTCATTGTACATGTAACAGAAGTGACTGCTTTTAAGAAAGAATTTTAGATTTGCTATTATTAGCTACGTGCGATAGAGGGAAAGAGGGAGACAACAGTTGGAGGGATAGGTTCAGAGAGTTTGAAACAGAGAGAGATAGGGAAGTGCTATAGGGAAGGTGGTTGAAAACAAAAGATACTGTAAAACTAGAATATTTCAAAGCTATTAAATTTTGCGATTCTCATCTATAAATTATTTTGTGACTCTAATTCTGCGATTTTGATCCATCCTAGTCCTGCTTTACATAAGCTGACTACTTAAGTTTGCGTGTTCGTGCCTACCCATGAAATTTGCAAATTAAATCGTGCGCAAACATTTCTAGTTTTACAGTACTAAAAAAGAAAGAGAGTGCAGAAAAGAGTGAACAAAAGAGATACATTGAAAAGGATAGCATGAACTTACATTTATTAAAAAAGAAAAAAAAGTGCATTGGTGCAGGATAAAGCACCTGCATCAGCTGTTTGGGCGTCACCTCACCTGTATTAGCTCTTTTGGCTGCACCTCGGCCGTGTGGTCCTTCAGGGACTGTGGGGCATCGTCGCCCGCGGCCAGCAGCTTGGCCCACAGCTCGGCCTGGTCCGCCTCGTTTGGACACACGCGGCCTCCGCCCTCCGCCGAGACCGATCCAGCCGCGAGCAGCGCGGACAATAGCACGGCTACCAGCCACATGACTACAACAGCAGAGGTGGGGCCAGCATGCTTAGTGGAGTCAATCGATGATCTCTCATATGTATAACCAGCCACAAATTGCAAAAGCAACGTGTCATAATCATTAGAAAGCTTAGGGGTGTCTCTATAGCATATTAAACGTTTACTAAAATAGAATTATTGGAACAATGTAAAATTCAAGATGGCGTCCAATAGGGCCGCCTGCTATTAAGACATGTCGATGAGATCCTCTGCATGGCAATTGGTGAGTGACATTTAGTGGTTTTAAGATCATTTAGGGTCCTTAATCCAATCCAATTTAGAATAAACTTTGAAGAATCATTTGATTTAATCTATTGAAAGATTTCTTTCCATTTAGTCGTAATGGAAACTTAGATGCTCCAACTTAGATGCTCAGTAAATCGGTCATTTACCACCTTAAAACCCCTTTCACAAAGCGCGTAGGCCTCAGCTAGGACGGCTTTAAGACAAAATTAGATAAAATATACAAAATGCGTACGCAAATCCTGTGATCGTCATACATTTGTCGAGCATCCTACGCTGAAAATATTTGTCTTAACACACCATGTAGAGCTTTGAACAATGAACATGTTCAAAATTTACGTTCCTGTTATGCACGGACTTACGATTGATGGAAAGCGTGCATCACGCCCACGATGATCCTGAGACCGTTGCGAGCCTGCTCTAAGGTTGGCATACGATTCTACTATGATTTTTAGAGTGTCTTATGTTGTTAAATTTGTATGCCCGTCCTATGATAGATGTAGGCCGATCATATGACCGTCATATGCTTGATCTCCGATTTAGCACATTCTCATGTGCATTCCATGCCCCTCCTGCGATTGGTGCAAAACAATCTGACTTTCTCTCTCTCTCTTATGACAATCGTACAGCAGGCATAACAACATTCCAATTGCTATAAAAATATGGTTCATTCAGAAGACTCTTACAATTCAAACATGGCACTTCCAAACTAGAGAGTCCAGCAGAGAGTGTTACGGTTACAGCTCCATAGATAACAGGGCTAGGCGTCAGAGACGGTACCAGCGAAGATGGTGTCACAGGACCAACACAGGTACGTCATAGAACAGTCGTAGACTGGCTGCAGGGCGAGTATAGGAGATACCTATGTCTAGAGGAGGACATTACCACGATTATACAACTGAAGAGCACAAATCAATCGTAGATATAACAAATCCTTTGTGACAGTTCTCGACGCAAGATCTGTTTTATGTTACGACGTTACTATGATTTTAGTACGCTTCATCCGCCTACGAAAATCGTTGGCGGATGCTTCACCGACCACTGGCCGGTAGCTGCTAGCACGTCGGCGGAAGAAAACGTGCGGACACCGGACGGAGCCCGTTCACGTCACCGAGCTCTACCGCGGATGAGGGGAACTCAGCAACAACTAAAAAATCCACCGAACTCCACCGATGCCGGGCACGTACCGTGCTTTGTGACCCAGGCATAAAAACTGTGAATGTCGCGCCATTTGTGGACACTGTCCGCTGTTTGAATACAGCTTGCCCTAGATTTCTGGGTGTCCATAGTTATGTTTATCGTGAAGTAAAATCTTTGGTGACTACATGCCCATATAATCAACATCTTTATCATGCAACATTATTGTGACCACCTACCTGATTACCTACGGTTCATCCCACAATGTGTCCATATGCTTGCTGTAATAGTCTGTTGTACTGCTCATGCTAACTGCACTCTGCGCACATACATTGCATGCATGTCATTGAACAACACTCAGTGTTTACAATTTATCATATTTGTGTCATTCGTTTCATAGTTTTTAGTCTATGCAGATGAGTAACTTGACTTGCATACGAATGGGTAAAAATCTTTTAAATTGAGGAAACTGATCGGCAAACGAATTTGCGATGATAATCTCCCTATCAGTTTATTGCCTTTTATGACTACAAAATTTGTAGTCAACAAAAACCTTAATACCTTTCCATCTTAAAATGTCCAAAGTTAAGGTAGAATGTGCCCAAAACAATGAAAAAGCACCAGCTATTATTTTTACATGATAATGATCCAACATGTGAGTACTCTAACTGAAAACAGTTTCTAAAGATTTTACCACATTTTACCGTCATGCACCCAGCAAAACTGGGGCACATCACTTTGTTATATATGTATATTGCCACAGAACTGGGGTGCCGCTATATTGAAAATCTACTAAAATTTATTTACGGCACAATGGGAAAATCATATATATCTCTCTTGTAAATAGGATTTTAAAAAATATGATGCTTTGCATAGCATAATTCTGTTATATAAATGTTCGGATGCATCTTCTGAAATGTTTGATTTTTTTTCAAGATTTTACCATTTCATTACGCGTTTATGACAAATTTTATTACCCCGAGTTTTATGTGAAGCGCTGATATTTACCATATTTACCATATTGTCATTTACCTGTGATATCTATTGTATTTACAAATAAAGATTATCAATGAATTTGACAATGGATATTTATTTTATTCGCAGACTATATTTAGCAATGTAGAAAGTGGCACCAAAATAGATAAACTATGTTTTACAAATATATATCAGTTCAATCCCTCTCCCTTGTCATGACGTAACATTCATATTTATTAAAAATTACAAAAATAGATTAGTCTGAGCGTACATACCATTGTAAACTATTTCCAATTTGTGTTTATAAACAAGAACTACAGATATAAAATGATAATGAACGAGCATGAGGTGTACCTAAGTCCGTGGACATCGGTTTTTGTGACCTACAACATGCTTGATGTTAGAGCCATTAGCAGATGGCTCATCTGATCAGGTCAAAATCAAGTATTTATATGCTTGCTGCTCCAAATTTTGTGTTTACAGAAAGGTTTTGTTCCTTTCTAAAATTCACAATATATTCAACTGGCCATGTGCACCTCTCCGTGTTGCTTGACTTTAATTGTTCCCAAAATAAATATAGAGATACCTACCAATTCCAAATAATTTATATTTCAGTCAAAAGATCTTTGTCAAATCGAAAAAACAAAAAACAAAACCGCCACTTACCTTGACCAAAAGTCGCTGTTAAAATATTAACTAACAAGAGTATTAGAATTACTCGACGAAACTTTTAGCTAACGGTCACTTGGTGCTGAGTTTCCGCAATGATGATTTAGGAATTCACACCATTATATAGGCAAGCTTTTTAGGCTATGTTACTCATGAAATATATGCTGCTAACATATAGTCGATCGAGAGGTGAAATTTAATCGAATCATATTTTATGTTTTAGTCAATAGCTGTTTATTACGAATTGACAGCCATGTATGGACTTCATAAAACAATGGTGCAATGCATCTAGATAGGCTACACAGTGATGAAAACCAAGATTCTTGTATGGTTAGAAAAAAGCGGTTTTATGACCTAAAGCTGTTGTTGTTACTTTTGTGATGTATGATTATAAAAACCATTTAAATGACTTTTGTGTTAGTAAACTTCTACACACACATATATATTGTACACATTTATTTCACAGTGCCGACACTGATAACTGTAATGTACATTACGGTCATCTTTATGACGTTGTGGACTTTTCGTGGAGTGTTTAATGTTGCATTATCAATCGTTCGTTTTGTCATTTTTAAATGGATATTGACTACGATCCCGTTGATATATTGATATTTTTTTTGCTAAATATTGCTAAATAAAAGATATACCATGTTATGGTCGCGTTTCTATTGGATTAAAAAGCCAAAATGCTCATTATAACAAAAAAGCTTGATGAACGTAATGACCCAGCAAGGAGAAATATTGATGAGCAAAATGACAAAAATTGATACCCGTAATGATTATATCTGCATTGTGTACATAAATAATAAAACTTGTTATATTATATATTTTATATTGATAACATAAATATGCAATCATAAACAACATAACATAACATAAACATAAACATAACAAAAACATAACATAAATATGAAATCAATTAGATAAATTAATGAATATCACGGTTAAAAAAAGTGTGAGTTTGTAGATGCATCACAGATATATGTCTTTCCCTCTTCCCGTCTCTTCTATCACTCTTAGAGTTTTTTGATACACACTTAATTCATTTTCCTCTTCAGCTTTTGAAATGCTTTCTTCTGCTTTCCTATTGGTGTCTTCAACAACAGCCACAAGATAGTCATCTCTTCATCTTTGTCTGTGTGACTTTCAACATCAGCCATGCAATCATTATTATCATCAAAGCTTTGCGTCTTCGCACATCTCTTGAATGTCAGCATATTTTTCTCAGTGTTTATGTAGCTTTTGTCTCCTGCTTCCAAGCATTCCTTTATTATTGCTACATTAAAAAAGCGCTGACTTTAAAAACAATTGTCCATCTGTTTCATTTAAAAATCTTTGTCGAAGTAAAATTTTTCTTCTGAATGGTGGTGAGTATAATGGTTAAATAATTGATTCAAATGTAGTGTCTAAAATTTACAGTGATAGTATTGTAATGTAATATCAGGAAAATGTATTCGAGGTAAGCTTGAAGTGCTTATAACAAAACACAATTAGATATACATGTATATTGGCAGTTTAGATACTTAAAACATGTATCAATTTAAACGCTACTAGCATTATATCAGATTTCAAGTGCAATTACTATGGTTATCTTTAAAATAAATCTGATCGACATTACGGTTATCGATAAAGAATCATTACCTAACGAGCTTGTCTGTATTAAAGAGGTTGCAGTCCTTCAATTCAGATATCACACACTCCATTCAAGTTTTTCATCAATGCCCTGCACCTCACAAATAGGGATCTCCATGTCCATGATAAAATTGATGCAAGAAGAGGATTGTTGCATATGTTCATACCATCTGAAACGTCGAGAGTGCAGTTCGGAGGACACACCCACAATCCCTAACATTTTGTGGAGCATAGTGGAAGAGGTATCATCATCAGGTTTAACTCCGCAAATCCAAGGCATCATAGATCTGTCATTGCGACGCACCCGCTGAAGGTCTGCAGCAGATGGTACTCAGGTTTCACTACCATGAAGCAAGAAAGAATGGACAAATTTGAGAATATTTTCCCATGAGTTTTTAAAGATTCATGTTTGGATGTCAGAATATGGAGCAGCGTCTTGAACTTTCTCCACGTAGTAGTGCATCTGGTGCTGAATGCAAGTTTGCATCATCCTCCTGAGCATAATATATCTCCGAGATGGCATAAATTAGGGCTCTACATCAAGCATGGACCACCTCCTTCAACCTGGGTATGTGGCCTACTATCCATCGGACAAACTTCACCCTGATATCTTAAACATGCGTAGTCTGGGCACCCAAAGCTTGAACTGCAATCAAGCGATGGTGTTAATACCTAAACCACTGCGGCACACGACACTTGTCAGAGTCCTTGAGAACGTCAAGACCAACACCAGGCACCATTATCTTAGTTGTCATTTTGACTCTTAAGATCTTTTTGCTCCATGGTGTCCTTTAAGGTTTTCAGCTTTGCAATGCACTCATCCTTTGAGTCAGCTATGACCGCCTGGTCATCCGCGTACACAGTGAGTAACTCCCAAGGCACACCAGAACAGAACTCACATGATAAGGCCTCTAGCACGATGATATATAGTGGAGGGCCAGGGACAGAGCCCTGATTCACATCGACCCACACTCCTAACTTCTCACTGTGTTGTTCGTTAAACACCACTCGATTTCTGGCCTTGGAAAACATGCCCTGAAATACACACTGTTCATTCTTCCAATTCTACACTCAGCAGTGCCCTCTACAGGACTTTTCTTGGTACACGGAACAAAGCTTTCTCCAGATTGACAAACACAAGATAGAGTGGTTTATTGGCAACTATGTGCTTCTCTTGTGCTTCTCTGTGAAGATGGGATTAGCCGTTCTTTGATCCACGACAAATCCGAACTGCATCGCATCAATGTCGACCATAGAATGGATGGAAGGGTCTATCACCCTCTCAAGCAATTGCATTACTCAGTCGGTGAGCCTGAGTCCACGCTAGTTGTCATGGTCAAGAGCTTCTCCCTTACATTTGTAGAGATTCAGAATGAAACTCTCTATTCAATCCTTAGGAATTGAGCCGTAACATAAGAGAGGTTCAGCTAGCTCCCTTATCAGTGCTACACCCCCTCCCCTGTAGCTTTTAGCATTTCCGCCATGATGCCCAAAGGACCAGCAACTCTACAAGATTTCATCTTCCTGAGAGTTGCAAATTCGTTCTATGGTAACTGGAGAAGGTGGGCCCATTATTTGGGGGACCACGGGGAGCAGATCACAAGGCAAACTCAACATTTAGCAATCTTGCATAGTGCTCAACTCATGCCTTCATCTTTTCCATATCACTGAGTGAGAGTTCTCTTAAATACTCGTGTCGCTGGGAGTCATGTCACGGAACACTTCCTTCTCAGCTTCCAATTTAGTGCCCCAAACAACGCGTTATGCCTTACGCTTTGCTTCAGTATATCGATATTGACTTCATCTGACTTGCTAGCTTTGACCAGGGCCTTGAAAGTTTTGAATCAAGCCCTCTTTTCATTGACAGCATCATCCACTCTGACGTCCTACCACCAGGTCTCAGACTTCAAGCTTTTAAAGAGACAGCACCCTTCAGAAAACAAGATTATTCAGACTGAGTTTTGCTGTGCACGTTAATGTTCAAGACAACACCTTACTAAAAGCAATGGATAGTGTTGATTTAAACAAGGTGAAGATTGTAACTGTCATGTTCTTTCGAAAGGGTGCCATCTCTCCCAGAAAAGGGGAAGGAGCCGGCAATCAAGATTGATGTAGCCATAGTAATGATTAAATAATGCTGCTGTAATTTTTGTCCGTTTACTTCATGGTTGATATTTTTGACATGACAACAAAAATCAATATTGCAATGTGTGTGTGTGCTTTATCTGCGGCGATGTGACAAATAGCATTAAAAGTGGGAGATGGCTGAAATAAGTGGGAGATGGGAGAGGCAAGAAAAAAATTGGGAGATGGGAGAATGAGGCCAAAAAAATTGGGAGATGGGAGATTGGCATCCCTTATAACGCCCCCCCCATTAGGGTATCACGATTTGCGACACCTACGAAGTAAGCTTGTTGTTATTGGAAAAACGATCGAAGCTTCAAAGGTGCCAAATGGATAACATATATCAACTGCCAGAATATCAATATTGTAATCAAGACAGAATATTGCCAACAAAGATGATGGACGAGCTTCAAGCAAAATATAAAAAACCGAACTGTCTGTATAGAAAAAAACACACAAAAACACAGTGATGTAGTTGATACAGGTTTAGAAGTTTGCCACACGTTGCATAATCAAGCAACCAAAAAATAACACGATTCCACCAGGAAGTTCATATGTTCTCCTACATTGGCAAATCACTGGAGCGGTGACTGCATCCCTCATACATGACTACCATTGCCACAAACTCCCACCTGACACACAAAACGCTAGATCCACACAAGAGACAGGAAACACATTCTAAAAAAATTCCGCATTGAATATTAATAAAAGCCTTTGTTTGTTATTTTCTCACCAAGGCATATTAAGGTTACATAAATTACTGGTACGTCACCTATGGTCTGGGTCACCGCATATGTTCTAATGATGCAAAGTTAAAAATGTCCACCAATAACCCCATGCGCTCAAATACAGTTAAGGATCTATCAGGGTTTTCAAGCACCTCAAACACCTCCCGCTGCCCCCACCCAAACCAAATCCACGAAAAAAAACACCCCCAAAAAAAAAAAACACACAAAAAAAAAACACACACACACACACAAAAAAAACACCACTACTGTTCACCTCCGGTGATCCACACACCGACTCACACACCAGCTGATGTCGCAGTTTTTCTAATCTCAATATTCGTTTTTTTAATACAAGTACATGTATACAGTTTCAAATAAAACTTACTTCACATGCCAAAAAGACAGATTTGCCCCTACACTCACCTATCTAATTTCACTATATGGAAAATCAATACGGTGTTGTGGTTCTTTCTTTGTCAACAATGAGCTACAGACGAGCAAAATCATGTATGTATTTGATGTCTTAGACATCTCACACATTGTAAGCAATTAGCAACATGGGTGATACTTAGCCAAATTGGTGTGGGTAATTTCAAGATAATAAGATTTCTTAAAATATCACTATATTAATTTTATTCAAAAACACAAGTTTGAAATATTGGGAATAAACATAGAAAACTGTGAAAATCATATAAATCTAAGTTCATTAGATTAGATACCTAATACAACCATGACAATATTTTCTAATTAATTGGATGATAAATTGGAAAAAAAAACTATTGCGGGTCCCAGTACGAGTATTTTGTATTTGTGCCGTCGAGGGTCAATCACTGATTGAACAAGCACACAAACTGTGTCACTCAGAAGACTGATCACAATGTCAACGATCGATTTAGCAGATTTTGATGTTGTATGCTGTACATGCTCACATAATGTGTGAATAACACACTGAGCCGCTAGCATAAAAGCGGGCGGTGATCCGGTCCCCGCGACTGCTCTACTCCCGTTTTTACTAGCTGGACTTGCTAGGTATCCGTGTGAGCAAGCTGAGAGTGGGGCAGCCGTCCAGCGTCATTTGGTGAATGTATACCCCTTTAGCAACCTAAGTAATCGTTCCCTGGACTTTAGCGTGTGTTTTATGTGTGCAATGGATTCTGGACTTTAATTTAATCGCGGTAGTGACACTAACAACAACGGAATAAATACAATAGTAACCTCATCTGGACGTCTCTTCATTCATTTAACTAAATCCCCACTTACAGTCTAAGACAATATTAGTGCGCATCCACGATAACATCTACCCGAGCAATCACATTTCCCCTGCCTGCGTGACCACGGAGGCGACACGGTATTCCCCAGGACCCTTGAGGAGGACGGAGCTACACCCCGGAACATCCCGACGCTGTAGGCAGGAGGAGAGGCCATACCAGAAGCTACCGGATGCGACATGGTGTGAGATGTCGGCTTCGAGGTGAGTTTTTAGTTACTTTGAATGTTGAGCGAACTGATTTTTGGCCATTTTCTTATACTCTAAATTCGACCTCCCTATATACATTCATGAATGATCGCTCATGTATATACGCTATATTATGATGAATTTGACAGCATGAGCGCGATTAGACTGATAGTATTTATCGTGCTGGTGCTAGCCATATTCTATTTTGTGTGTGCAAAATTCAATTTCGCCAAGTTGGCATTCAATTTGCTCAATCACACACACACGCTTGATTAACTGTAGCGCTCATGTTTGTGCTTTGTTTGTGTTTGTATAGAGCCTATGATATGCCCAATTTGTGCACTCTATGAGCAGTGTTTGTCCCATAATACCCGAAATAGTTAAAGAATATGTATATTCATTTGTTTGACACATCGTCGGCCCTGATTGCATTTGAGTTAATGTAGGATCTTGTTTACATTATTGCTATTGTGTTTTGATTTCAATGCTTCACGACTGTATGACCACGTGATTTTTTTATTACGTATAAATGTTTCATTGGTAATGTTAATGTTGGGTTAGTACACTGTGGCTGAAACTACAATATTTATGTTGGTATATGTTGACATATTGTTGATGAAATTAATAGGCCATTATTGTTGAGACTTTTAATGAATGTGCGACGACGATTAGACCTTGACGAGCCTGACTTGCCGGACACTACCGCTGCCATTAATGCCCAAATTTGTAGGGCATTGGGCTTCGAATCACTGGACACAGCTATCCAACGGCTATCACATTTACCATTTCCACGTGACTATTCTGGGTTCATTATCCGTGACACCATGGATGACCAACTTGTGCCTGATATAACCACTGCACAATCGGAGGTTGAAGGCGCTTATAAATGCGCTTGATCAAACACGCAGGGAGCTCAAGGACCTGCGTGATACCCTTACGACCACCCCAGCCCTTAAACACGCCTTAGAGTGTGGCTGCTTGCTATGCGTGTCGGCAAAACGTATGAAAGGCAAGATAAATGCATTGGAGAATTTGGAGTGTGATCAAAATGCCGCCTTGCGAGATAAAAGCAAACCTTGAAAGAATTGACTGCATTAATGACTGCAACAATGGGTGATCCATCGGATGCTGCATCCGCTTCACAACCTGACTTCTCTATGTTTTCGAGATTTACACACTCCACGGATCTGAGACGGGACTCAGACGGCCCCACCCGCCATGCCCACAGCACCCCCCAGATGGATCCAGATGTGCGCCCCCAAACATGAGGGAGTCCCTGGACGATTCGGCTGCCCTATACGATGATCCTTTTGCCCCACAATACCAGCAATCACCAGTGCAGACCGCCACAAGTTCTTGTTCCCTCCCGCATTGAACCCGCTAGCCAAAGCACACATTCATCGGACAGCGAGTACGGTGCGGCCCGGCAGGAGGCCACCAAGTCTGTACACTTTAATTTGACAAACCATTCAGTGCTGGCGCGGCTGGCGCCGGCGGTGATGGTGGTGGCGACGGTGATGGCGATGACGATGGTGACAGCAACGCTAGTGGCAGTGACAGTGACTCGGACAGGAACACGGTACTTGGATGGTGCCACGTCCGCTGCACCTACTGTTCCTCATGATGGCTGGCATGATTCCCGTGAGGACCTGAACACCCCAGGAGGTAATATCCCCGGATCCACTGCTGCCCCTGCACTGACAAACGTCAATGTGGATGAACCCCCACCTTCCGACACGGAGGCTGCGACTACAGGAGCTTCAGGCGCGGGTGACACGGTTGGTGCCACGGGAACGGGACCTGCCACAGGACATCAGGGGAGGTTTGATGATAGTTTTGACATATGGGACCACCATCGTGACTTGGATCCAAGGCTTGATGAGGCAATGGTTTGCCAGACCCTCACAAAAGTGTGTTTGATTCACCACCCCTGACCACATACGGTCGCGTAGCCGCTCACCACGTAGTGAACGTGGACCGGGCGACAATGGTGACTTGGGACGCCATGACCACCACCACCAGGACACCCCCGCCCCGTGTGCCACCAGGTTACTCGGGATCACAACCAAACCCGCGTCCGACTTTGGTCACTACTTATCATCAGGACGGCAGTACAAGCCCTCACCTTCCATCACTTGAAC
>CM032666.1:18035623-18054577 GCA_019095985.1 Streblospio benedicti | reverse complement strand
TGACATAGAAGTTTGAAACATCATAAAGATAAACATCATATAGTAGATGCTGCTTCATGTTCATTGTTCATGCAGAGTTGCAATCAAAGACCTGGCAATCGCGTGTATTGTGCCATAATTCCCCAGGCCTTTAGAAGTCTGTCACAAAATCCCCTGCGCGCTTCGCGGAAATCGTTCATCAAGACAAGTGATTGCAGAACCTTCCGTGCTGCATGACGTCATTGCTTATTAGTTTTGAGAGGGGATGACATATTTCCAAATGAAGCATGTGGACACGGTAATGACATGCAGTAGAGCCTCCGATTAAGACCACCTCTCCATTGAGACCACCTCTATAATAAGACGGCCCCAAAATACCAAAACCACCAATACTACCAAACGGCTACCAACACGAACCTCTGTATGGCGACCTCCTCTGTATTGAGATCACCTAGCACTGGTCCAAAGGTGGTCCTAATAGAGATATTCTACTGTACACGCGCGCATTGTAGGAGTGTAAATGTTTTGAAGTAAGGTTTGATACCATTGATAATCTACATGTATGTGACAAAACGTGCAAGTCACTGATGTAACTAGTAATGTTCAATCACCATGACAACACAGCAATCTGTGTACATTACGTTGGTGTAATTCCACCTGGCTGTAATTACATAAAAAGAAATAATCAAATGGACGACAGTCCTACGCATCGGTTACAATGATCAAAGTATCATAGAGTTACACAAGGCAGACGATTAAAGTGAACACACCTCACATTGCTCACCCCGTGATGTAGCTATTGCACAAGAAAGCATCATACATGTACATTTCATATTAATCAATTATGTGACGTCTTTACAGTTCCAACAGGAAAGACAAATATATGTTATCAAGAATTCCTTGCATAATTTCTCTGATTCCTTAAAATCAATTACAGTTTCCGGCACCAAGTTGATGCAGTTCCTTCTTGTACACGACAAATTGTTTTCAAGTCTATGTATCATAGGACACTGCCATTAATTAACAGCTTCTGCAGAACTACACAACACTTCTAGCTACTTGTAAATATATGTACCTTTCTTCTTAGCATGCAATATTTTCAAATTTTCACATCATCCTTTGGTAACATTATGACTGAGCATTATCAAAATATGTACACGCTTATAACTTTTTATTTTTGGATACTAGTTTAGAGCTTCATTATATTTTTTAGTCAGGTGGCACTATATATCTGGCCCACACGAACCTTTCTTGGGTAAGACCCTCCCCCCTCCACCTTCACCCTCCTGGATCTGCTACTAGTCATGCTTTCCTGGCTGCTGTTAGCACCTATATTTTTCACTACAGCCCTGATTATTACCCACCATAGAACGTAATAAGAGCATCAGTAAGTGAGTTTGTATCCATTATCACGTGTCACCCTTTTAGCAGGAAACAGTAACTGGTGATTCCCACCCCATTATCCCCTAGCTTCTAATGCACACACCGCCGCAGACATGTGGTGTGCCCTTATTCAAAAAAAGAACACGTTCTCAGCCATTATTGCTTAATATATTCAAGGGGACGTCTACCTCCACCCCCAAATTTTCCCCTTAGGCACACTGTCATGATAAAGAATGCTTTCCTAATGCACTAACCTATGAGATATTTGCCCTTACTCCACATATAAACACAAGTCATAATTGTTTGAATAGTTATTATTGGATAACTGCCCCCACCCAACCCCACCCATAGATTTTGTTTTTCATAATCCCATCTTCATCCCCAGGACGATATAAACGATTCCCTGCTAATGTACAAATTCACAAAATGGCTGCCCCTACTCCACATATAGACACAAGTTCTCAGCCATAATGGTGTTTATACTTACCACCCAATCCCCGGATATCAAGAGAAATGTCGATTAGGGCCTCCAGACGACTCCTGATAATGTGATAATGCGCCCGCAATGTGTGTATGTATGTCGGGGTATGAGGCTGGGGTCAGACAGTACCGATGATGCATTATGTGAGTGTATCCACAAAAGTGTCAGCAAGTGCATGTTATAACACTGAGGAGAACACGGTTTGGGTGGGTGTGTGTGGGGGGGGGGGGCAATAGCATCTGTGTTGCGTAATATGGTTTATGCCAGAAGAGAGGGTCTTAAATATTGGTGTTTAAAAAGGTACATTGAATCTAAA
Source organism: Streblospio benedicti (assembly GCA_019095985.1). Classification (NCBI taxonomy): domain Eukaryota; kingdom Metazoa; phylum Annelida; class Polychaeta; order Spionida; family Spionidae; genus Streblospio; species Streblospio benedicti. Next base: position 18,052,418 of record CM032666.1, on the reverse strand, counting down.
TGAAATCCCTGTCACTTCCTATGAATTACATCCATTTCATTTGGGATACAAATACCATTAAAATACCATAATCCAACGACACAAACTTTGATCACCCCTAAAATCCAGGATGGCTGCCATTTTCTGCACCACAAAAACGAGGTTGTTCTGTGTCCATGACGCACCGCTTGGTGGACTAGCACCGCTAATGCATCCGGTATCTCCGGGGATCGGGCGTCAGGCTGCATCATACCGTGCTGGAGCCATTAGCGCGGTATAATGTTTATCTTCTCACACATTAACAGGCAAATGCGGGGGCGGCGGGGGTGTTCAGACACAAAATCAGGTCTGCATTGCCCTACTGAAAAATCTCATTTTCATATGTCTATGACGTGATTAGACTGTGATGGCGATTCTTCGGAAGAGGTGGGTGGGGGAATTGGTGGTAAACAGCAAGAAATATTGACCTGTTACAACAGTCACAAATGGCCTTGCTGTTGGAAATGAATCACTGATACTATGAAGAAGAAGTCTGCACGTTATGTACAATGCTTGTGGGTAGAATTGATAGTGACGCTTTGATATTACATTTGTAATTAACACTGACTTATTGTCACTGTAAAATGTTTCTCTGAACTATCACTGCCATCATTGTTTAATGCGCATTATGTCTGTGATCCCACGCTACGTGGTAATAAGCTTCATCTCATGGTGTACGCAAACTCTGACACATTGCAATTGTGTATGATGATATATTTATATACATATGATACCTCACCAGGGAAATTATAGAATCAACACTACTGTATGGTCACGCAGATTAATTATCCGTGGGTAATTATGCCAGGATAACAAATAATGCACACGTGCCTGACTGCCATGCATACGCTGTGTTCTGGCATTGATGATTTGCTTCCCTCAACTTCACAAAAAGAAGAACAACCCCAAAACCAAGACAATCAGAGGGTATGGGGACCAGTGGATGTTTTCTAATGTTTCAACACAACAACGACAGAGTGGGAAATTAGCCATAGGTATACTTCTTTGCAAACATGCCCATATCCTGCGCTACATTTATAGTGTGTACATGATCTCACAGCGATAACCACATTAGCACACACACGCACACGGACAATGGAGCAAATCAGCAGCGGTGTGGGACCCCAGTCACACAAGCAGCAATGTTCACTCAGAACGTTTATATTACAGAAGAAGATACAACAGGATCGATGAAGAAATCTTCATGGCTGCATCTTTATGCACTCATGTCCAGTTGCACAATTTATGTAATCAAGTCATCAGGCTTCAAGTCATGTTGGGAATATATCATATAACGTGAAGTCATAAGTCGCCTAATTACGTATTCAAAGTGTAAGGAACATTCTAGGTCATAATTCCTATGATTCCATCTGTTAGAATGACGTGTGTGATAAGACAACGTGCTGATGGTCAAGGTTGATTTGGCCCTAACATTTGGGATTGTCTGACCCTCACCTAAGGGGTACAATAACCCCACCACGCCCACATTTATGCATCATCTTCCACAAAGCACGGTAATGTGTTACCATCAGTAATCGTGACTCGGTGGGCCAAGCTGTGTACACATTTGGAGTGCACTCACGTCTTGCGGGAATTGAATTTATTATCAAGGCAGATATCATGGAGACTGTATTGTAATGCAATCAGTAACCAAGGCTTCCACATGGGGGAAAAGTGATGCTGCGACATGGCCGTTTTTTAGCACTTGTCAACATGAAATGACCGGCTTCAAATCATGTGGAAACACTTGCATCTGTTCTACATATAACTATGGTATTGAATTGCGCCACCAGATCGGGTTTTTACGTCTGCTCAAAGGAACACAGGGATGAGAAACTTATCAGTGCATTATTATTTTCTATGAACAACTGCATATATATATTTTTCCCCAAGTTTGGTCGTAGATTCAATTTTACTCTCACTGCTCTTGCAAGCAAGCTCCTACTACTGTATTGATATAACTGAAGACACGGATTTCATTTCGCCTAGATCAAGTGGCGCTGACGGGACTCGAACTCACAACCCCAAGGTTGTGAGACCAGAATAGATTAAGCTTATTACCACGTAGCGTGGGATTACAGATATAATGTGCTTTACACAAGTGATGGCAGTGATAGTTCAGAGAAACAGTGTACAGTGACAATTACTCAGTGTTAATTACAAATGTAATTTCGAAACGTCACTATCAATTATACCCACAAACATTCTACATAACCTGCAAACTTATTATTTATAGGACCAGTGATTCATTTCCAACAGCAAGGTCTATTCACGCCTGTTAGACACGAAGCTTGAAAAGAACCGCTCAAGTGTGCAATTGGGGCTAGCTATGGGGTTTCTCTGAAATGTCAACATTAAACCATATAGATTTTATTACAATGTACAAACAATATGTTCTTTTAATGAGACCTCATCTTATGCCTCCCGCTCAAGTGGCTTACATTAAATCCCGTGACAATACCGCGTCGACACTGTTGGCTACAGGCTGTTTCAAATGTATCACATGGGCAGATTATGTATTGCACTCACGCATGATGATACAAGCATCAAAACCTTCTATAGAATCTACGGAAACACACGAGGCCAATACGATGTCTGCCTGATAGGCCTTGCTGTTGGAAATGAATCACTGGTCATATAAATATTAAGCTTCATCTCGTGGTCTACGCAAATTCTTACACGTTGCAATTATGTTATGATAATAATATAAGCAAGCATAAGCAACACTTTATGCAGCAGCAGAGCTGAGGGACATCTAGAGAATTAACACTCCTGTAAGTTCATGCATAGTAATCGGGCAATGGGTAATTATGCAAGAATAACATTTGCATGTTAAAACTAGTGCAAACATGTCTCATTGCCAAGTTTGCTGACTTCAAAAGAAAAAACACCAACAAAAACAAAAACAAAAGAAAGAGCTAAATGAGAAGTTTGCTTTAAAGTACCAATGCAAAGAGGACACAATGGGCAATCAGCCATAGTCATCCTTCCACTCAAACATACACCAATCCCGCCGTGCCACAGATACAGTGTGAAAATGTGATCACACAGTGATGACCACATTAGCACACACACACACACACACACACACACACACACACACACACACACACACACACACACACACACACACACACACACACACACACACACACACACACACACACACACACACACACACACACACACACACACACACACACACACACACACACACACACACACACACACACACACACACACACACACACACACACACACACACACACACACACACACACACACACACACACACACACACACAAAACACACACACACACACACACACACACACACACACACACACACACACACACACACACGCAAACACACAAACACAGCACACACACACACACACACACACACACACACACACACACACACACACAACACACACCACATGGAAAATGGAGCTAAATCAGCAGCGGTGTGGGACCCCAGTCACACACACACACCAATGTTCACGTTTGTGATAAGACAACGTGCCAATGGCCACGGTTGTGGGTTTTATCATCAACATTTGGGATTGTCTGACCCTCACCTAAGGGCAGAATGGGCCAACCTCCCCCATTTGTGTATCATCTTCTCCCTGGAACACACTAATGTTTTATCATCAGTAATCGTGACTCGGTGGGCCAAGCTGTGTACACATTTGGAGTGCACTCACGTCTCGGGGGAATTGAATTTATTATCAAGGCAGATATCATGGAGACTGTATTGTAACGCAATCAGTAACCAAGGCTTCCACATGGGGAAGTGATGCTGCGACATGGCCTTTTCAACACTTGTCAACGTGAAATAATCTGCTTCAAATCATGGAGGCACACTTCAATCTGTTCTAGCCATGATTTTAAAATGTGACACCAGATCATCTTTTTTAAGTCTGCGAAATGAACACAGGAATGCGAAACTTATCCGTTCAGTTCATTATATATTGTGTTGATGGCCATAAAAGTGGTTAATGTGTAATGCTTCCTGTTTACCCCTCTCGTCAGCTTGATCACTAGCAGGGGCATGAGGGGTGGGGGGTGGGGAAAGATTCAGGTATGCGGCGATGCATTGCACTTTTTCCTCAAAATATGTTATTTTCATGTCTCTGTGACGTCACTAGGCTGTGCTGAAGATACGTCTGAATGATGTGGGTGGGCGGGGGTATTGGTGGGAAAGTACAAGAGATGTCTTGTCCTCTTTTCACCTGTTACAACAGTCACAATAGGTCCTGTTGTTGGAAATGAATCACTGATGCTATAGATAATAAGTCTGCAGGTTATGCAGAATGATTGTGGGTAGAATTGATAGTGTCGCTTCCATATTACATTTGTAATTACCACTGTGAGTAATTGTCACTGTACAATGTTTCTCTGAACTATCATTGCCATCATTGTTTAATGCGCATTATGTCTGTGATCCCACGCTACTTGGTAATAAGCTTCATCTCATGGTGTACGCAAATTCTGACACATTGCAATTATGTTATGATAATAACATATGCATGCGGCGCATAATGCAACGGCAGAACTCAGAGATATCTATAGAATTAACACTCCTGTAAGGTCGTGCAGATTATTCAGTTAATGGGTACTTTATGCAATTTGCATGTTAAAAACTAGTGCACACATGTCCGATTGCCAAGTATGCACAGTCGTCTTACAATAATGGTTTGCCTTACGCCAACTTCAAAAAAAAAAAACATCAACAAAAACAAAACAAAAGAGCTAAATGTGGAGTTTGCTTGAAAGTACCAACGCAAAGAGGACACAGTGGGCAATCAGACACATTCATCCTTCCACGCAAACAAACACCAATCCCGCCGCGCCACAGATACAGTGTGCAAATGATCTCACAGAGATAATCACACACACACACACACACACACACACACACACACACACACACACACACACACACACACACACACACACACACACACACACACACACACACACACACACACACACACACACACACACACACACACACACACACACACACACACACACACACACACACACACACACACACACACACACACACACACACACACACACACACACACACACACACACGCACACACACACACACACACACACACGCATGGACAATGGATCAAATCAGGAGCAGTGTGGGACCCAGTCACACAGACACGAATGTTCACTCGAAACTTTTACTTACAATACATGATTCTATCCGTACGTTCGTATCTTTATGTTATTTATGTCACAGACTTATGACTCCAGGTCAGGTTAGGACTATATCACATTATATAAAATCTTATGATTAGTTACACATTCCCAAGTCTAAGAATATCACATAATTTCATACGATTCTCTCTGTTTAAATATCAAATGTGGTGAGGCAATATGCAAAATGACAATGGCTACAATACCACACTAATATTCAGCGGTAATATTTTGAACTGTCTGACCATAGCTTAAGGAACAGAATTACCCTCTACATGTGCAGTATCATTTGTAAATTGTCACCGAGAGCTTTCCTGGCTGTGCACACATTTGGAGTGCACTCACGTCTCGCGGGAATTGAATTTATTATCTAGGCAGATATCACGGCGGCGGCGGCGGCGGCGGCGGTGGTGACTCATACGGCTACTGACACTGACACTGACACACGACCGTTTTTTTCAAATGTAAGTGTAAATGTGGTGGTTTGTAGTCGTGATCTAAGTCTTGCTCTCACGACTTTACAATTTACACCAGGTCAATGACACACTTATTGATCAGCAAGTTATTGATCATTTCTCATATACTTGCATAGGCAGCACATTCAGCGCACAATACTAGTCACTCACATACACTTTCAACCCAACGCCCTTTACCTATTTAACGTGTAGGTGCCACGGAGAAATGTGCAATTCCTTTAGGGATGAGTTTGCTCAACACCCACCACCAGACCCGACCTGGAATCGAACCCACGACCTTCAGGTCCACGAGCCCAACTCCCTAACCACTAGACCATAGAAGCACACTCACTTATCGAGATCAAATGACCTACTTTAAAACCATAGGGAGACACTCGCATCTCCTCTTCATGGTATTAACACGTGCAGCCACCACATTTACATTTTTAAACGTCCTAAATGGACGCATTGACACGAGCCTTACCCGTGGACCCCACGTAGGGGCATATTAGGTGCAATAATACATGGAGGTTGCTGACCAATAAAAACAGTCATAACCCATCACAGGGAGGTCATTGGGTGGAGGCCAGTCTGTGGACATCATTGTGGGAATATTGTGTAAAGTGGTTTGTTACATTGGATTGTATTGCAGTGTGTGTATCAGAAATATGAACTTCGAAAAGCTTACATTGTATCGACATTGACAAGTGTGCTTCCGTGGCCGAGTGGATAGGGAGTTGGACTGTTGATCAGAAGGTCGTGAGTTCGATTACCGGTCGGGCCTGATGGTAAGTGCTGAGCACACCTACCTCTAACTGGTTGCACACTGCTCCGTGGTAGCTACACGTTAAACAGGTACAGGTCAGGCGAGTTAACGCAAATGCACGTCTGCGCTACGGTAGCCAAAAGATGTGCTGTATGCTCCCCGGGGAGTTGAGAAAGAGATATAGTGTTCCAAAGATGACAATGACCTGGTCTAGATGTAGAGTCGTCTTATCATTCGGGGAAGAAGACCAAAAACCAGACATTTACATTTACATTTATATTTATCAGCCACACGTGATTTACCATCCGCTGTGGTGGCAAACAGCACTGCGGCATTGCGCAGGGCGTCACCAGCATATATTTAACACATGGCTGGACACAATGGCATTTTCACAATGGAATGGATGAGAATTGCTTTTGTAGCTTAAAGTAGAAAACAACATGGTGATTTTCCACACAAAAAGTTTGCTATGTCCTAGTATAGCCACGGTCGGTTTTCACGGCATGAACACTCACACTGCTTTTACAAGTGCTTGTCAAAACCAACTGCAAACTGCGCATATAGCTGTGGGATATGACGATGTATTATAGCCGATATTGAGACCCATTGCCCTGTCCACCACCACCCTCCTCCAACCCCCCACCCTTCCACCCCCAAACTACTGACACATACAGATGACAATGCGGCACCGTGGCACTTTCATTTGCATGATATTCACGCGATAACCATAGTTATTGGACCACTCTTGGTGGGGCATGATATATGAGCCATTAGGTGCTGGGGCGTGGTCGGCAGGCAGAGTGGTTTTGTTGGTGGCACAATGAAAACGTCATACTTTTTCGTCCGTAACTCCATAACGGCAAACCTATTTTGGTAGACTTGCCTTGTACTGGTGGTTATCACAATATCTATTGCTGTCTGCTGTGGACTGAATATAAGACTTTAAGTAATAACACATTTCGTGTACATGTACTTTATATGTGCTGTCCTAACATAGAGTTTTCATAGCTGCTGGGCGTCACAACATGACATGTCATAGCTGCTGGACAGTGAAAAGTAAGGGCATTCATAGCTGCGAAAGAAGGGTGAAAAGGTGGGTCGATCGGGCGATATATATGGAAGTGCCCTCCCCCTCCCCGCCGGGGGGCTGTCGCCGTTTTGACTATTTATCAGACTTGGTGTGTTGTTGGAAGGATATTTCACACCCGTTTGATCACACCCACCCCCGCTTATAGTAAACTGTATAGGTGATGTGTTGTGGAGGACATATATGCACATTTAAATACATGTTAGGTCTCTATTCTAGGTAGAAACTGTGAAGTGTAAACTTTGAAGTTTGAAGTATGAGCTGTGGAGTGTGAATGTGGGCTATTACAGAGGTGGTCTCATTAGAGATGTGGTCTTGATTGGAGGTTCTGCTGTGTTTGCCCTTGCTGAGTAGGCGTGGGGACATACACGTGTCTCAAAGTTGACCGTCTGTAAACAGCTAGGCTGTGAACAGACAGTGTGGGAATTTACGATGACGGGAATGCCACGGCTGATTTCACTTCCATTATTGAATTGTCTGCCCGTGCGTACATTAGAAAACAACAATATACATTGTAATGGTTTTGTTTAATGTGGTACAGCAGAATTTCTATAGTGGACCACCTCTATATAATATTTTGTTTTTCACTTTATGCACTAAGCTGAAAATAAAGACCATTGTGAACCTCAACAGAGAGCCCACTTCTCTATTGAGACCACTTGGAGCCAACCCATTAGGTTGTGTCAAAAGAGAAGATCTACTGTACAGTAGAACCTCCAATTAAAACCACCTCTATATAAAGACACCACCTCTATAAGAAGACCATATTTTCCTTCACAACAATTCCAATGGAAATCTCCATATAAAGTCCACCTCTCCATTTATGCCACTTTAAGTTGGTCCCACCAGTAGTCCTAACAGAGAGGTTCTACTGTGGATAATAACAGCAAGTAGACAAGAAAATCACGCCACGAAGAGAGACCAAGTATGCCATAAAACGTGGCCTGTACTAATGGCAGATTAGGATGTCACAGTTGTGACCAAGTCACACATTAGCCTAATTGAGTTGACGCCATTACACTTAACATCAGTGTGTTTTCATGACATAACTGTGCGTTATGTAACCTTATTGTTTCCTGTATGAATGGAATTTGAAATGGATACTGTTGTTCTGATGGAAGTTAATTTATCCTGGATTTGATAGACAAACGTAATCATTATAGTTTTTTTAACACTCGCAATATTTTACACTAATCGTTCAACAGTCTCCTCTGTTTTATTCACAGTGATGACGTCATTCGTGCTCGTGAATGGCGTCATCACTGTGAACAAAACAGAAGAGACTATCGTTATCCTGTTTAAAACTATAAAGATTACGTTTGATACTGTTGTTGTTTCCCTTTGCTCAGTATTATGTAGCCAATTCTGAGAATATGTTCGATATTTTTAGAACACTCCCATCAGGCTCTAGTTAAAAGAGGTCCGACTGTAAATATATCCTATATCGTGTAATTTCCGACCCAGCCCCTACACAATTTCAATTTCCTACACACTAATACACTTGCTAACTTACTTGTGTAACTGCATGTCATAAGATACACGTAACAGAGCCCCCAATAGTAGGCCTGTTTGCTGAACTTTATAAAGAATCAATAAAACCTGTATTAATATAGCCAATTGTATATGAATGGATGTATAATGAGTGTACTAATTTAAGCAATTAATCAACTACCGGTGTCATTCAGTACATGCAGTGACGTTTCCGTATTGTTTATGGTGATGACAAAACAATCTTATTATATAGCAGCCGAGTAGGCACGTAGTCCCATTAGAGAAATGGCCTGATTAATTCTAAGCGAGAAGTATAAAATGAACAGCACCGGCAGTTGTGTGTACAGGAGAACCTCTATCAGGGCCACCTTTGGAACCAGTGTTAGGCGGTCTCAATAGAGAGGTGGTCTCTATACAGGGGTTCATTTTGGTAGCTTTATGAAGGTTTGGGGCAGTGAAAATGGTCTTATTATAGACGTGATTTTAATAGAGCTGGTCTTAATTGAAGGTTCTACTATATGTGTACATGATTAGTGAACAATTACACACATTTGTTGTGACTACAATTCAAATAAGTTCACAGTGTACTTTACATACCATTACCCACTGATCCCCCCCCCCTTGTCTCTCTCCCCACCCGGCCTCAGCCAACTTGACGGGCATCATATGCTGCGCACGACAGAAAGCCATCTAGCACGTCTCATCACGGCGTTAGTGTCGCTGGGATACATCCGTCCTGTCACCTCGCACTGCCGTAACTCGTATTAATCACCCGAGGCGTCTTACTGCGCATGTCAGGGCGGATAGTGGCAGTAAATCACTGTAAGACCCAATGAGGCGGGGGTTGGGGTGGCAGTGCTTCGGGGGGGGGGACAATTTGTCACCTACACACACACTTACAAAAAGCATTAGTCACAGCACCTTCGTAACTGTAACACTTTCATCATAACATCATTTTTTTCATGGTCACAAACCTCCAAAGGTACAAACAGCAAAATCCGCAACCGCACAGGGAATGCAGATGTTTGCTGACTTCAGCTGGAGAACCCAACAAACCAACCAACAAATGGTGCCCCTGGTAAACAGAGGTAACACTACGCCAGTTAGATAGGGGCGTGGTTATTTGTTCAGTCTGTGTCAAGGCAAACACTACTGTTATAGCCATGCTTATGTTGATAAACAGACTGTGTCTTATAAATAAACTAATTATAAGAATGGTATTTTCGTTAACACCTTATATTTATTGAATATCAACGTGCCCCAGCAAGCAATGCTCTATCAACCTATTCTATCTGATATATATGAGCTACCTGATCACAAGAAGAAGCTCAATGATAAGGGTAATGAACTCCACAATTTAGGACCAGCCACACATTTTCATTCTAAAGATCTATCAGCAAATGTTGATTTACATGTTCAGGGAACATGTAACATACATCACTGGTAGAGTTAAAAAAACGCATTCCTGCTTTATCACCAAGGTGAATGCCATTGTATCACTATTTTGCAGCATTTACAAATTCCTAGCCACTTCAGGCATTTTTATGATCCATACACATGTGGTTAATTAGGTCCAGATGTAAGTGGGCGGCTCGTGAAAAGTGAACTCAGTTTTACTCTGCACAGTCTGATTAATATAGGAAGTCTAGATGCAAAACGTGATGTTCAAATCAGTCTGGGGATTAGACAAAGGTTATCATCACATAGTTTTAATCAGGATAATACAAAGCAATTCACACCTGTAAATGCATAGTAGTAGATTACGCACTCTTTATCTTGTGCATAATCTACTACTATGTAACTGTAGGTGTAAATTGCCTTTTCCTGATTAAAAACTATGTAATGATAGCCTTTGTTCATCAATTCTAAGATGAAGAACTTCCCTCAGAATAGTCTAAAGATTGTGCTGTAGTGTCAATACGCGTGTGCATGAATCCAACAAAGATTCTCTTATTAGATCTGCATGTATTGGAGGGGAGTGTGTCCTCTTGTGCAAACATACTTGCTTTAACCCTTTGCTGTCATGGTCGCCATTAATGTCTACCTGTGCAGATTGGAATTAAGGCCTAAACTATCACCATCTTTACTAAGATGTGACAGAGCAAGATACCAACCAGAAAGCAGTGAGGGTCAAACAAACATACATTGCAAGACTAGCACAGATTTTTACCAAACATGATATAATCTATGTCAAAAATACACACACATCACAGACACTATTGCTGAGACGCAAACAAAAAACAACAACAGCGGCCAATCATGTAGCACTAGTGTGTGGAGTTGAATAATGGATGCTCCCCAGCCGAGCTGTCCCCTGTACCGCTGAATAATAGATGGTCCCCAACAAAGACGTGTATCGGCCGTAAACCCTCATAACGGAAGATGACACGGGCGAGGGGCAATTGGGGTCCACTGCGGAGGGCTGTGGTGGCCGTAACTCAGGCCACAGGGTTGTATAGGCGCTCTTTGTGTCCTCTCAATAGCTGCTCTGATGAATATTGGTGTGAAATATTAGTTGTCTTGTGGATTGTTGTTTTGTTTTGTTTGCTTTTGGGTGTATTATCGGGTTTCCTTTTCGTGTCGAGGATGAGTTGGAATATCGGGCTTGGCACACTTTTTTGTCGTCTGAATAGCTAGTCTGGAAAAAGAACATTTGCGTATTTTTGTTAATGTTGTTGATTTATTTTGTTAAGGGTGAATATTAGAAGTAGTTGTTAAACAAAATATTGCGTATTTGCTTTTTTACCTTGCATGCAAATGATAATTCAGGGATGATAATTCTCATTTAATGAAAACACATGTACTAACAAATTTGATTTAGATACCATATTTTCTGGTTTCCTTTTCATCACGAGTGTGACTAGGTACGGCTTGTCGTCTTGCAAGAAGCCACTTTGATATTTTGGGGTAGAAGATGTCCGTTTTCTGTGAAGTCACAATTCAGCAATTTTACAGCGATGATGGCCAGCACAGGGGATTCGGCTTCCATATTCTCGATTCTCTCACCCTAGCATGAGGGTCTGGTTTTGTCTTATTGTGTAAAATAATGAATTGAAGTTCAAAAAGGTTTTTTTCCTGAATAATAGGACATAGTAACACCGCATACTGATTGCTTTCTCAATCAAAGGACATCTTCTGTACAACGATATCAATGTATTTTACCGTTGTGCGATGGCCATTTTGAAAATGTTCTATTGTGTTTCCCTGGGCTTTTTTGTGTTTTGCTGCTCTCACAACCTTGGGGTTGTAAGTTCGAATCCCATTAGGGCGCATTGATATAGTCAAATGGAAGCTTAGGGTTTGCAGCTATGTCTTCAGCTATGTTAGAACAATAGTAGGAGCGTTTTCTTCCATAGAAAAGAGAGAGAAGACGAATATAAATTGCCACCCTACATCAAAGATGAACTAGGTAAAATGGAAACAGGGCTGTTCTGCTTCCAGATAGAATCATACACTATCAAAGGAACACGTTTTCAAACAATCATATGGTATTCCTATGAACTTAACATAGTCAACTGAGAACAGTGTTTGTAGTTTTGTTAATTTATCATAACATGTTAATGTTTTGCATTAAATATAAATATTAAGAATATAAAACACTATAAATTGAAGCCCAACGAGTTTGTAATATCACTGATAAAGTGCATATTGGCTTGAACCTAGTATTAATGAACATAGGACTTTACAAAATTGCATGGTAAGAAATACGAATGAGATCACCGCACTCTCAATGATTAGATTGATGACATAACATACCGTACTAAAAGAATGGTAGTTAATCAGGTTGGTATATCAGGTTTGCGTCACTCATCAGAATCCGCTAGTTGCTGTGCCTTGTTTCCAAGAAGTGGGTTGTTCTATTTAGCCCCACTTTATGAGACACGGGGGCTGTTTCCCGTTTTGCTGCATGTGTATGTCAGATTTTATGTTTCCACAGAAACTATACGCACTTTACCCGTATTACGTATAGTTTTCAATTAATTTGCCTAAGTTGAATTGATATTTAGGCGCAAAAAGAGATGACAAGTACAAAGTGCATGTGTACTGATTTTTCTAATGAGAAGTGTACTCGGGAAGAATTTAATGGGCGCAGCCACTTTTTGTCAAATTCTTTGCCATTTTAGGCCTTTGCAAAGCCAACTAGTCACCAACAATTGTATGAAATAAAAACAAAAAGAGTAATGCCCTGGCACTGACATTCTTAATAAAAATTTAACAAAATATGTATTTTATTTGAAGTTTGCATTGTGTATTAACTGTCCTGACTTGGTAGTTGTTGCAAGTGTTGTAGTTGTGTTGGCTGCTTTACGGCTCTTGGCTGTGGTCTTGGCACTTGTTGCTGGTGTTATTGTCATAGTGGTTGTTACTGTACCATCTACTATGCTTACCTGCGCTCTTTTTTCTTGATTCATTTCACACGGTTCTTTGCCTAACTTTAATCTTGCTACATGGCAAAGTACTGGAGCCAAAGCTGCATAGTATTGACAGACCCACTATAAAATAGCGGTGAGCAACGAATCTGTGCTTAGTGTATATAGATAAAAAATATAGATATTACAATGATAAACCATGTCATGTTTACGTTACATACATGTCTGTCTGATCTACACTGGTGTACGTACTCACTGCTAAAGTTAGCACTGTCAGAAACGTTGCTACCATCATATACTATGCTCTATGCTGTCTGCAGAAATACCTTTGTCTAACCACCTTGCAAACCACAAACGCATGCACCACATTATCAATAACTAATGATATGATCTCATATTTGTTATAATATGTAATGATATGTTCTGGGTGGTAACATATCCTAATAGTTTTTCCCCTCTATTAATCACGGGTGAGTTGACCTGAATGTGACCTGTGGGTGTAACACTCGGTTACTCCCAACATGTCCAGTTTACCACCGCAATTTACACAAACAGAAGTAAAGATTTTGAGGGCGGGTTTGATGTGTGAGTTGCATAGCATTGCCAGTGCGAAAATACTTCTACATCAATGTTCCTTTATATTTAATGGGTATCATATGATCAATAAACAAAAATAAAATGTCCAGTTACCACCATCTGGTGGACATGTGCTACTCCGATCAACAGGACATTCAGTTACTCCCACTTCTACCCCTACACTCCAACTTCTACACATTCTGAAACATTAATAATTCTTTAGAATTTTGAAAAAGTGAACGTTTTTGAAAATTATTGAACATGGAATAAGACATTTAATCATTTTTAAAGCTCATTTTGAAAACCTGATATTTAAAAGAGCAGCGATATTCCTCTTACCCAAAACCGCCACAATTGATACAAACAGAAATTAAGCTTTTGAGGGCGGGTTTGAGGTGTTTGAAGTTGTATAGCAGTTGTCTAGCCCCTGCTAGAAAATTATGAAGCTACAAACTAAAATAAAACAATGGGCATTTTGCGGGAAAGTGGGAGCTATATCTGTATACCGTGACCACTCTCATCTACATTATATGCCACATAAATAGTACTCGCTGAGCATGAATATGTACATTTTTATCTATGTGCAGTCTTCCAACTCTCATAATATTCACTTCCCTCAACTGGTTTCATGAAATGTAAAAACTCTCTGTTTATAAACATTACCATCTGACCAACCTTAATAATTATTTCTGACCATACATTTGGCTGTTGGCCCACATACCGGGTATGATAGAGGCTGCAATTTTATGCATTGCTCTTTTTTCCAGGGGAGGTACGGAAGTGACAACCAATATGGCAGTACAGTTTTTTATGGGTATTGATATATTATCAAAACGCATACGAATGATTGTAAAAGCATAACTTATTAGGAGAAACATATCAAGTGTGATACTGTTTTTGATATGTCCAACATCATGCATGACAGGAAAATTCATGGGAGCAAGAGGTGCCGTGGTACAGAGCATCAGCTTTAGATATGCTAATCTTCCATAAGTACAAACTGTTGGCTGTTCACTTAGATCAGGTAATACAGTTGAAATATATGATTGCTAAGTTGATATCATTGTTGGACGATGGAACGATGCTGTTTGATATTATTTCTTGTAATCAACCCGACATATTTGATTATTACAATGTATGAATTTGAATATTCTAACCATGCAATGAAATATAAACCTACGTGTAAGGTCATGCCACAGTCTAATTTAGGCCATCAAACCATGTGCGCTATCGGTATTTGAATAGCATTCATACAGGTGTATCTTTAATGATAACATTATCAAAGTCCATATAATTGTAGATTGGATTTACTACCAAACAATTGGTGAGTAATTGAAGCATATTTCTATTTAATTTAAATGCATATCTATAATGGTTCATTTGCACATGAAGAATAAGACACCACACGGGGATGCTTTTTACTGCATTTGTAAATCTTTTTGACAATATCATTAGGCTGAAAATACTTGGTACTACAACTGTAATTATGACTTTCACACCAATGCGCGTAGTCAGCAGTCATCAGTAGTATAAGTTGGGACCTACGGGAGAAGCAATTAGGGGCTACACGGGAGAAGCAATTAAAATTCCTCAGCCGGGGGCTATACGGGAGAAGCTATTAATCACGCCGGCTGAGCAGGTGGCGGCGGCGGCGGCGGCGGCGGAGCGCTAGTGTCAGTCGAGCCGCAGTAGGGGGGGACCGGTACTCGCTAGCGAGATCGTGGTCAGCGGGGATCGAGCGCGGGGTCGATCGAGGACTGGTAGCCGCGTATAATCGCTAACTATTTCATAACCGTAACTAAATCAATACAGTACAACTACGTAATAACGTGATAAGATCAATAATCCTACACTCGATAAAGCGTGAACGCGGGATAGAATATCCGCGGCGGATCCGCGGAATAAAAAGCTAACTAAATCAATAAATACAGTACAACTACCGTGATAAGATCAATAATCCTACACTCGATAAAGCGGCGGATCCGCGGAATAAAAAGCTAACTAAATCAATAAATACAGTACAACTACCGTGATAAGATCAATAATCCTACACTCGATAAAGCGCGGCGGGGCCAAGACAGCCCGGACGCCGACCGGCGGCGTTCGGGTGTTAGTCGCGACCCCGCCGGGCGGGGGTTAAAAAAACAAAACCGTACGAATAGCCGCCTAGGAGAGTGGCCGCGATAATCCCTACGAGTCGTAATGAGAGAATAAAGCTAAAAAGACAGCCCGGTTTACATCGCACAGGGATTAGACTGTCCCGCCCATCAACCCACGCATGACCACCGCACCTGACACTCTTCCCCACGGACCTGACCCGGACCCCCGCAGCGACCACACGCGCCCAAGACCCCCGAGCGTCCCGGATTGACGCCGACCCCGGGATGGTTGCTTCCATACCATATTGTACATATTAGCATAGTTCACCTTACTCGATATACGAATCGAGAACTGGAACGCCGTTTGAAAAAAAAATACTCGACTAAATTACCGTCTAACGCCTCGTAATCGCCGAAAGTAAACGCTCGATCTCGTTAAATATTATAGGACGATCTCGTCTCACCAGAGTTATAAGGCAGAAGTCGTTAATCACGTCTCCCGGCGCAGCTGTCGCGGGCGGCCAGAGATCAATAGAAAAGGAAGCCGCTCGAGCTATTTAAACAATCCCTACATCAAAAACGCCGCTGATCTGACCTCTCTTACACGCGCGCCTACCGTAAGTGCAAATGCTATAGTCGTGTAGTGACGTGTTACAGTTGTTATATACTAAGCTCAATGCGCTACAGATATTCGATGTGTTTAATCACATTACA
>CM032666.1:18011721-18026818 GCA_019095985.1 Streblospio benedicti | reverse complement strand
CAAAACAGAACAATATGTAGGCATAACAGAAAAAACTTTTTTAAAACTAGATATAACAACCACAAAAGCTCCTTCAGGAACAAAAAACAAAAAAAAACAGCACCGCACTTAGCCAATATATTTGGACATTGAAAGATAAAAAAAACATACCACACACCATAAATTTGGAAAGTGTTAAAAGGCAGATCCATACACAACATCTACCAAATCATGTAAACTGTGTTTGAGGAGAAAATATTTTTATCATATGTAAACCACACCTGGCCACACTCAACACAAGAAACGAATTACCAAGTGAATGCAGACACAGGAAAAAACATCTCCTCTGTAACTTCATACCACCACCAATCAGCTGACTATAAAATAACCTTTAGCACTATGTATGTAATCCCCCATTGTTCCTAAACCATACTTGCTGTAATATTTGTGTACTGACTATTGTTTCTGGCAATCCTATAGCTGTGTATTCATTCTTGTTCTGACGATTGCAATGCATGAAACTTCCAAGTAAACAAAATAAACTAAATTGACTTAATTTCTTCATGATATATATATATATATATATATATATATATATATATATATATATATATATATATATATATATATATATATATATATATATATATATATATATATATATATATATATATATATATATATATATATATATATATATATATATATATTTAGTATAAGTTTGCTTGTGAGTTCAATTCTACGCTCACTGTTCTACCAAGCAAGCTCCTACCACTGTATTGACATAGCTGAAGAGACATCTTCCATTTGTGGACTGCTTCTCAGCGTAAAAACATAATGACAATAAAGTTGCTTTTGATAATATTTCTAGATATTTTAGATATAGATAGATATAGTTTGTAGATTGTATAATTTTAACTCATTTTATGAAATAAATGAAGTGAATACACTTCAAAATAGAAAAAAAGATAGACAGTGTAGAATATTAAAAGAGAAATCTTTTTAGCCCTTAACGTCAACTGTTTTCAAGTCATTTTAGAATGAAATATCTTCAGTTTTGAAATACAAATCGAAAACAGCAACAATTTGCTTTTATCATACAATTTATATCCTTCATATTTTACCTTTCTATCAAAATGCTGCATTGGCTGGGCTAGGCAGTAGCCTCCGTGCACGTAGATTCCCTCAAATTACATATGTGTTGTTCTTTGTCATTTGATAGTTACACTTTCCAACAGATAATATGGAAATTTATGAATTATGATGACAAAATGTACAATACGAGTCTCTATAATGTATCTATTTCAAAATTCATCGTTGTGCTTGTTACTTGGTATCAACTGCAATCAAAGTACTTGGACTTCGACTTGAGTACGTTGAACAATCATCATCAAAGTACTTGGACGTGGACTCAGGAAAGAAACAAACAAAATATCAACCACCTTTGCCATATACTGAATACACACAAGTGTAAAGTGTGTACCCAGGAGTGTTTTTTGTGTTCCCTCAGGTACCACGCTGCCGTGCGGCGCATGCGCGAGCTGATGCAAGCGCACGGCGGCGCGGTGATGGCGCTGAATGCACGCTACCACTTCTCCTACAGTGACCAGGTGAGCCCCGTGTGGTGGGACCAGGACATCAGCGGCGGGCCCATCGTCGAGCAGGTCAGTCTCTTTGCTTGTTTGTTTGTCTCTTTGTCTGTGTGTTTATTTCTTTCTTTGTTCTAAAGACTGGCGTCTTGCACATCTATCATAAAATACAATGATTTTAATTTTGGTTTGTGTGGACAGAGAAACGGCGTGGCTACTGCCGCTACTAGTCTATATAATAGCTACAAACTAGCGCCAAATTACAGCTCGCTAGCATCACTTCCATGAGTGTGGTTCTACTAGCTAGCAATTATGACATTTTTCATAGCACATTCTAACTATTGACAAACGATATGAAGCAATGGAAACCCGTCTCTAAGCTGCAAGAGAAGAAATCACGCATGCTGATTGATGATTCTCGCATTTTCCGCTCTGAGTATCAAGCAGATACTCAGAGTGGCATTCTTTTGGTACTTCTTTTGGCGACTTCTTTCAGTATCCTGTATTTGACACTGCTGCAGGCGACCCACTTCTGTGACCTGGCGCGCTTCCTGGCGGGCGACGTCACCCCCGCCTCCGTCAGCGCCCTCTGTCTGCGGGAGAGCGACGCAGGTGGCGCCGGCGTCCTGCACGGTGAGTCAGTTGTCAAGAGAAAATAGCCTTATTACAAATATATAATACTCTTCTCTTGATTAATATTCTTCGGGAACTAATGTTCCTAGGATAGCACATGAAAGCGTACATATATATGTAATGCTTATTTCCAATGTGGTCCTTGTTACTTTGGCCGGTTAGGTAACCAATTGCCAAATTAGGTGCTTGTATCGCCGTGTGCACGATTGTATGACAATGTTGCCTTCTCCAGGTGAGCATGCGGGCGAGGCGTCGGTGCCGGTGGCGCGGCGGGTCCCGCGCGTCACGGCGGCCGCCTGGCGCTTCACGGTGGGCGGAGGCGTGGGCAGCCTCATGCACACTGTGGCGCTAAGGGGCGCAAGGTGAGTTATAGTCGTCATTCACGTATTTTGCTCTCACGACTTTGCATTTTACACCAGGTCATTGGCACACTTATTGATCATCAATTGATCATTTGTGATATGCTTGCATCGGCAGCACATTAAGCGCACAATGCCATAATCACACTCAATTGTTCACTCACTCTTTCAACCCAATGACTTGTATCTTCAGGCATAGGTGCCACCGAGCAGTGTGCAACTATTTAGCTACAAGTTAGGAGTGAACATCCATGTCTTTTTTTGTCAAATCAATTGAGGGTGACAAATCACTTACACAGCGTGGACTGCCTCAAAAATATTATGCCGCTTATTGTGGAGTGTAAAGTGTGTCCTACTTTTTCATACCAGCACTATACAGATTGCTACAGAGCGAGTGTTCTGGCAGGTACGAGACGCAGCTGGAGGTGCTGCTGGACGGGCTGCGCCTCACGCTGGTGGAGCCCTACCAGCCCGAGTGCCGCCTGCTCGTCAGGGACGACACGGCATCCGGCGGGGGCGAGCAGGTGCGTGGTGGAGGACAGGTGCAATGTGTGTGTGTTGGTGTTCAACATGCGAAGTGTGCTTTGCAAACACGTGATTCAAGGTTTTAGAGGCCATTTTAGACTATTACAGAATTCACCCATCTCAGTGGCAGCCATCTTGGATTTGCCTATAACTATGTAGTCAATCTGACGTTGGTTAGCTGAATCGGATTCTATCACTCCAAAAACATCTTGTTGGACACCAACATCATACTTGTGTCGTCAATGGTTAAAAAGGTCAAAGCAATCACAGAATTCACATATCTCAGTGGCGGCCATCTTGGATTTGCTTACATCTACTTGATGAATGTAACGTTTATTGCTGGATTTAGATTCTATGACCCCAAAAACATATAGCTAGGCACCAAAATCACAGATGTATCATTAATAATCAAAATGTTATTAGCAAGAATCTATTTTTACCTAATGGCAATCATGAATATTGAAAAAAAAGTTAAAAACAAATGCACTCTACTATATTGCTAGAATGGCTAGACCAATAAAACATGCTCATATACTAAAACATCCATTTACTAGTAGCAATATTGACGGAGATATGGCCATTTCAAGGTTTTGGTGGCCATTTTGGATATTATCCTGAATTTAAAAAAAATGCTCAAGGGTGAGAACTTCACACCCACCTGGCACTCATTATATAGACCCTCTAGATGAATAATCAAGAGAGAAAAAAACTTTAACTCACAAATAGGGGTTCGGGTAATTTTTGGCTCTTGGCTTCCGTACTTAAGGTGAAACTCCTCTATACTTCACAGAGTATAAAATCTATCGGTTGCATTGTGTATTCAGTTCAACCCGATAATGACCACCACCCGATCATTGACAGAATTGGTGAACTTATTTGAACTTCTTTTGAGAGGAGGTTTAGAAGGAGACTTGACACACTTATCCTTGTTTGCACTATTACCAAGTACCAATTATTTTTACAGAGATGTGCAGCTACCACGACGAGCTCCCGTACGTACTTGTACATCTCTGTAGATATTTGATTCGGACCCCGCGCAAGGCACGAACCTAGATTTTGTGCGGGGGGGGGGGGGGGGGGGGGTTCCACTCTACATTTGATTTATCAGTGGGTGAAATATGCTTAAATTTTGCAAAACGGAAGGCTTAAAGTGATGATTTCCAGTCAGAAGAAAGCGTGTCGTATTTCAATGAGTCAGACTCAGTATGTAAGATACAGTGAACAATAAGTGCTATTTACTTTCTGTTGACTATTGTGAGATTACTTGGGGAAACCTTCTAAAAGTCAATGCCAAGGGAAGATGGTGTAGTAATGATAGTGTGCTGACCAAGAGCTAAATTAGACCTATCAAGTGCTGATTTTGGCTACTTGGGTGATGATGTGATGATTTTTGGGGGTGACATTATGACTCATCCCGGTGGCGTCTCTCGTTCGCAAATTGTACTTTAGTGCCTTCCCCGGGATTTGCGCTCACATGACCGTTTTTGCGTGTTGCAGTCGCTGCCGTTTGACGACGACCCGTACGTCACGGAGATCGCCGCCTTCCTGCACGCCGTACGTACGGGGGACACGTCGGGCGTGCGCAGTACGTACGCAGACGCTGCCAAGACGTACAACATGACGTGGGACATTCGGCGGGCTGGCGAGGCCAACTCCCACTAGGTCCAGCACACTTTCATATTGCTATGGAAACAATATGGACAGAATATTTATCAGGAGCGGTATCAGGGTAGTGTATAGGCAACATTCAAAGGGCAGTCTGCATTAGATATTGAACTCTTTTTTAAACGTGTTGGTGAAGGTTTTTCATCATGCTTGTGTTTGTGACAATTTTGAACTTGAGTTGAGCCAAGTTGGGATTCTAAAAATGACACACGGCTTGCAACTCAAATCGAAGTGGTCCTCTGCACATCATTTGCAATGTAACTTTTGACATATTTTTGTACTGCTTCAAGACATCTATTATGCATGTACTACTATTTATCAAGAGATATGAAAATAAATTAAATGGGAACATTCAATTTGTTTTTCCTTGTTTCATTTTCTATCACACATATCTTATATACCCTGGGGAGGAGGTGTCCCCTGCAAAATATGGTTCTGTCAGAATGCATTAGAAACATTATTAGAATTCTATTTTATACAGCATTTTAGAGGTCCATTTGCATGTCACATTTGACTGTTTATGTGATACACACACCGAAGTGAAAAGTCCTGTAAGGTGTATATATACACCTGCAAATAACTAACAAAAGTTATCTATTTGTTCTGAAATTAGGCCCTAAGCAAATGTTGATATACTTCAAATCCAATGCGATTTTGTTCCCAAATCTCAAAATCAACCTGAGGTATATACTTATGAAATATTTCCTGTCAATATTCGCAAAATTATGATATATTTTATGAACATAGGGGTACATGTTCAAACTTGATTTTCAGCTATAAAGCTACTCATCTGGCATGGCCATCAGCCATGAGAGTAAGACACCAAGGATTATGAAAATCATAATATCAACTGTTCACCTGTCTGGTACCAAACTGCCTATACATGATAAAGGATCAATACATTATATTAGACCATTTGCTGTGATCATGGGTCATTTCATACGACCATCTATCAGAGAAACGAATGTTAGGAGATAACTTACCATGAGAGGGTCATGTAGCACAAATGTGATTGCTGTACTTTTATGATCAGGCAAAATTGATTTGCAGTGTTACAATGGAAAGCCCAATCGCTGGTCGATGTGCTATAGATATCACAGCTACAGCCAAGAAGCACACATGCATCACAGACTTTCTTCCTGGAGCCCATGCATTGAGTGGTTGTGATACTACTTCATATCTTTTTGGTATCGGCAAAGCAACATCCTTAAAATGTATCAATAGTGGAATAACACTAATGCTGTTAGGTATGGTTGATGTGAACATGAATGACGTTGTAGCTGAAGCCACACTATTCATGTCAAAGTGTTATGGTCCAAAATATGATGGGGACATGTCTGAGATGCGTTATGCTGTTTGGTCTTCAAAGATGTCAAATACTAAAATAACGATTGTTCCAAAGTTAAAATCCCTTCCACCCACATCAGATTCATTCACTCAACATGTCTTTCGTGCTCATTACCAAACCATGATTTGGAAGGCAGCACTCTCAAGTGGGCCACCATCAGCTGCTAATCCTCTTAAGTATGGATGGACTGAGACGGACAACATTTTGCTTCCAATAATGATACCAGAAGATGTGTCACCTGTCCCAGTTGAAGTGCTGCAAATGATAAAATGTGGCTGTACAGCCTCACAGCCATGTTCTACTGGAAGATCCAGCTGCGTTACAGCACAATTGGCTTGTTCTATATTTTGCCGATGTCATGGGAACCATTGTTACAACAAACACACAAGATCTATGACATCATATGAGGATGATGAGGAAGAAGATAATGATTACAGTTAAGCATTCATGGTTATATATATTAGGCAGTGTTTTAATGAATCATTTACATATGAGGTATAAACGATTTTGTATGAATGACATTTATTGCGAATGTTTTTGCTGCTTTTATACTATTATTTTTGTATCTAGCACAATTTAACTTGTTGTATGTTATGTCTATGTAAAATCAAAGTTAATAAATAGGTTCCGTGACTTTTAAAACATACTAAAAGACACCAGAATCATCTTTCTATCGCCAAAAGTAAGGAAGTTATGAGCTTTTTATGCACCATGCCGAAGGCCGCGGTGGCCATTTTGTTTTTTGCCCGTAAAAAATTCTGCCCAAGGATGCCAAAGTGGCACCCACCTGATTCTTGCTCAGAACACCCAAGAGTAGCATAATCAACAATAAAACATCATACATCCAGCAAAACATGCTTCAGCTAAATTCCTCTAGACTATTGGTGATATGCCCTAAATCGTGATTGTGAATTGTGACCTGTCTGTGTTTAACTATGTGAAATGTGATGGGACCTATTATTGGTGACTGGTGATATATTCATTACAAGGGCAGTGATTGCTAATTTGTCCTAAATCTTGAGTGTGATTTGGGAATTGCCTGTATTAGTCCGTGAGCCAAATAGGTCTGTATTTACGTGTGTGAGATGTAATGCAACATATTCAATAACAATTCCTGATTATCGGTGAAAGATAATGAAGTGTATTGGTGACTGGTGGTTTAGGTAGAAAGAATTGGTAAATGGATTTTCCGCAAGGCTGAATACAATTTGCAATTTTGCAATTTTACAAGATCTGATCTGAACATCCAGAGCATTGTTTTTTAGATACCGGTCTCACCTTCAGTGATCGAATTCCACGTCCGAATGTTCGAGAGCAACAGTAAATTACACACATTATATCTGTGACAATAAAACGTCAGTGTAATGCAAGATTAAACATAATGAAACAATAGATATTAAACATTGCAGGACATCGCTAAAACAATGACCACGGTATCTACGGCAATAGTGTAAGTGCCATGGCATAAGTCCAAACCTCTTGGATACAACAGGATGTACATGTACATTTAAATTGCGTGCAATCTTCGGTCCTGAGTTACACAGTCATATTCCATTTGTTGGCGTTAACACAAAATAAACCGGTCGCTGAATCAAAACACAGCGGCCGCTACAGACACTCGTCACTGTCCACGTCGCTCTGTCTCTGCACCAGGGGCACGACGCTCGTGCCGCTCTTGGACCGCTTGAGGGTGACGAGGTAGAAGACGAGCGCGCACAGGAGCGCTGCGAGCACGCATGCGCCTGCCGCGCCCGCCGCTCGCACCTGCCATGGTGCCATCGCCCGCTCGCGGCCGCCTGCGTCCGGCGGCGGCGGGGGCGGGGACGGGGACGGGGTGGCCGTCGAGGCGCACAGCTCTCTCCTCGTGCCCTCGCACTCGCAGAACAGTCCCACGTAGCCGTCCCGGCAGTAGCACTTGTTGTTGACGCACACGCCCATGTTCTGACACGGCGGGTCGCACGCCTCCATGCAGATGATCTTGAAGTGTTTCTCCAGCTCGATGTGCGGGTAGCGGCGCCTGGCGAGGCCGAGCACGCCGCCCTCGTACGGCACCTCGCTGCACCGGCGCCGCCGCAGGGACGGCCGCCTGCAAACACACGCCACGATACAGCACTGGGCCACCAAATGGACACGCTTTTGAAATCAAAATTTGTCTCTACCGCTACTGCTTTTTCAGTGCATTATGTTCCATTTTATGTAGTTGGTAAAATTAATGATATTTGGTTAAGGTATAATAAGGGTTTTATTCTTGTTTCTATATAAATATTATTTCTCTCATTTGCAAGTTGAGAAAATGGAAGTGCTGACATATTACACCAAACATCAGGACAGTGGCAATGAAATATGCCTATTACCCTTATGGTCTAAAGTCTGTGTAGAGACCACCTCTCTATTGGGACCACCAAGCGCCAATGAGAACGTGTTGACAAGCTGGCTGACGATAAATCACGAAAGGTGAAGTGTTCTCACATTTCCCTCAATATTTCCGAGGGTTTTTGATTACAGCAATTTTAATATCATATTTGTAATCTACAGTAATATGCGTTTCTAATCATACCAATTATGAATACAAAGTGCGACATTCTATTCCTAAATTTTGCCAGACAAAATGTGCTTTGTTCCGACGATATAATTTGACAACCGGCTTGATTATGAAAAAATGCCGGCGTGAAGACGTTTTTGCAGAAAAATGCTGAACGTAAGAAAACTTTAACATGATATTTGTATAATGTATGTCCTGTTATAAGTCTCTCTTGAATGAAATGTGCATGAAATTACTACAACATGCGATATAAATCAGAGTTGTTGCATGACTTGCATGCATTCCGGATGGACAGAAAAAAGAACAAACACACGGGCGCTTTCTAGTTGCACAAACCACTACGATTTTATGAACAATGCGTGTCATTTAAGAAATATCCTTTCATCCATGTCTTCATAATCGGTTTATAATTGATCCGACGTGTGAATTCTTGATGGGCATGTTATTGTTACGATAATAATCCATTTGTAGGAATGTTTGAGACTCACGTGGTAGTATAACCAAATCCAGAGAAAGGGGCGGGATATCGGAACTATGAAATAGCGCCAAAGCGCATGCGTGTATGTAATATGCAAATGCGTGACGTCAGGTTGTATCAAAGAGACAGGATTTCACTCGATTATTTTACAAATAAAAGTCTTCATAATGATAAAAATGCATTAGATAAAACTAAATGTCTGTTTCTTTTATTGTTTATTTAATAGCACTTTAGTGACTGCCAAATGCAAAACGGTAACCAGGCATGTTTAAACAATTAGGAAATCTAACTTTAATAGAGATGTTCTACTGTAATGATGTAATAAGAATGAATAGAAAAGCTAGCACTGTACCAGGCTTTGGGCGCGTCGTACTTGCAGTTCTCCAGCTTGGCCACGAGGCGGGTGACGTCGTGCGGCCCCGAGCAGCTGACGGGCTGGCGGAGCGCCAGCAGCAGCGAGTAGCGGCCGCCGGCGGCAGGACGCGCCACCTGGGGGACAGCGGCCAATAACACAAGCGTGAGGGAGAAGAGCGGGAAGAATATGCACAGGAGGCTAACCTTGGAGGTACAAGTATTGAGATTCAACTGCACTTGCGTCTGAACACAGAGCCTCTCCTTAGTTTGACCAGAGGCTACAAGCGGATCCCCTCTATGGTCAATAAAGTGTGACAAGAAGTCTGACAACATTAATTAGTTTATATACAATAAATATAGCATTAATGATTACGTGACAATTGTTACATCGTTTAGAACGTTAAAACCGAAATCATTGTTCTCTCGTCGAGAGTGGGAGGCGAAGGCAACTGCACCAATAGATGTGAGCTATGGAACATAAGCAGATTTGGGGAAATTAATAATTGGATTGAAGAATGAAAAGGGAAATATCAAGGGATTACTGTTAATTGCATCACAAAATGCGTTATACCCCTTTTTCTCTACTTTGAGGTCCTCCAAAATCCACCCCCAAACCCAAAATGCATGGCTCCCATTGTGTACTTTGTAATTACCCATTTTGATTGGAAATTACAGCCACGTGCACACCATAGCACTTACGGAGCAAGTACATTTTTGTGTCTCATTTGAAAAGTATTACAATGTTAAGAAAAATCAACGTAAATTATTTACATGTACACCCTGATTAATAGTTTAAAGTCATACTTTGCTTAATAGAACAAACAAGTATCATAACTAAATGAGGATAACCACCCTTTCAGGTATTGATATCACCATTTGAGGAAAAAACCAACATATTTCCCTCTTGCCAGAGCAGTTCACCTATATACCCAAGTGATTTAAAAGTAGGAGACTATAAGGATATTAGTATTTATTTTCAAGAAATTTAAGTAATCAAGTCTAATATACTATTTGCATTCAATACATTAGGTAATAGCGTTTTTTCCTGCTGATATTCAACAATACTTATCTTCGATTAAATGCCATTTTGTACCACATAATCTCAAAGAATCCAGGTCAGGTCTCAAAAATGTCAACTTCTGATTTATCTGGGTACTGTCCTTTCTTACACATAAAATAATGAATTGCTCATTGTTTAGTAACTGCCACAGCAATTTGATGCTCTTTTATTAACAAAAAGCTCTAAATGAAGATTGAAATGACAGAAAAAATGTCAGGGTATGGCTACAGGTTAATATTTGTTTATTACCTTATGTTCTTTCATTCTAATCATTAAAAAGAAATTAAAAACCA
Organism: Streblospio benedicti; assembly: GCA_019095985.1. NCBI lineage: Eukaryota > Metazoa > Annelida > Polychaeta > Spionida > Spionidae > Streblospio > Streblospio benedicti. Next base: position 18,015,993 of record CM032666.1, on the reverse strand, counting down.
CCTTGAAAAGAAGGTCAAATCCATTGATGCAAGTGCCGTTTGTGGGAAGATCTTATACCTAGTCTAGTGCGTACGTCTGTAAACTTTGCCGCAACGCCGTGCCCACTTGAGGCCCTGTGTTACGATAGAACAAACCCACTGACCTGCGACCACAATGTCTTCTGCAGCAATCTGAGCGACTCCCTGCCCTCTACAGCAGTCTTCTGATACAGGGAAAGGTCGCACGGCGGGTAGATCTGGTTGTAGCTGATGTCGATCTCCAGGGTCACAGGCGGTAGTCTGTCAGTGATGTAGTAGTCGTTGTTCATGATCAATGAAACATTATGTTTGTCCACTGCTTTCCAAGCGTCACGCTCGAAAGCTGTGTAGTAGACACACGTGCAGCTTTTATCTGACTGATAGTCGACTGGGTCTACGAGTTCACAACAAAATTCCCCCGAATCACCAAGTTGCATATCTGGAATGTTAAGGTCCACGTCATCTCTTGTGTATTTAGTGCGAGGTAATCTTGGATCACTATATGTGGCCATTCCCTGGTAGTTCCAGATTATATCTGTCCCATTCAGAGTATACTGCTTCGGATTCCACACATAACTCAGTGAGGGTGGCGATGTGCGCGGGATAATTTTGCAGGGAACTTTCACGTCATCTCCCGCGTGCCCCACAACATACGGTTCTGTTTTCAAAAACCACTTGTGCGAGCGGCTGGAGTGGAGGGTGCAGAGCAACAGCACAGCATAGCGCGCCCACAGGCTGCTACGGACACCCGGCTTCATGGTGTCTTATGGACAGGGAACATCTAAATTTAAAAAACAAGAATGAGAATAGGAAAAATAAATAGGGATAAGAATACAAATAACTAGTATCGATTTCAGATATTTTTATAAAAACACTGTGGACCAACAGAATTCACGTTATTACTGTTAGACCTACTATTACTCAAGCCTCTGGCAGATATCGTATGGGCCTCGTGTGTTTCCGTAGAATCTATAGAATGTTTCAATATGTGTGTCATCATGCGCAAATGCAATACATAATATTCCCATGTAGTACATTTCAAACAGCCTGTAGTCAACAGTGTCGACGCCGTATTTTCAGTATTTTCACAGGATTCAATGTAAGCTACTTGTGCGGGAGGCATAAGATATGGGGTCACCATAAAAGAACACGTCGTTTGTAGGCCCCTACATTTTAATAAAATCTACATGGTTTAAAGTTGATATTTCAGAGACGTGTTTTACAACCCTAAGCTTCAATTTGACTATATGGTTTCAACTATATCAACTGGACCAGGCGGGACTCAACCTCATAACCCCGAGGTTGTGAGACCAGAATTATATGATCATCCCATGCAGCGCTGTGAGTTCGAGTCCCGCCGGGCCAGTTGATACAACGAATGTATATCAAATGGAAGCTTAGGGTTGTAAAACCTGTCTTCAGCTATGCCTATCGTTGGTAGAAATATGCTTGCTAAAAAGATGTGAGGGAAAGAAGCTTGAAAATGTACATGACTAGTAGGCCTAAATGTCAAGCACTGGGAAACACATGTAGATCTACTAATATGGTTCGGAAGCCTTGTTAAAACGCGTGTCCCGTGTAGAGGACAGTCACCCCTCTGCACGTAAAAGAACTAAGTTTGAAAACAATAGCTAGTGTGATCCCTCCTCACCCGAGGCTTAGTTGGTTACCTAGCCTGCCTCTGAAGATCCATGTACCAACAACACGTGACCTCCCTTTATATAATCATCAGCAAGTTGATGGCTGCAGAGCATCAGGCTATAATCAGCAAACAAACAAAACAAAATATGCATCCAGTATATTACGCAGCTGGGTAAGTTTTAGGTTTACATTGCCTCACCTTTAGACTGTGCGCTGTACAGGAACACTAACTTTTCATTCCAGATTAATATATGAACATCAAAAAAGTGAAAATACTAGTATTTATTTACAAATAACTAGCAACGTACTACGTTCACGCATGGGTATCATGCGTTTAGCGCAGGTGATTTACTTGTCCAGTTGTGCGCCATGCGTATTCACATGTACGCCATACGTCACGGGTTCTTACGCGAGACGTCATGCATGATCAATATGTAAATAGACATGTAGAGAAAACGCACCTTCTGGTTGATATTAGAAATTTTTATTAAACGATTTATCACCCGATTTATCACCCGATGCCGGTGCATTGCCCACACTCTGCTGTTTTTTTTATTTTTTATTTATTTATTTATTTATTTATTTTTTTTTGGGGGGGGGGGGATTCATTCAATTTTGTTTCACTCATTTGGGAAACCGGCAAATTCATCCCCAAAAGAGTAGACCTAGGACATTTCAGTTCGCACATAGACTGGAGTAGTGTGCCTCCCAAAACTGTCAACCCGTCTTTTACATTGTTAGGTTTTATTTATATTGTTATAGATCATGTTATGTTAATCTATTTTCCTCTTCTACGTCCCGTTACTTTTTTTCTCAAAAGTTATAATTTTGTTAAGAACTGATTTATAAAAGTGGAATACAATTCGACATGATGATTATGTATTTGTGTAGACTTTATTTTTTTTATTATAGTATGTTAAGAATTGGAGTCCTGTTCATAATTTATTAACAAGGCTAATGTATTTACCAATCATGTGCGTCGATAAAATTGTATCCATAACTGTTGTTCTGTCTTACACAAATTGTGCATGTGATTAAAGTTAAAATGGTTCACTGATGGATAAAAATAATTACAGGTCTGTCGCAATCACTGCAGGATTTTCTAAGATTTTTGAATCTGTTATACTTAACAGATATGAACATCTTTTAAACAGTTTAGACAATCATAATTTGGTTTTAAACAAAAGCACATCTACTGCTGTGTGTACATTCAGTTTAAAGCAGATTATTGATTACTATCAATTTCTATCAAGCCCTGGCTGCTGTGTTAACCCTGTGACTTAGAGAGTCACCATGGTGTGTGGCTGGATGTCATCCCCTGTGGATCAAGACCACCACGTCACCCAGGTGCAATTGCAATAGATGTCGTTTGCCAAGTTACACTGCCATACTAATTAGGTGAACACACCCTCGCGCATGCATACCTCGGGTTTGCTGACCTCTGTAGGACACTACTTGGCGTGTGGGGCCGCGGTCTGAAGCGGTACCTGCCAGCACCAGTGCGAAGTCCTCCCCGTGTGGAGGCCGTCAGTCTGGTGCCTGGAAGAGGCCCCTGGTATGGCTGTAGTGTGGGCCTCAAGTCTCTCTAGGACGAACACAACGAGAAGAAAGCATTGTGAGTGCCTCGACTATAGTACCTGGAGCCGTGTACACAAGTTGAAAGGCTGGCATTATAAAAGCAGAATGAGAAAGTCAGGCCAATTTAGAACCTTTACATGTAGGATCCTTGATCGAAAGGGTCCCACAAAGTCATTCCAATGTGGTAGAAAGGGAAAAGATTAACGGTTTGACCTGAGCTGATAACATTTGGTTCAATGACGAGTAAGATCAGGCAAAAAAGGCCGAAAACTTGAACACCTAAAATGCGTAGCCATATGGCTTCAGGGTTTGAGCTATTTATGCATAATTCTATGAATTGCTCAATAAAGCAGAACTAAAATGTTCCCGGGTCTGTTAATGAGAATAATAATGCCACCTGCCAACACGTCATATCATGATTGGTATGGCCCAGTATACCGTCATTGCCAGTTTTGCCAACTGCTGTTGGCATCATCAAAATGACTTCCCGCGCAAGTCAGGAGGTCAAATCTGCTGATCCTCGAATTTTGAATAAACACTTAGAAGCTGCGGCGATGAAGCCAATGCAAACCATCGGGAACATCCTAGTACACCCAAAAGACAAAGTGGATAAGATGGACAAATGTGAAACTGTGTACAAGATTCCATGCAAGTCATGTGAAAAAGTGCACGTTGGGGAAACAGGCAGAAAGTGTGGTACCAGACTGAAGGAGCATCAGAAAGAATTGGAAGCTAACCGGAAGAGAGCATACACCAGATCCACAAAGATAGAGTCTCAAACGGAACTGAATAAGAGTGCTATCACAGATCATGTGAACCAGCAGAACCACAAAATAGAATGGGAGAGAGCAAGAGTGATAGACAGGGAGAGCAAAGTTGTTGTTTTTCTCAACACCTCTCTACACACTCGCAATATATCGTGTAGGGAGACAGTCTATTAAACATTTGCTCTCAAAAAAAAAAAAAAAAAAAAAAACGCTGCACGCGGAGGGGCAAGAGGGAGGGGGGGCCTGGAAATTGCTCTCACACACCTAC
>CM032666.1:17984907-18011621 GCA_019095985.1 Streblospio benedicti | reverse complement strand
ATATTCAATACTATGTAGTACATTACCATAGCATAAATTTAAATTATTAATTCCAGAATCTCTTTAAACTAAACAAATATTTTTTTTTTCCTATTGCTCCAAACATGGGCCAATACCATTTAATTAGTTCTGTAGTTGTATAGACGTAATAACATTACAAGTTATGCAAGACATATTTACATACATGTACATAAGACGAATATGAGAAAACATTAACTCTTACCCTTTACATTAAACATTTTACAATAAACATTAAATTCATTTTAAGTGATCAATGACTTGCTACGTTTTATCACAATACTGTTCAAAATATGAATTTTGCTATACTATTTTAAAAAGTGTCTTTATGAAAGAATTCTTTTGGGGACAATTTTCACTATCATTCGTGTCAGTCAGTTTTAAACACAAAATTAATTCCAATACAATATGGAACAAAATTGAAGTTATAATATTGAGGTATGAAAGGAAATGTCTGAAATAAGACTGAAAAGGTGTAATGTTGTTTACATTTATTGACTACTATAATATTTCATCATTTGCTGTTTTGATGAAAGAAATTATACATTGATATAGATCCAAAGTTTCATCTACAAAACATTACTTGGGTATGCAATAGCATACAAACTTTATAAGTTGGTTTATCGCTATTGTTTCATTTATACCAGCAATAATTTTTAAAGCTAACTATTGGTAATCAAAATTTTAGGTCAATCGATTGGTTTATCAAATGAACTTTTCCATTCTTTTAGATATATCAGATGTTCACTTTTAGTTGATATTAAATAAAAAGAGATAAATTATACATTGCTACTTAATAACGATCCAGGTTAGTTATCTACACATTTTGATTAGGTCTTAAGTTATTTGGTTCACAATAACTTATTGTACATCTATTTGTCAAACCCGTCACAGCTGGTAAAGGCTAGTTTTGACGTATGGTCGACGCATAAATCTTAGAGATTTTAGAGAATTCCAGGCAAAAAAAATTTATATGTCGAGCATCTGCTGATAGATAACCCCTTTTGGCATTAAATAATTATTTTTCCCCAGCGCATAGTCAACTCACAGCCGGCGCAAACCTGACGTAAGAAAAGCAGACAGTGAAAGCAAGATCAGCGAAACCCCGACGCACAACCGAGGCACGATCAAAAAGTCTTGGTGTGACATGCGTCGGGGTTACGCTGACCTTGCGTTCACAGTCTGCTGTGCGCTGAACATATGTCTACAATACGTTGAACGCCTGCCGAATGTATGCGATCGTATGTTCAAAGTGTGCCAAGCTTACGCCGTTTTTATCTGCCGAGCATCTGCTCCGAGTACGCGGCGCATGTTAGGCGCATGTTTTACATAAGTTTGACATATGTTTGGCGTATGGTCGACGTAAAAAAATCAATGGATTATCTATCGCGTATGCCGTATACGCTTTCGATGTTTTGAGCAGCCCAAAGTATTGGGAGCATAAAAGATGGACCGATCGATAATCTTCCTAGAAATATTTTGCCGGCGTACGCGCAGCAGGGGTCACACGCACGTGCAGCGTAAAACGAACGTCAGGTCAACGTAGGGTCAGTGTAGTCGGCAGATGCTTAGCATAGGTGAAAAAATCTAGCTGTCCGACCGACTTTTATCAGTTCCCAGTGTGCCGGTAGCAGTTGGATGTGGCTTTAAAGAAATACTTAAAACTTGAAGCCAACTTGCCTGAAAAGCTGCAAAATATATTGCATTTGTCTATCGTGCTGGGAATAGCAATTATACCGGGAAAAGCAATTATCCTGCTGTGTCATAACATTTAACTTTTTGCCTTACACAGTCATATGGTGTGTTTTCTTGTTGCTTCCATATGTAAATTATTTGTGACAAATGTGGTTGTGAAATGGCTTCTCACCAGGGTGTGCGCAAAAAATATTTCCCACAGATAACATTAAAACGGCTTTTCTCTGGTGTGAGTCTTAAGGGAGATCTTAAAGAGAAACTTTTAAGACAATGTTCACACCCAAAAGGTTTTTCACCGGTTTAAATTTTCATGAGTTCCTATGTGACTGAATGATTTCTCAACCATTGTAGTCTGATATGCTTTTCCCCAGTTGTGGATTCTCGTGTGGCTGGTCAAGTAGCTATTGACACGAAAACACTTGCCACATTGACACCACTCATACTGTTTCTCCCTGATGTGAATTCTCATGTGTTTAGTCAAGACACCTTTTTTACTAAAACACCTGCCACATTGACCACACACATATGGTTTCTATCCAGTATGAATTCTCATGTGAGTTTTCAGATTTCCACTTTGACTGAATGATTTCTCACACACTGTACACTGATATGGTTTATCACCAGTGTGAATTCTCAAATGGGTTTTCAGAGTTCCACTTTGACTGAATGATTTCCCACACAATATACACTGATATTCTTTCTCCTCATTGTGGGATCTCATGTGTTTGGTCAAGTAACTACGGTCACTAAAACACTTGCCACATTGACTACACTCACAATGTGTCTCACCAGAGTGAGTTCTTATGTGGGTTTTCAGATGTCCACTTTCACTGAATGCTTTCCCACACACTTCACACTGATATTCTTTCTCTCCTGTATGGATTCTCATGTGGCTGGTCAAGTTGCTACTGACACTAAAACACTTGCCACATTGACTACACTCATAAGGTTTCTCACCAGAGTGAATTCTCATATGGGTTTTCAAACTTTGACTTCCACACAATAGTTTCTCACACACTATACACTGATATTTTTTCTGATGTTCGTTCCCTCCTGTGTGGATTTTCATGTGGCTGCTCAAGGCACTACTGACACTAAAACACTTGCCACAATGACTACACATATAAGGTTTTTCCCCAGTGTGAGTTCTCATGTGCTTGGTTATGGAGCTACAGAGACTGAAACACTTACCACACTGACTACACTCATAAGGTTTCTCCCGAGTGTGAGTTCTCATGTGATTCTTCAGAGTTCCATTTAGAGTGAAAGATTTATCACAAATAGTACATTTATATGGTTTATCGCCAGTGTGGATTCTCATATGCATTGTCAGATTTGCACTTTGACTGAATGATTTCTCACACACAGTACACTGATATTTTTTCTCTCCTGTATGGATTCTCATGTGGCTGGTCAAGTTGCTACTGACACTAAAACACTTGCCACATTGACTACACTCATAAGGTTTCTCACCAGAGTGAGTTCTCATGTGGCATTTCAGACTTTCCTTATGGTTGTATGGTTTCTCACACACTGTACACTGATATTTTTTCTCTCCTGTATGGATTCTCATGTGGCTGGTCAAGGTGCTACTGACACTAAAACACTTGCCACATTGAGTGCACTCATAAGGTTTCTCACCAGTGTGGATTCTCATGTGGCTGGTCAAGGCACCTCTGACAGTAAAACACTTGCCACATTCACTACATTCATAAGGTTTGTCACCCGTGTGAATTCTTATGTGTATTTCCATACTTGCCTTTTCACTGAAGGATTTCTTACACACTATACACTGATATGGTTTCTCCCCAGTGTGGGTTCTCATGTGCCTGGTCATATCGCTTCTCTGACTAAAACACTTGCCACAATAATTACATTTGCATGGTCCGTCTTGTGATTTCAGAGTGTCACCTCCACTGACCAATTTATCCTTCAACATTGACTTCTGTAGCTCATCACTGGGTTTTGCCATTGTAATCCGTTGTTTCTCATGAGATAGTATTAAAAATGTCAATCCGACTAAACACTATTAGACATCAATAAATCAATTCCGACGTAGAGTCTTATCCTTAAAATTTCCTTGAATTATTCCACCTCTTATAAAGTCACTTTTTTCCACATGAATTTTGTTTTGTTCCATCTCGTTGCATAGGAAGAAAACGAAGTTATATAATATATCCTTGTAACAAATTGTGTTCTAATTTTGCTACATTGTTAAATAACAAAACATAGTAAGAAAACCATTTTATAATTTAATTCTTCTTGATAAATTCCTAGTTTGTCAGTAATATTTGTTTCTCAAAATCCACTTGACTATAAGACTTAGAAGTCCAATTTCACATTTACAGTTTTTAGCCACAACGCACCCCCTCAATGAGACATCCCTCTTTATGGACATGGACCAAGAGAAACCATGATAGTGTATCACACCGTTTTACCCTGCAAAAAAAAAAAAAAAAAAAAAATTGCCTGATAAGTTCAGTAATTAGGGATGCAACAATATAGAATATTACGACAGGATACCACAGGATACATAAGCAACGATACTATAGCCCTTAGGATTAGCATGAATAAACTGTTACGCTTTGATTCATTTCAAATTCATTTAATAACAGATAACAATACCAACAGAAATTGTATCATTATATTATAAATTACCGTCTAGTTCAACCTTTCTAAAATATCAGCTAAGCATGTCCATTAAGGCAAGCACACTAGAGCTCTTGCTTTTAAAAGTTTTAGGGTGTAGGAATGGGTCAAATGGAGGAACATATCCATTACTTTCGTCAGGGGTGTGTGATGCTTTAGCTGCAGGGCAATATTGATACAAGACGCAAAGAGAATAGGTTTTTCTACAGAAATATATTCCAACTACAAACCATTTGTTTTGACTGCACATTAAGGAAATACTATATAATGTCACAGTATCAAAGATTCGTGAACTAAACCGGATTTCCAGGAATGACATATCTTGAAAGTATATTGATTAATATCGTGGGTAATGCTCTTTGACGCGGCCTTCTAATGACACGAACGCTTTATCTTACTTGCTTCTATTTTGAGAAGATCTGAGAACAGTCATATACAACTGGGGGCTTTTTAACCCATTTCATTTCACAAAGTTTTAAATGGTTTTAAGTGGATGTAGACTACACGTGTGACAATGGCTTGCCTTATTTTATTAGGATTAACATTTTGTCTAAATATTTGTTTGTTCAGCTTCTTTATGTTCAAGTGTTACTGTGTATTGGTGGGAAAGTGTCACACGTATGTCGAAAACTGTCACCGGCTTTAGATTAGAACAATGGTGGATATCTTTTAAACAGGTTTGATATTTTAAGTAAATATACTTGAATATATTAATCCATTCAGGGTGTTCACGTGCATAATATTTATTCTTTAATAGTTTTCAAAATAAAGCCATGATTTCACAAACACACTAGATGTGTCGAAAGAGTTTAAGCACTATCACTAATTCCTTTTTAATTAAATGAATTTACAATGGGAGTCATGAATGATATGAGTATTATAGCATGACTTTGGATGCTAGGTGATTTCTAAACATTGTTAACGTAATCACCTTTATTGCTCATGGGCCAACGTAGCGAGTCTGTGCTTTCTGAACAGCTTTGATGTAGTTTTGTCACCGCGCCTAGTTTTTGTTTGTATTGTAGATCACATATATATATATTACGCCAAATGTCAATACTGCCCATTAGGCAATAAAGTTTCTGTCAGCAACATAATTACATGATATTTATGACTCATATTAACTGTGAGCCTTATTATCACAAACTAATAGTTAAGCTCTAAACTCTATATATCTATCTGTGCATTGATTTTTGAATTGGAGTGGGAAATTGAAAATTACATCATGATGGGCCAACTCACTTAACCTGTGACCTTTTAATTTCAACATCATTAGCATGAAAAGGTTAATCCAATGCCAATAACCTATGGCCTTTAATGACACCTTAACTATTATTTACACCATAATGATTCTAAAAACTCTGAATACATTTATTTTAGAAATTGATAAAATTCAACATTCCACATTAATTTCAACATCATTAGCATGAAAAGGTTAATCCAAAAACTCTGAATACATTTATTTTAGAAATTGGTAAAATCCAATATTCCATATTAATTTCAACATCATTAGCATGAAAAGGTTAATCTATTGTCAATGGCACCTGTGGATGTTGCATCAGCCCGCCATTACTATATAACCCCTGTGAAGCAGCACTCCAGCATTCTGACTTGGATATCCAGCATCAACATGCACGACCCAAGAGTGATAATTTGGTGCCTGTTGACTATAGGAGCAGTCCCTGGGCTCGAAAACTCAGGTGAGTGTTTTTTCACATACAATACAACATACCTCGTGAATTAGTTGACTACAAATTGCAGTTTTGATGTTCATAGACAGCTTTATATCTGATATTTACTATCCAAAACACGCCTTCACTGTCCAGACGATTGAAATGACGAGCTTTTATAGAGAGAAATCGGCTCGTGTCCAAACAGTGCAACACTCGAGTCACCCACGATAACACAAGACACTCATTTCATTTCATGTATATGGTAGGAAAAGACTATGCATGAAATGAAATGAGACCTACTGCCACGTACATGGTACACAGCTTTTATACAAGACACTCGAGTCATACACCAGTCGCTTCCTTCGGCTGATTTGCGGGCGGTATTCGGTTGCACTCGGCTACTTCAATAGGAAAAAATCAATGTGCCAACTTGTCTTCAGACGACCAGCGAGCTGCAATCAAAGCAACGTGTCCTCTTATGCTGGAAGACAATGATATCGGAGTCCCGTCTGTTTGACCATGATAACGCCAGAATGCTGCAGACAACGTCTAAAAGGCACGGTCAGGGGGAATCATTTCCTAAGCATTTGAGCATGTCGAGAGCATATTGTATTTGTAACGTGCGAAATTCAATTTGTGGCCCAATGGAAACATAGTTGAACTTATGATTATAAAGTCATGGGTTCGATTGCCTGTCCATGGAGCCTAAACGTTGATTAAGTACAGGTGATCGGGTTGAACGTATAAGTGACTAATTAGCATTATACGCTGCTGCCTGAGCTGCAAGTATGGCAAAAATGATCAGTTGATGATCAATAAGTGTACCAATGACCTGTTGTAAGTCGTGAGAGCAAAATACTTGGAACATTACTGTGAACTTTCCCATTTACTTTTTACATTTGTGTGCCAACGCACAAGACGGCGCAAGATAGTCGGCTTTTTTTTTCGAGCTAACACTCTACCTGCTGTCTGTTTCACGGCGGAAACCGTCAGGGTTTTCATATCACTGTCGATGATTAAAAATTCACATTTTCTAGTGCTATAAAACTGATCTCGCCTTTCTGTCGGTTCGTGCTTCATTTGTTGCGGCTTATGCGTCTTCCGAAAATGGCTGGGTGATTTTTGTGTCTCTTCTATCATTTCAGCCGGGCCTGTGCGTCTGGTGTGACCTGCTGTCTGGGGTTTGATTGGTTACATTTGAGCTGAGGCACAGATCATCTGTCGGCGTTTGCATTTCATTAGGATGCGTGATAAAGACAAAATTAAGGATTTCAAGCCGAATCAACGAGTCGGGGCGTGGGGGGATAAAATCTTTTCAAAAACTAGCCAAATGGAAGCTTAGGGTTGGAAAACCTCTCTCCAGCTGAATCTATCGTTCTAAAAATATGCCTGCCTAAGGAATGTTGCAAAAGAACTTTTATTTCACACTTCATTTGAAAAGATTATCATTTTTGTAAAAGTAGGTTTTCTGTTCTAGATCTTTTACATATTTTTATTTGATTTATTTCATTCATCACAGGCATAATAAGTAAATACAAGATTACAGGTAGGTACAAAATATGAATAGAAGTAAAATTGAATAGAGATATACTTATAGTTGTCACAAATTAAGCTCCACTTGAACATTATAGATCGGCAAGATTGGTAACTGCCATTCGGAAAACTTGATTTAGACTGGCATAAGCAGCATACATTCTTCATTCTTCATTCTTTAAGTCCAAAATTCTTGTAGGGGTATCGGACTGTGTGCTGTTTGTGTGCCATATTGTGCAAGGACATTTATTCACCCCTACTGTTTCTATATACAGGATAAAAGGGAAGTGCAGTGTGTTAAAACAACGATTTAGGAGGTTTAAACAAGTGTCCATATATCTTTAATTTTAGTCCATTTCAACGGCGAGATCTAAGATATGGTTTTGTCTTCAAAGGTATCCAATTAATCTAGTGTTACTATGAGTGATGGTAATAGGTTCCAAAGTCTTATTGTTCTTATGAAAAAGTGGTATTTATGGGCATTAGAGTGGAGTGATTGTATTTGTTGATAGTATAAGCTATTTCTTAATAATGGTAAAACTGTGATAGGAAAGGGTATACTTACCAGATTGTTCTTAATTTTGTGGAAAAGCAAGAGGTCTGTGAGAGCACGTCTGTGTTGGACTGGGAGCCATTTTAACTGTGTGTCTCATCTTATTGGAACAATAGAGGAGGAAATAATATTGTTAATATTTTATTCATAATGCTCAACATACAATACCTAAAATGATATTTCCATTATACTCTTCTTCAGAATGAAAGTTAACAAAGGATAATAAACAACAAACAAATGACCGTAAGAAGGAAGAAAACCTATCTTTACCACGCTACAATGTTACATTTTCATTGCGTCTTAATCAAGCACAACTAGACTAAGCTCTGTAAACATAATATGGTCACCACTGCTGTGTCCAGAATGTTGGTACACCCTAGCCTGGTGCGCAATATTTACAGGCTAACCAGTACCATTTTTAGCCTCAGTTCTCTCTCCTTTCACACGTGTAATACACAATACATGTATGGCATCAAACACGAGCGGCAATCGCACCCACCAAAGTCTTTCATCAAAGTAATTTCTACCTCTTCTTTTTAAACAGAAGATGAGGAGATCAATAGGGAACTACGTGTTGTCCAGTGGACCCAGGCATGTTAAAATTTCTATGTGCTCTCGGGTGCAAAGAGTGTAGTGCTAACAAAAACGCTGGTAGATCCACTACTGAAACTAACCAAATCCATTCGTTCATTTTGTTTTCAACTGACCCCCTTGTTGGACACCCTTGGGTCTGCAAGCCCCGGCGAGCATATAAGTGTGTAAAGATGTTGATGAATGACGCCTGCTTTGCTGTATTTCAGTGGAGTACGGCTACGTGCGTGAGACCCACGTGTTGGGCAAGCGGGAGCTCGGCGGCACGCAGCCGCGCACACTGCCCCTGCATCTGGAGATCGGCAAGAGGTCTATTTCGTAAGTCAACCAACTTGAACATCAACTACAAGCAATCATTTTAAAGAAAATGCCTCCCTGAATGTATAGTTGTATAGTCTATGTTTTTTTAAATCGATAGCTTAGTCATGAACAGCTCCAAGAGTCTTTTTTACTGGGAAGCGTATAAGAACCGTAAGACTGTGAGAGCAATTGTTTTTAAAGACAAATCGTTCTGATTCTCATTTACTTTTTAAACTTTTGAGTTGAATATTTAGTATGATGTGCATAAAAATCCATAATGGGCCGAGAAAGATCGGGGTGGTTCAAAGATGACCCACATTGGTAACAAATGACCTAAGATCATATGAATATTGTATAAATAGTGCATGAAAATACCTAAATTCTATAATGTTATAATCAGACTGTTCTATAAAAAAAACAATACAATAATTAAAATATAAAATCCCCACGCAGGTGTGGTCTTTAGTCTTGTATGAGTTTAAAGCTAATGCTACATCAACATAAACTACTGAACCCAAATGTAAAAAAAAAATCCCAAACTATATTGTCATTCTAATTAATGCTATATCATTCCAGTATGTCCTTGAAAGTTTCGCAATTTTGTGTCTTTCTCATAACTTATATTTCATTCTAATGTCACATATAATAGTAATAAACATGCACAACTTTAAAATGCAATGTATTTATTTGTTTAAAACACTTTTGTGTAAAAACGATTTCACACAGGTTTATACTGACACAGATGTCAATTTTCCAGGCTTCTTCTGGAGCGGTCTCGCGTGCAGCCAGACACTGTGGATGTGGAGTTCACGGGCATGGAGCATTCCCACAATCACAGCCTGTCCCACATCGGCCTGTACCAGGACGTCAGCGCCGGCGCGGCTGTGGCTGTGGACTTCAGCAAGCGGGATCTGACACTGGTGAGTGAAACACAATGCAAACACAGTCACAATGCAAACACAAGGATTTCCTTTGAAGGGTACAAGAAAGGTTAATTGAGGCTAAAATTCGCTCTAATTGGTGATTTGATTTTAACGAATTGCACCCGGTTGTGTAGGTACTAATATCATCTAATGATATAACATTGTGTGAAATAAACAGGTTAATGTAAATGTTTGTTATGAAGCAATGAGCACAAAGGTTACGACATTGTCTTCTTACAGTATAAATGAGAGAAAAAAATTGCAATCATAAAAAACAAATATAGTAAACAATAACAAAATTCATGATTAAATAGGGGTGCCTCAATTTTTTTTATATTCAATAGATCATTTACATGCATTGTGAATTTGAAAAAGCACAGATCACATGACATTTCTTGACAATCAATTTAACACATTGATACAGTCTTGTAACTTATAACAAAAATATCAAATCCGAAGAAAGATTTTTCTCAGAAGGAATATATATGAGAGTAGTCACAGTATTGCTCCCACGTTTCTGCACAGTGTCCACTTTTTAAATTACAGTTGGTACCTTTATAATTTTCTAGCAGGGGCTAGACAAAGGCTATACAACTTCAAACACCCCAAACCCACACTCAAAAGCTTAATTTCTGTTTGTGTAAGTTGTGGTGGTAACAGGACATGTTTGGGGCTGGCAGAACATTTAAAATATATCTGCTATTTTAAAGGTCAGGTTTTACAAATGAACTTTGAAAAGGATTAAAATTCTTGTTCCAGGTTCAATACTTTTCAAAACCCGTTAATGTTAAAAAGAATATTGGTATTCAGAATGCATAGAAGTGGGAGTAACCAAATGTCCAGTTGGTGGGAGTAACACATGTCCACCAGATGGTGGGGGTAACTGGTCATTTTATTTTTCTTAAATTGGTAATTTGTTGTATATGAAATTTAAAGTAGGATTGATTTAGAAGTATTTCTCGCAGTGGCACTGCTATACAACTCACACCTCAAACCCGTGATTAAAAGCCTTACATCTGGTTGTGTAAATTGTAATGGTAACGGGACATGTTGGGAGTAAACGAGTGTTACTCCCTAAGGATTTGCATTCAGGTTCAACTCACACAATAATTATTAGAGGAAAAAAATCATTAAGATATGTTGCCACCCAGATAAAATCATGAACTATTACAAAAAAAGTATGAAATTATATTATCAGTTATTCATATAGAACCAAGTGTGGGAGCAAGGTAACGCCTATATGTCCACAAAATACCAAAATGACATGTTTGCCATAGGTGTCACAATTGTTTGAGCATTGTAAACTCGTTGATTTTAGGTGATTCGTTTACCAAATATGTCTTTCATACGGGCAAGCTTTAAATCTAAGGCATGTTGCGGTTGGCGAACATTTCTTCTAACACTTCAAATAAGAATTCATAGTTACCATCAAAATATATTTTTAAAAAAGTAAATATATTTGGATAGTAACTATGAATTTTTATTTAATAGGAATGTTGGGTTGTTTAAAAATTATAATACAATATGTGGCAGTAACCACTTTTGATGACAATGTGGAACAATACCGTCACGCTTCTCATATATCTTCAAATACAATTAAGCAAAGTAGTTTTGAGATATCGCTCATTAAACATTCAAAGTCACTCAGACAAAACAGAACACACATTGACATAACAGAATGCAAACAAAACTTATCAAATGATATCATGCTAATTGGTTTAAAAGACACAATACAAACATTATATCAAGCAAACACATACCAAGCATACGAAAAACAATATGGAATCAATGCATATACTGTCTTCCTTCAGAGAGGAACCATCAAACATGAAGGCCAATTCTATGAAGTGTCCCCTGTGGAGAGGGTTGATACCTTGCCTGAACATGTCAGCAGGGTTCTTCGCAGTGATAGCAGGACTCTACATGAGCTTAAGAGATACTCTCTTAAAACAAAAGGTTAACAGCTATATTCAGTACACTGGCAGATCCAGGAATTCACAAAAAGGGGTTGCAACTATTGTATTCTACGTGATTTGTACGTGTGAACATTACAAACATGCAAGAAAACACTATGAAAAAGAAATTCTTGGGGTGCATTCCCTGGATCTGCCTATGGTACAGAACTTAGTGAATTAGCTAACATCCGATTAATATTAGGTCAATGTGTATGGTAATTCTTACACTACGTCGGGAGAACATCAAATAAACTAACAGATGGAAATCCTACTTCACCAAAGCATGCCCATCAATTATACATTTTTCACGTTCATAAATACAGCGTCAATCTAGCTTATTTGTTGAATTCCTACAGGGGACTATGTGCTGCGTAAGGATCTTCATCCAATGCCAGAGCAAGGTAGGTGGCCAATTCATTCACTCACTACAACCATCATCAGAAGCAATATTGTCAAAAGTGATTATTCCCCACTCTTTAATCGTACCTACACGGTTATTTCATTGTGTCCTGTCCACGTAAAGTTATGCTACACATGTGTGAAATTGCTACATTTCTACTGAAAACTATAATGAGGATGACCTTCTGTGCATTCTAAAAGTAGGAATCCGGATTTATATATGCTAATGTGCTAATTTGCATACTGTTACATTGTATGTGTCACCTCGAGGTGCCTGTGCATTGTTGGTTTATTGACGGTCCTTCTAAAACAGAGAGCATCACGCTTGTGGATAGTTATTTCTACCCTACTCACTACATTTAAACAAAACATAGTGGACAATGAATGTACATGATAATTTCCTTAAAGTATGATGTGGTCAGCTGAGATTTCACCTCATTTTGCCCTTTAATTGTGCACATGCATATGAAGGGCAGTACAGAACATTTTACTAAGCGTAAAACAATAAAGATTTTGAAGCAGTTTATTATGATTTACTGTCATTGGTGTTTCTGTTTTCACCCCATGATGAATGTAATTATAACATTTCTAAATAATTACAGCAGCGGAATTTCCCGAGACACGAAATAAAACACAAAGTAAAAGAGGTAAGTGCATGTTTTGTTATGACTAGATTAAGAAATTATATCGGTAAAACTCGCATCATCAGTGTCATGTTATTACTTTTATACAATATGCGTTATTTATACATCCAAGTGCCCTGCAATATTCGACATACCGATGACCCCTACAAAAACAGTAATAGGCCATGCTTAGTCCAATGAATGGCATGGTAAAAACGTAGTGATTTTCGTTTCAACGAAGAACATTTTTTTTCATTTGCTTGTTGTTATCCCTAACCAGTACATTAGGGGTCAGTTCGGACCCCAGGGGTATACCTTTTGTGATATATTTTTATTTGTTTGGAAATTTTTTTAAGTAGTTGTCACCTTATATCGTGCCTTTATCAATATCATTTTTACGCAGATGACACCCAGTTATATATATATTTGTTTCAATTTGATGATGCTACAGAAAAAATGGAAAAGACAAGCAACTCTATTAGGAATTAGATGGTTGACAAGTTTCTTGGCTTAAATCATGTTAAAACTGAAGTAGTTATTATAGGATCAAAGGCAGTACATGAAAATGTTAACATTCTTCACATATCAATTGGAAATGAAACAATCCCACCATCGAAAGAATATTGGCTTGATAGCATAATGAATTGTCAATCTCAAGTAAATACATTGTGCAAGTCTGCCTGGATCCAGTTAAGCTTCATTGGCAAGATACGTCGTTATCTTAACCAGCATGCTACTGAACTACTTGTTCATGTTTTCATAACTTCAAAACTCATTTTCCATATTTCAGAAAAGTCTAGGTTTTGTGCATTGTTCCAATGTACACCTCAATAATTAACCTACAGCTGTAAATGGGTGGCTGGCTATGTATGTGTATGTGACATGGAGGTATCAAGCCTGTATGTAGGGCAATCCATCATAATCTGGTCACCACCTGCCATGACATTTTGTCAGTTGTTGTTTCTGTAACTCCATGAAGCAACTCAAATGCATTATATGCCCAATAAATAAAAACAATTTACATTGACTGACTTCCGATTGGCTTTTACAGCAGTGACAGATAGTACTGGCGTGACAGACTTCTACGTGCAACTGATGTTTGTCGTTGACTGCACAGTCTGGAAGGAGTATGTTTGAATTTGTTTGTTTTTTAATCACAAAAATATTCTTATTGTTTGTTAATGTTATTGAAAGATGTGTGGATCTTGTCATATACAATCGATGATTTCATACTATGGCTTTTCATAAATCAAGTCTTTTTTTAGAATTTGTTACTGTCTTGTGGGTATATCCTTTATATGCACATAATTGCTAACATATTTACAGAAATAAGAATACTTGGACAGTATCTACTATGGACAAGGCATACAATATGTTGTTCTGTTCTGCAAAAACATTGCAGTATATGTAACATTGCAAAATAAGTTTTGCTAAACGTACATCAGCAAGAACACAGTTTATCAATGGAAATTTTTTTATTACGTATACACAAGTAGTAACAAAATATTTTACTATAGCCTATTATGGTCCTCGTAGCGAAACTCTATAATGACCTTATTAGAAACCTGAAACATCTATGAAATGATAAATGCACAAAACGAGCATTTACTAAATCTGGCAAAACACACCTGGCCAATCTAAACCAGTTACAACAGTGGTCATTATGCTGATGTCAGCGTGAATCACCCTATGCTGTTTAATCATGAAATATTTTTAAGATGTGGATACCAGTAGAATTAAAATAATTTGCAATAGCCTGTATATCTAGAGAATGAGAGTAAACTGACTAGCTTTAATCTATATGAAAAAGACCTGTGTACCAAGAGTGAAAAACTACTCAATATTACAGTAGAAAGCACCACGTGTATAGTCAGATTATACAAATTAAACCAAAATGTGCGTAAAATCACCTGGTCAACCAATGAAATCCTTCTAGCTACAAATACATATATAACCAAACCTCATGTCATCTATATTGCAGTTTTCTGAAGCGTTTTAACTATGACAGCTTCACAGCCCAAAATGAATTGAGATATGAATTTTCTCACTTGTTTAATGCTGTAAGTTTTTCATTTTGATAATATGATTAATGTTTGAATTCACTGTCAGTTTCATGGCTTTATACTTTACACTGCCTTTATCAGTCCGTGTATCATATCTAGCCCTGTGAAAAACTGGTGTGTTATTGTGCAACTTAAGGCAACACTTTGCAAGGGTGTAAAATATCAATATCCTGCTATATATATTAGCTTAAGGGCATTGAACATTTCAACAGTGCGCATTGTGACTGGTTGTATTTTGAGATAACTTCCACAATTATTAAGGGGTTTGAATCATGACTATATACTGCATATCAGCGTTCTGCGCGGTCAGCATATGGCATAGATTATCTGCCACCCGACCTCACCAAATTACACTTCTGTGTCCGCGTCCGCACCTCAACCGCACAATTCTGACTGCATCTGCACTGCGACGGCATTGCTATAGGAGAATATTATTACCGTACTTTAACATTTAACAGATCATCCACAATATATCCTTGACAATATCAGTCATCTGAATCACTATCATAAATTGCTGTAAAAAGCTGCAAAGATTCTATCTCTCTAATCTCTGTATCTCAGCTTATAGGTGAACCTGCCGAGTTATAATGGGTGAGTCAGAATAGAATCCACAAATAGTAATTGTTTTGACTCATACTGGATGTTTATCATGAACAATTTGAAACCTTCTCTACTTTTGACTTTTGATATTTATGACTTGATTGATATGCAAAGTGTCCGCAAAAACATATTTAGCCAGTAACCACAAAGAGTTGACCACATTCACCCCCCCCCCCCCCACTCCCCCGACTACAAAGATTTGACCACATCCGCCACCCGATGGCAAAGATTTGACCACATCCGCCCCGGGACTGCAGATATCCATGGACTGTTTGCTTTTGAAGCCCACAGTTTAACTGCAGATGTCTGCTTGACCACGAGGAACGCTGCCGTGTATATAGCTGTGAGATATGACAATAGTTTGGACTATACAAACTGCATTAAGTTCATAAATGTCTAATAAGCAACAGAGTTGTGTGGCGATTAGTTGAAAGTGATTAATCTAATCAAAAGTTGTGGAATTTGGTCTATTTTAAGTTTAATCAACAAACCTTAACGTTCAGTTTATTTTAATGAAATATATGCGGATTATGATTAGTTTGGATTTTAAAAATCTCCAAAAAATATTCAATTTTAAGCTTTAATTGTTACAGCAAGCAATTCAATGCAGAAAATTGTTGAATTCGGTATCAGCATCTGCATGGAAATAGATCAAAGTCTTTGTTAATGTTGATGTAATAAGGTCATGAGCTTGTAGTGCGGCAGTGGCTTATGGACTCATAAGTCACCCACACACCACGTGAGCAAACGGGAGCTAGAGTCTAGTAGACGCCTAGCTCTGAGGGACGGGACGGCACGAGCGTCAGATGCGAAATAAACATTAAAACATTAAGACGTCTTGTTTTTGATAACTCAATGGAGGAGAAGTCACCGATTGACTTGACCTTTCATTAATTTCATCTTAACTTTTGCAAACCGGACCCGACCAGCAGAGCAGACAATAATCGTCTACAAGCAGACACCGCCAGCTACACCAGCAGAAAATATCACTTCTCAACTCCCGCGGGACCAAGTCGCCACCACACTGCAGCGACTCTACAAGCAGACACCTCCAGCTAGTGCCAGCCATCAGAGAACATCATTTCTTAACCCCCGCGGGACCAAGACGCCGCCACACCGCAGCAACCCCGCACCATGCGATACCGCCATCTCCCCAAGCCCCACGCCCAAGGGAGCCCGCGACCGACGACGCCGTGACCAGCGCTCCAGCTATCCCCAAGAGACGCAACAATTGCGATAACGAGCTCCAGCCCAGCTGATCGACAAAACATCGCAGATAAACACCACATGGACGTGCCAAGTAAGTCGCTAATTTCTAATCAATTTGAAAATTTATAAGAAATTGGAAAGGTTTCTAAAGAGATGAAAAGCTTTTGTGAAGTAAATAAATTTCAAATTCTACATATTACATGTTAGAAAACTCATGTGGTAGGAAAAGACTATACATGAAGTTAAATGAGACCTACTGCCACATTCATAGCACAAAGAATAACCTTTATACATACTAATCAATTTGCTGCCACTTGTTTTGTATGTAAAGAACTGGTTGTGTTTCAGTCACAAGCACAGGT
This sequence comes from Streblospio benedicti, assembly GCA_019095985.1. Classification (NCBI taxonomy): domain Eukaryota; kingdom Metazoa; phylum Annelida; class Polychaeta; order Spionida; family Spionidae; genus Streblospio; species Streblospio benedicti. The sequence goes on along the minus strand of CM032666.1, from coordinate 17,994,475 downwards.
CAACGAGTTTCACTGTAACCCCGTCTGCTCCGACGATTGTGCACTGCATGACGACGCCGGCCAGTACCGATCCCCAACCAGTTTCCCCGGGACCTGCAAGGTCTGCGACGTGATCATAGACTTCCCCATCTCGCCGGCGCTGCGCACGTTCAATGAACGTCCCATCTGCTCCGACGAGTGCACCTTCCTCGACTACGAAGGCCATCCATAAGCCGGGCCGGAACCCAAGCGACCACTCTGCCGTCCAGCCGAAACCAGCCAACCACTCCGCCGCAACCAAGACAAACCAAGACAAACGTAAACACCAACTTCATTGGAACCTGCATCTCCTGTGAGACACTGCTGTTCTTCCAATCACAACTAGCACTCGACCGTTTCAATGAGGTACCACTCTGCTCGTCCGAGTGTTATTTCATAGACCAAGAAGGCTCACAGAACATCCCCCGGTTTTAACACAATCACGCCAAAAATGCGGCTCTCAAAGACATCACCAACGTCAAAAACACTAATGATCAACAAACAGCCAGCCCCTATCCATCACACAACCACAGTCTAACTCTGCCTCACAGTGTAGCCAACGCGGATATAACCCACTCCCCACTCACATCACTCGTCACTCTGCTCACCGCGGCACCCGCACTCCCATGGGACCAGCGTCGGCAAGACACCGCCGCCTACACAGCAGAACACTGAATATGTGGCCCATACTACTCATGTGGATTGTGCTACATACCATAGCAGCCACACACCCACATATTACATACAAAGCAGCAGTCGTGCTACTCTTCACACACGAACCACATGCCATCATCCACGCCAACGGACATTTTGATCTACACTTCATGATCAACATACGCGAGATGGAAAATGAAATTTACAGCGACGAAAACATCCACGTGGAATGTAGCCTGGAGGGCACAGGACAAAACCTGTGTCTCTACATCAAAAACATCACCAAACTCGAATTAAAACAACTGAAGCACCTAACACAACAGACAGAACGACACATGAAGATTCATGACGATTTTCTACAACAATTCCTCATCATAGACGACAAACAGAAACGATCGTGGCTACCCCTAAGCGGAATATTCTCAACTGTTTTTGGCACAGCCAAACACTCTGACATCAGGAAGCTAAAAGCATAAGAAAATGTCAACTAACGCCCAATCTCTTGATTCCAACTACGACAATCTGTATAAAGCATTCCAAAATACATACAACGCCACCACACATCACATCAACAGACTAGCTACATTAGTACGTCATGAAGACGAGACGCTATTAGCCACGATCACCAACATGAAAAGGATTAATGATCAAATCAACGATTTCATCTCATTCGCCTCACCAAGCAAGCTCAACTACCTACTGGAGCTACTTGCAGTCCTACACAGGCTCCAACAGCGAACAGAACACATCCTGCAATTTCACGACGTGCTTACGGATTTCACCACAGGCCTCAAAACACTAGCCAGAAACCATCTACCACCAAGCCTGGTGTCGCCCAAGTCGCTCAGCAAAGGCCTCCGCACACTGTCATTCAGAATCCGCCACTACACCTACCAGCCGCTACCCTACAACCACCCCAAACAGTATTACTACAAGGCTTCCGCAGCTGTAGGACACATCCTCGATGGCACTCTCGTCATATCAATACCAGTCCCCATCATCTCATCAATGCCGCTCATCTTCAACCTGTATCACATCACAACTCAGCCGCTACCCATCCACGGACTGACAACCAATCAAGCCCCATTCACCAGACTGCAACTAAAGCACGAATATTTCTTGATCTCCTCAGATAACAATTATTATGGATTTGCCTCACAACACAAGGTCCTCAAATGCCAACAGAATGCACACGTGTGCCACCTATCTGAAGCGCTCCACCACCACAGCAGAGGCGGATGCGAATACAACATCTTCACCAACATCAACGAAATTAGCAAATGCAACTTCCAGGTATACGTGCAAGACTCCCTGCAAACCACAACACGCGTCAGATCCCATGAATATTTACTACACGGCTTTCACCACTTGATCACCATCAAATGTGCCGACAAAGACCAAACTCAAATGCAAATCATCACCCACACAATAGCAGCGTTATAGCTGAATACCCCTACTGTATATACACTCCATTAGTTAGACCTTATATATTCATTTAAACTGTAAACACATATATCCACTTCCTACTTATTATATACATGTATATACACTAGCTAGCACCTTATACAATTGCTTATATAGTAGACACATTAGTATTAACATTTTTTATCCTACACGCATGTATATCGCTTAAACATATACTCTCTTAGAATAGCTTACTTGAACTTTACACACTATATCGCTTGACATCATATTTACTAGCAACTAGACACTAGAAAAACTTATATACCATATACTCTCGTAGAATATCTTAATTTTACACACTATATTATTCGTTAGATCACAAATAGTACCTAGTCAGCACACCACATATAACCACTAGTAGTTCACATGTACATATGACGCACCAAGCCACAATGTGTTTCTCACTCACTCGGCCGTCGAGGACTGCGACTGCGCCGCGGACTGCGACTGCACCGTCCCTCGCGACGAGCTCCGCCTCCCGACTTCCCCGGATCATCACCGGATCGACCATGTTCGTGGCTGCGAGACTGCCGAGGACGCCACGCATCCCGCGTCTCACCATGACTACGGTAGACGCGCCCTCCACTTCAATGTCTGCAGACGTCTGCCTGAGCAGCCTCACACGACCCCCGGGAACGGTGGCGGAAGGCAAAACCCGGGCACATACCCACCGTATGCTGGATTAGGCACAGGTATTGACTATGGTGCAGAGGTGTCGGAGTTCCGACAGCAACACCTCCGTCTGCAACCACCACGCGGCCGCCACTGCTCCCAGCCTTGTCTACACCTCGATTGCCGTCAACATCACGGCACCGCCAACGATCACGTACGTTCTCGCGGGATCGGTGACGTACAACATCCGGCACAACATCAACGTACAATGCAGAGCATGCGCGGACCCAACGCCTGTCTTCACCCTGGTGCTCACGATTCCGGCCGTGACTCGTCTCCACAACAACCCCAGACCAGACGGCGACAGTTTCTGATGTCACGCCGCCTTGAATGTCACGCACGCGACCTTCCCCCGGGACGTCAGTTCCATCGCTGGCCGAGAACTCATCTAACGCGCCTTCAGATGCATGGACGCTAACACCATCTCCACCGGGCGAGACCATCACTGCCCCGGCGCCGCCGTCTACGCCACCCGCGTCTTCCACAGCATCCCGTGCCACAGCGTCATTGACTTCCGGTGCAGAGCTCGATGGGCCTGCAGGGCCGTCTCCCGCTCCGGCGCCTGCTGACTGCAACAACCCGGCCATCCCGGCCCGCCAGGGTCAGCTCAGTGATCGCCGCGCTCATCTCTGGCGGCTCCACAACAAACCGGTGGCTACACATCCGGTTCTCCATCACCCAACTGAAAAGACAAGAGTGACGTTAATTAACAACAGACATCGAAGTCACGTATTATCGACGATGGGCGATCCCCGCTATCTACAGAATATATTTTTAAAATTGGATTGCAGATTATCATCACATTAAATCGTGCATGTTTACTTCTGTACAGAAATTTTACAACAGATCAACAGTTCCCCACTTCAACTTCTCACACGAAGACCACTCCAGTACTAATTGCAAGCCACAATTTATAGAAATAATCTTAGTAAACACTTACGTTATACCGGCGCGAGGATAATCCCCAAACATCCTCAGGAAATCCGACTGAAGCCTGTCCAAATCTTCTAAATCCAACTCAGAAAATCTACACACAATAGTAAATTTACGCGACATGTCGAATACGTGTTGCTGATGCAACAACCAAGAAGCGAGTGACAAAGACGCCACGCCAACTTCCGAGACTCACAAAACATTAGTGTCAAACACAAGGAAGCCCATAACCATGGATCGTCTCGCCACCTGCGACCACCGCTCACCTGAATGCCACATGTGACACGCAGCCCCAAGGGACCAGCGCCTCACCGCCAGACCACGCGCATCGCCATCGGGAGGACATTATTTTCATGTTTATCGATAATGATAATAACACTTAAGCACAAGTGCCTCATGGGCGCATATTGTACTAGATAGTCATAATTCACAATGTATACCATATCGTATCAATATATGTTATGCAAATGTATGTATAATTTACGGACTCTACGTGTTCCTTCCCTCTTATCGTTGCTCACGTTCTAATCAACAAAATTACAAAAACCAACAAAAAAAGGACTTCATCCTTTTTTCCTTTTAAGGGGGGTAGAATGCGGCAGTGGCTTATGGACTCATAAGTCACTGCCACACCACGTGAGCAAATGGGAGCTAGAGTCTAATAGACGCCTAGCTCTGAGGGACGGGACTCCACGAGCGTCAGATGCGAAATAAACGTAAAACATAAAGACGTCTTGTTCTCGATACCTTAGCAGTAGCTAGTAGATTTAAACCATTGGTGCACAATTATAAAGGTTGTTTTAACACGTATTTTATTAGTATTTTTGTCTTATTTTGTATTTAGAGAGTAGATTTGGAATTTGAAAAAAAGAAAAATTATCTAACTTATTAAAAGATTTTCCCAACGTTTCAAAACATGAGTGTGCTCTTCAGAGAATTGATTATTTTTTCAATTAATCAAGAAATAAACTTAAAATGTGTTATGTGTTGCAACGTTGGAAAAATCTTTTGATAAATTAAATTATTCTTCCAAATCTATTTTGAATTCCAAATTTAGTCTCCAAATACAGAATAATTCAAAAACAACCAGCAATAAGACCATCTGTGATATCCAAAATCTAACAAATTCGAAATAAAACATGTTTGCATCCATGTTTCAGATGGACCTTGCATACAGAAACATCGATAAAGACACAGATGGCATAAGTATTACATTGTATTTGTACAAAATCAAAGTTCTGACTGTAAGTTTAAATTGAGTAGCCTTTAAGATGTGTCAATCGCAATTATATATATCTAAATAAGCTATTCATGCAGTGATTTAGTGCATTATTTTACAAATTCCATATAACTTTTCTGCTAATTGTTTATTTGTGATTGTATTTCAGACGGAATCTGAGTCTGGGCTGACACTGGACGCCGAAAAAAGCGATGGAGCACTAGATGTTACGATCCTCTTGGAATCTCTATATTTTGGAGGAAGCATAGCACAATGGAAAAAACAAGAAGGACTTGAATTTGGCAATCCTGACCACATCCACGTGTTTACTAAGTAAGACTTACAATAATTAATTGATATTGTCTTTTTGAACTTGTTTCTACCAGTTTTAAAGAATTTAGATTTATTCTATGATACTGTTTCTTGAGGTCATGAGGTCATAATTTCAAAGCTCTTGTGGATCTATTGGGAAAATGGCTTAAAATTCAATTACACACTTTGCCAAAATTTGAAACGTGATAATTGCTACACCTACTAGTTATGTAAACATTGTACAAAGTAATTGTTATGGTGTGGACCTACTTTAAAATCAGTTGATGTTCCCTCCAGTCAAGTGAAGCATTTTTAGATAGTAAATTTCCTAAATTAACGGATGTTAAGAATGTTGATTAGGAGTTTATAATATTACCATTCTTCACAAAAAGGATTCCTGCGGGATGTACACTACGTCACAACTGGAAGCGACGTCAGTTATTCAAAGATAGGTAGATGTTGATCTATTGAGCCAGCTGGATAGATATTTACACATCATTTAATTGTAGGCTCAATCTCTTTTTCCATATACACCTGCTCTAGTTTGTATTTCTGAAAAGGAAATTCAATTATCTTCATGTAGTGGGCCGTTGAATGAAAATGCGTCTGCCCCACCCGTAAATGACATTCAACTGAAAAATTCAAATTGTTGGCATTCATCATTTCTTTGTATAAGATTTATTCATTTTTCTCATTTGAATTTGACTGAACATAAGCTATTTATGACATTCTCACATTTTGACACTATGCCACTTTTCATTGTTTGGAAAAATCCAAGATGGCCGCCACTGATTTCGTAAAATTTTACCCTTGCCACAAATCAGGCAAGGAGTATCTTCAATAGTTGCCAGGCATGGCTTATTTAGTCTTATATGAAGACATTATGTCAAAATTAGTATTCTGTAGTTATGTCCATAAGATCTACATAGTATTAAACAAGTAAGTCTATAGTTAAAGAATTGATTTTTAAAACTTAATATGATGCCTTTTTAGTGTTTTGATATACTGTAAGATAGAGATGTAAGTTAATATTTAATGATCTCAAAAATGAAAAGTCATCTTGATAATGTCTAGGCAATATAAAGTGTCTTACACTATAATACTTAATATTTTATCTTTTTTTTAAATCTAGACAATATAAGCCAACTATGTGTTTACTTAGTTACATAAATTTGGTTGTTTTAGAAATACTAATGCCAAAATCAAAGAAAAGAGCAAGTTGCAATCAAGATGAGGCAAGGGCAAAAGCAAAAACATGCATTTTACATTTTGATGGTATTGAAGACATGGTTCGTTTGCATCATTTCAGGATGCAACAGGCAAAGCAGATGAGAAGCTGTTATATTTGCAACAAATAATAAGCAAATGCTTATTTCAAACAGCACAATCAAACACAAGAATGAAAGATGTATGTTATCTAATCCCAAGTTCTCCTGATGGCCTTGATTTAAGCAGTTTTGGTTTACAGGAAACCTTCAGGTCGAAATAAAGGTACAACGCAAAACAGAGAGACCAACCAAATTTGCCTCATGGAAACATAAACCATCAGCATGTCATCAAATTGAGCAACAGGCTCTGGGGCTTGGTGAATTAAGGCTCTTTCGCCAGGTGCAGGGCAAGGATTTGCATGCTACTGACGTTGCGGCTCCCTTCACGGGCCTTTGACCGAAGTGACAAAATAGGTAGATTAGTCACTGGCGCTGATTCCGACATGTGGCGTTCCTGTCGAACAACAGATGGGTGAGAGTCTGGGGGATGCTCCTGCCTTGGTTGAGGTTGAGCTTGGGCTTGTTTTTGAAGATCTTAATAGCTTCCACTATCTTGCGATGGTGGTGGTTGTCTTCTCTGCTGATGACCTTAGCTACTTTGCTGTTGAATTTCTGCACAGAACTGTTTGTGTGGATCTGTATAGCAGACTGGATGCTATGAGGATCTAGGTGTTCCTTCAACCTGGTCTCGAGGTTCCTACATGTTTCACCAATGTACGAGTCAGGACAGCTGGGGCAAGTAATGTTGTACACCACGCCACAGAGTTTCTTGGGGTCATCCTTATCCTTTAGTCTTACTAGTAGGTTCTGTAGTGTGTTAAACGGTTTGTGGAACAAAGGCACTGCATGATACTTGAATATCCTTTGGATCGCTTCGGAAGCACCTTCACATAGGATAGCATAACCGAGAACTTCTTGGGCTGGTTGTCTACCAGTTCAACGGGCTCTTCTGTCTGTCTCTTGGGCGGGATCTTAAAAGCCCACGGTTGGTATCCGTTGATCCTAAATACCTCCTTCACATGTCTGACTTCTTGCTGTCGGTCTTCATCTTCAGTCACAAGGTGTACTGCTCATCGCAAGAGCTTGCGGACCACAGAGCATTTGTGTTCCCGATGGTGATTTGACTCCCAGTTTAGATCAAGGTATATGTGAGCTTTCGATATACTGTGACATTCAGGGAACAGTCTTCCTTCCTCTCTATGCACGTATCTAGGAAAGCCAGCTTACAATCCACTTCTATCGTGAACTGCGGTTCTGAGAATTCAGGTAGGTTGTGAATTCCTCTATCCTGTTCTGTGGAAGGATCGTGAATGTGTTGTCCACGTATCTGAACCACACTGAAGGGGTAACAGGAGGGTCTGGAGCACTTTCTGTTCGAACTCTTTCATCATCAGGTCCGCGACAGCAGGGGACACTGGGGAGCCCATAGGGGCATCTTGGATTTGTCTGTAAAAGACCTCATTGCAAACAAATTTGTTGTTTCAAGACAAAATCTTAAGATAGTAATGATTTGTTCCACGTATGTGCTGTCACCTGTCATGTAGATCCAAGTTTTAGAGTAGATACCGATACCATTGCATGAAGAAGCAACAGCTAGCTATAGAAGACTCCAATGACTGGACAAGATAAACAGCTTGTAGCTCACAGAGAGGCCTTTGATACGGCTGTTGAGTACACCAACAAACATGTTGTTGGTAGATAAGAAATAGTTACCTTGCCATCACTTCGGAAAATATATGTTGAAAAGCTGACAGAATGTGGAGAATCAAACATGCAGTACTGAGGTGAAAAGCTTCTTTGGAAACTTCAAAAACATGAAATCAGTGAAAACATTGCCATCACAAATCCATCAGAGTTGAAGAGGCTATAACATTAGCTTTCAACCTTACTTCCAGTGACAAGTTAGCAGAATAAGCCATCTTCATCCATTCATTGGTGCAGAGAGCATTTGTGCAGTTCAATCTGATGCCATGGCCCCCTACAGCAGATGACACGGAGCTAAAACCTGTGGCAGTTCTACCAGAGGAACTCATCAGTTTTATGACCTGCCTCATTACAGGTGTTGATGAAAAGAATGATGTGCCTTAATAGGTTGGGTCATTGTGAGAGTTATGCCTTGGGGTTAGAGCTTGAAACTGCGATGGCAAAAGCCGTGGATGAAGTTTCTACACTTATAACTTATCCCCGAATTGTTACAGGCAAGGGCAATCTCCTGTTTCATTGCAAATGGGACAACCTGATCAAAATCTTCACTAACGTCCATGGTAGCAATGTAGTAAACAGTGCTGCTGGCATCATGCTACAGGACGTTGAGCCTGTATATTCTTGAATGTGTTCTTTGTGTTGGTATGAAATATATTGGTTCATCTTTCAAGGTCAAATATTCTGATCCTGAACAGAGACATGGGGGGGGGGGGCACCAACTCTCGCGAGTTTATGATTCTATCCTCGTTCAGGATCAGAATATTTGACCTTTGACATTGCGCGGGAAGAGCATTCTGAGGATGCCAACAGTTGTTTGGCAAAACTGTAAATGTATCAAAAATATCTAGTGTTGTGAATAAAGAAAGATGAACCAATAGAGGTTGAGCCTGGCTATTAACAACCACGTGCAGATCCACGTTCTCACAAAAGAAAGAGGGAATGGAGCTTACACATCGAGCTGCCAAAGTCGCTTCCAGAAGTAACTATTATGTACAGAAGAAATGGGCCACAATTTCCACCACAGTCACAGTTTCAACATCCCAAAGAAAATGACAAGTTATATAGTGATTTCATGAATATGTACTATGCATGGTTGTTGTGCAGCGTGGTGGGAAGCAATGGGACACAGCCAATTCCTGCTTTTGGGGGATTCGTATCTGCCACAGGAAGTCCACCCATCAGAAAAACTACCATAGACTACTTTCCGCCAATTCACCATCCAATAACTGAGTATTCCACTGTACAAGAACTTCTCCAACAATCAGAACGTGCCACTGCAGAGGTATGCGGTGATGATTGGCAGACATATGTGATCAATACTTTT
>CM032666.1:17937328-17976151 GCA_019095985.1 Streblospio benedicti | reverse complement strand
CCATCATGAGGCACAATGAACATTAGTTTTAAGTGGCAATGGTTTTATACTTTAGTTTTGAACTATTTATGGTCTGCGAATTAGTTTGGTTTATAGTCTGTAATTAGTTAGATGTTCTACGTTATGGAGGCATGTTTCAATAGGAACTTTCTTCTGTGTCTGCAGCTGCTGGCAAGTTCACTTCTATTGTTTAGGGTGGAAAAGTTTGGATGGCATATTATATAATATTTTTCGGTTTTGCACAGGTTGCACCTTTTATTTATCAGTGAGTACGACTTTGCATGTGCTAGTCTCCAGGTTTTTTAAGCTCCATACGTGCTGAGTGCTGTGGCATTTCTCTGGGCTTGGTTGTTGAAGCTGGATTTATGCGAGTTGAATCTGGTTTTAAAAGTGCCTTCCGTAAGCCCTAAATACGTGTCTTTGCTGCTGATATGTCCTCTTTCCACTGTGGCCTGGTACACGAGCGATGCTGCTAGGCAATTGGCATCCAATGGGCATGATTGGTTCCTGAGCCAACAAATAGATGCAATTGCAGGAACCAATCATGTGTGTGTGTGGGGGGGGGGGGTTGTGGGTGTGGGTGCGGGGGTGCGTGCGTGTGTGTGTCCATTTTCATCCCACATAAATGGCCGGAGCCACTCATTTCCACCAAATGTTCATATAGCCTACTGTGTAGCATCGGACATACAAGTAGTGATCATACCGCCATTTCACCGCTCAATTACAGAGTGCCGATTGTGGCCTGTTGTGAATTCCGACAAAAATCGACCACTCACCCGTACTCACCAGCACTCGCCCCTGCTCTTTACTGCCCGTCCCTGCTCGGGCTGAGTATTCGCACAGCAATTGAGTAACCATATGGACAACTGGACAACCAATTATCCTGTCAATCGTCCGTAAATTTTAAAATTTAAACTTCAAATACTAAATCTAAACACACAAATGTGATGTCTGGTGACGTCCAAGCAGTTATCTATTGACAATGCCTTATGTCATCTCTCAATCGTTCCACAATCATCCCAGCTCGAGTGGCCTCAAGAATTCACAATCGGCCACAATCGGCACTATGTTAATGAGTGGTGAAATGGGGTTGAAATGGGTGTAAGAATTAAAAAATGAAGTGAAAATATAATTCTTCTACTACTGCATACTACATAAGCCTTTTTCTATATCTAGCGATTGATTCGATTGTAATTATAAGTTTTCAATATTTCTTCCTAATGTGTATAACTGTGTGTCAAGAGTCTTGCTTTTACAACAAACATGAATGATATGGAACTGTATGCTGTTACAGAGAAAAGTATGCATTGAAGGGCAGTGCATAAGGAAGCCTGACATTGCACCAACCAACGACATTTGTACACCAGATGATATTACTGTACCATGCGGTAAGTCGCATATCTATATGCGTGCGTGCGTGCGTGCGTGTGTGTGTGCGTGTGCATGTGTGTGTGTGTTTGTGTGTGTGTGTGTGAATCCTATATACAAATTTCAATTGAAAGTTATATTCTGAAGAGGACAGACGTCGAAAACAATTATTTTGGATATTTCTTCATTATAAACAACTTCCAAATTGTTGTTTATATTCAACTTTCATGTCAGATTGGGTCCAAATTTGACAAATCCGTCATGATTGTGTGAACAACTTGCCACTTATCTCCTTTATATTTACAATGACCATTTTTAAAAGGTTCAAAATTGCTTATCTGTTTAGTAGCATAATGAAGCTCAAATTTGTCCACAATGTGTTAACTTTGATAGCAACAGAATTCAGCGCAAGTTACATTTCTAAATTGCAAAAAAGCGCATTTGTTCATACATGAAAAAGTTTAGCAAACTGGCTAGCTTTGCATAGGGTTTCCAGTGCTCTTTTTCACTGGAAAATTTCCGCAGAATATAAAGTAGGTATAATTAACTTGCACTGGATTGGGGATTCACGATCCCTATGTTACTACATACACCTTGTAAGTTGTTTTAGTTTACTAGGGCCACTTGTAGGTTTAGGGACTCACCAGTCTACCATCTACTAGAATCCAGTAGGGCTCAGTTTCTCTTAGCACCTGGTACCATCAGACAGTGGAGCTGTCAACCCATTCCCAAAGGAAATAGGCCCTAAATCCTTGTACAATCGTGGCAAAATGAATTTCACTGCCCGATATTATTGTTATAATGTGAATAATAGAGAAAGTATGTTGAGAATACAAGTATTTCCTATTGCATTATTAGGCAGACCCATGAACAATAAAATAGTGGACTTAAAAACTTATTTTACTGCTATCTTCATACGACATATTGATATTGAGTCAAAAGTGAGCAAGCAATTTTTGCGAAAACAACAGTTGCCTAAAAATGATATATTCACAAATTCCTAACGAAATCATTTGTATAATACTCATTTTTAGAGACTTGCAAAATTTAGATCTGACGGTTAAAATTCATGAAAATACAAGATTTTGATATTAATTATAAGTCAAACATTTTATACACTTAGCAAGAAGTTTTACATCCATGGTCCTTAAAATCACCCATTCATGAAATATATGCATACATGCAAAGCGAAAAGATTAGTGCCACTTGAATGTGTTCGCCCATGGGTTAATCATTAGGTATTTAAAGGGAGGCAGTTGGCATGTATTTCAAAATAATATTCAGAGGCCGCTGCCAAATACATGAAATTTCACAATACTTTCAATTGTATGCTTGCATTTCTAAAGTGGCTTTACATAGGCATCTATATTGAACAATTTGGACATATTAACATTTATATTATATATTTATATATATTATTCATTAACATATTTTTTTTAATGAAGACCACCAATGTTTAATATATTCGTATGGAATGATAATGGGCATGCACACAATAATTTTAGCCAGTCGCAAGTGACATGTTTGTGATTATATGAGGTCATTTTGGAAAGAGTACACTCATTGTCAAAGACTGAGCAATAGATTTAATTAAATTCACGCAAGGAATGTCCAGATAAGTGGGAAGTAGTAGTGTCAACCAGAAAACAAGTGTATGCACAATTTAAGTATACAACTATGAAGAAATCAGAATGCATGCTATCCATATTGAACGCTTTCTGTCTATGGATAACCATTTATTCTGTTATAATATTCTATTCATTTGTAAGAAAAGAAAATTTTCACATTCTAACAATTCTGACCATTATGAATGTGATGTTGCCAGATAAATCCTTGTGGGGAGGTCTAATGATGTGATACACTGAAGCTAATTTCATTTTTAAAAGATTAATGTTTAAATTTACCTGTGTTTTTCTTGTCTATTGAATAAACAGTCTGGTTACATGTGATGGTAATATTAATGATAAAGCTTTATTATGTTTCGCATTGAAAACCATGCATTTGAAGCACCAAATCGGTTTGCATTATGGCCCATGCAGTAAATGTGCATCTTGTAATTATGTCACTCACTTGCAAACTGGCATACACATGAACTGTGATTATAACATCTTATGTTTTACTTACAATTTAATATTTGTAAGAATTTTGCTGTTTACTTATGAATGGGACACAATGATAACTTTGTGGCCACTCTTTGGTGAGAAATGTAAGTATAATGTGCAAGGATGTTCAATTGTGTTTCCTTTCCCTACCTGTAGGATATGATTAAAAGTGAAATTTTCATTATAGATCTACATCTACATCTACATCAACCATCAACAGGTTGATGGAATGTGCCAAGTGAAGTAGTGCGCATGTCACAAGCTTATAATGAATTTACAAGCACACATATGTATACACCAAAAATGACTAATTACTGCCTACATAGAGCGAACAAGGTGTTTGAAAGTTTCTAGACTATCCACGGATGTAGTAGATTGGGACAGTTCATTCGTCTCCGATTGCCTTCGGGAAAAAATGAGTTCTTTCTCACATCACATCTTCCATTCACAGGTTGGAATGATCCAGAGTGCATTCCACGGGACAACCTAGCAGGAGTTACAAGACTATTTTTAGTGTCTACCTGTGTCAAACAATTTGAAAAACGGCACATCATAATAAGTCGTGTAGATTACTCATGTTGTTCACAGACATATCATGAAATAAAGAAATAAAGGGCATAGACACTATTAAAACAGTCTGACCTTTAATGTTTTCAAAGACAGAATCGTTTTGCAAAATGTGTAATGTTACTCTGTTTTAATTACTTTTATTAATAGGTTCTACTACTCCTCCCCCCCCACACCCCCCACACCCCGAACCACGATTGTTATGGTGGGTGATGTGCAGTATTGTCATGTGCATCTGACCTTGGTTAGATTCAGTAACTACCGATGTTATGCACAACTAGATCCATCACAAGTTATGTTCGAGGTCCTCAGCAATTACAGCACCCAGTTCCTAAGATGTGGCATAGCAGACATTATTCAACGTTGAGTCCCTGAATACTGATTTAAATCATCTTGTGTATGAGTGAAGCGTACCCCATTAGATGATCATACTAGACATTTTGCACATGAAAAGTTTTTTGTGTAACCTTTTTCTCACAGTAGTAGCCTCAAATAAACACACGTACTTTGAATTTTCACTAATATAAGGAATAAAGGCAATTAGCTTCCCATATTCATGGTAACGGTTTGCCCAAACTGTACCCATTTTAGCTCACACTCTGATAGGACCATAATTCAGGAAGTGTCAAAATGGCTTAATTGAATCTAGTTTTCATCCAATGATTGCCAACTGGATGTTAAGGGTTGTGTTAATCAAATTTTTGACTACGTGTTTACTTCAAATTAAAATATGGTTTTAACGAATATAAAGAAACAAACCGCCGCATTTTGTTAAAACATTTTTTAAAGGAGTTGTGTATGCTTGGGTAAAATAGCCTTGTAATTTTATGAAGTTTTGAAAGTGATTTGAAAAAGTTGATTTTTGTTCATTTATCATTGCTCAACTTGGCTCAATGTATCGGATGGGTGCACCGCTAAACTATGTTCATTTTAATTTGAATCAATAGTGGGATAGGTTGGTGATACTCACCTAACGAAAAAGTCGGTAATTTGCCTTTGTGTTTAATTTTTTTTGCAATAGTATGCATCAAATCACATGGTGCAATACATGTAACCATGCCTGTACCCCTGAGGTTTGGCCTGTGGCTATGCTCCCTCTGCATGAGCCTTGGTGCTGGGTAAGGGACTCGCAAAGCACGCATGTCAACACAGGTATGAAATTCACCACTTGAAAGCCTTTAGTGAAACCCAGCAATCATGGCCATTTGTATTGCACCATGTGATACGATAGTTATAATGGGCATAATAAAGAAAGTATGCTACCAAAACAAATATTTTCTATTACATCATAATGTAAACATATTAGACAATCAGATAACATATATAGAAACTAAGTTTATCGGTCTACTCATGCAGCATATTGAGTTTAAAGTGCGCAAGCAATTTTGACCTGAAATGACATCTTATCTGCATAAATATGATAAATTTACAATTCAATGACAAAATACTCTGTATCACACCTAATTAAAGTGACTTTCGAAATTTGAATGAAATCCAGCTGTTAGAATTCATGAAATGAGGTGATTTTGATATGAAATATATGTCAAACATTTGATAAAATTAGCTATGTGTTTTATATCCATAGTCCTTAAGATTACCCAACCATGAAATATATACACCATGCAAATTCAACAACTTAGTGCCACTTGAATGTGTTTTTCCCATGGGTTATTCTGTTGTAATTCTGTTGTAAACCAAGTGTTCAAAGACTAGAACCCAAATAATTTGAGAACAATACTTTCAATTGTATAATGTGATTGCGTGAGTTGTTTTTCACAGTCATCAGTGCAGGGCAAATTGGATATTTTAATATAAGTATTTGAAATGAGATCACTTTTGTTTAATACTGTAGTATGAAATATGATATTCATACCGGTGCACACAATAAGACTGTTCAGATG
This sequence comes from Streblospio benedicti, assembly GCA_019095985.1. Taxonomy (NCBI): domain Eukaryota; kingdom Metazoa; phylum Annelida; class Polychaeta; order Spionida; family Spionidae; genus Streblospio; species Streblospio benedicti. Next base: position 17,970,213 of record CM032666.1, on the reverse strand, counting down.
ACTCAATGGGAAGTAGTAGTTCAATCCCGTAAAACAACAGATGCACATATTAGCCTGCATATCATCCATATTTTTAAAAACATTTAGAGTTATATATGGATAACAAGTTATCATTCATTATACTGTATTTCTACCAATTATCTCTTTCATGGTGAGAGGAATTGTGCATTCTAACAATTTGAATCTAATGCCATCATAGATATAATCAGAACAAAGTCTAAAGTGATACATGTAAATTATTTTATGTTCTAAAATATATATCTTGTATATTGAATGGAGAGTATTTTTCCATGGGATTGTAAAAAGTCTTTATACGTGTGTCAACGTTTCAGATCTACACCATACCACACTGATATATAACAGTGTATATAATGATTCCCAATTAAAATCATGGCTTCATGGTACCAAATCGGTTTGCATTATAGCCTATGCATTGAAAATGTTAATATGAATAGGCAATGCCTAAGACAGGCGCAGCATGCTTATAGTGTAGAGATTAGGAAAAATAAACTAAATTTGTATACATGTGACAATGACATGTTAAAACAAATTAACTAATCAAAAAATATTTGGGGTATATTTATTACAAAATGTATGATTTCTTTTACTTGTTGGTAAAATATGATAAGTCCATAACAATCATAATATTCAACATCAACTTACATTGTTGCTGTGTACATTTAGATAAAATATGATTGTAACGTATTATGACCTAATTATTCAAATTACTGTTCTCTAATGAAAATCATTTACATGTTTGACACACTGGATAGTTATACATAAGATAACATATTATTAATTGTTTTAAAAACTTGAAAGCATCTGTGATGTTATAATTTTGCGGACACCAACTTTATTCCACAAATTGGGGCTTCTTACAATATTTTTCCCTCCCTTGGACACTTATTCTGTAAATTATTGGAACTGATTCACACCTTGTGCTTCTTCATAACTTGAAAGGATGTAGACTACGCACTTACAGAAAATTTGAACATTTCAGGCTTTTAACCATGCAAAATAGCCATATTGTTAAGAGGCAAATGGGCAATGACTGGAACAGCTGTGTTTATATGCTTTTAGAAACATATAAATAATCCCCATATTAGGTCAAGATTTCACATCTAATGTTTGCTTAATCATTAATCACGTTGTATAATCTCCTGAGCATTTGGATGTTATTGACCAACAGAAGTTATGCTATCCTTCACTGGTTAAAGTCAGTGGCAGTCCCAACTATGCAAATTGCTCTTACATTTTAATTGGGCTTTACCTCTTCAAAGTGTGTAAATTTGCAAATTTACAGTTTGAAAATGATGGAATGATCAGAGTTCTGTAAGCGTGCATATCTAGGTTACTTAGAAGCATGAAATTCTAGTAATTTTTAGAATAAGTGTCTTCGTAATCTGGCAAAAAGCAGAAGAACAGAATTGGTGTCAGTACAATTGGCTGATTTTGATAGAGATTCCACTCAGATTGTGGGAAGTTGTGAGCAGGATCCGATATACCTCCATCTCTCTGATCATGTCAGATTTCATGTCTTATGTTAGAATGCCCACCCTCAATGGGCATTTGAACTGCTAATGTAACTTGTTCCACATCAAGCATCTTAACTTAGGGGTGTACAATAGCTAATGTAAACGATTGTCCGAGACACGCCTGCTGCATTTGAGGTGGAGATTTGCTATCCTTGGGAGGCTGTGTCAAGTAATGCACTGTTGCAGTCACATTCTGGTTCATTAATCCACAAATAAGCCAGCTCCAGTTTTGGGGACTGGCCTCCTCTGTCATAAGCACATTTTGAACAGCGTGAATAATCCATTTATATTGATTTGTATTGCACACATATGTCCTTGGTATATATAAGCCGTCTCTTGCAGTAATACTATCAACTGATATGACAACTGCCGACTATGTCAGATTGTCTATAGACTATGATAAATTTATAACTAAGCGTGTACACACAAATCACAAACTCTGGCATCTTATACTACTTTAGCCTAGACACTGTCATTACTGACACTTGACTGTTCACAATATTGTCTTATCATTATATTGACACAAACGGCCAACATAAAGCCATCCATGACAATGTCTATACCATTCATCCATCACCAGTGATTAGATCTAGATCTATGCACAGTTCATGAATCTGCAGATGCACAGTTCACAACTATCCTTATGAGTCATGAAAGAATTATCCATCTAGATCTATATAGGTCTACACCATTGCACCATCATATTTGAATTTTCATTCATCAAACTTTAATGAACTCAACTGTAGATCTAGTACTCACTAGTAGCATGGGCCATGGCATGGATACTGAAATTTGACAGTAGATCTAGACTATACTTCGCCGTCGACGATGTCAACACCAGAAATTCTATGCCTTTTTTTATGATTTGTAACAGATTGTTGATCTTCTACAATTTTAAGCCTACTAGTATTGATTTTCACGTTTTTGTCTGTCTCTAATATTTTCTTGTACTGCTTCTTCTTTTACTACTCTAGGTTTTAAAGGTTTCTCTGCTATTGGTAGTTTTGTTGCTGTTCTTCTTGACATTAATCTCTGTACTGGCAAAACATCGTCATTTGGTGTATTTCTGTATAGCAGTAATCCAGCATAAAACATTGTTCTGTTTCCATTCACCTTTTCTAATATGTGTCGAACTGTTTGGTTTGCTCTTTCAACTTTGCCATTACCTTCATGATGTTCAGGACTGGATGTAACATGACTTATATCCCAATCTTTCACAAACTTAGCAAACAGGTGACTTGTGAATTGAGGTCCGTTGTCAGTCCTCAGGATTCTTGGCTTGCCATGCGTCGCAAACATCTTTACTAACTTTTCTATTACTGTTGCACTAGATGTGTTGGGAAGTTCCTCAACTTCTATGTAGTCACTGTAGTAGTCAACAACTGTTAAGAAATTTGTTCCACAGCAGTAAAAAAGGTCTCCTGCAACTATCTCCCATGGACGGTTTGATATTTCACTTGGAACTAATGTTTGCTTCTCCTGCTGTCTCCTATTCTGTTGGCACTCTGAACATCTTGCTACTACATCTTCTATCTGGCTATTCATGCCGGGCCAGTATATGCTATCTCTAGCTAATTTCTTGCTTTTCACCATTCCCAAATGAGCTTCATGTACTACTTTCAACATAAGTGGTCTCATTGCTTTCGGTATAATTATGCGGTCTCCTTTAAATAGGACTCCATCTAATTCTGCTAACTCATCTCTACAATCCCAATATGGCTTTTTACTTCATCTTCTAGATCTTGTCTATTCTGCCATCCTTCACTAATCGTTTTTCTTAATAGTCCTAGTTCTTGGTCTTTCCTTGTTTCTTCTATCAATTCTGCTTGACGTCTGGGACTAAATATGTTCATACTCTTTACTTCCACTGCATAAACTTTACCATAGTTTATCTCGGATAAGAGTTGTTCTTCAGTGTTTGGAAGATATGATCTGCTAAGTGCATCTGCCACTGGAATTTCCTTTCCAGACTTGCCTATCATTTTGAATGTGTAATGTTGTAGTGCCATTCGCATTTTCTGAAGCCTAAGTGGTACTTTGTGAAGTGGCTTGTCCATAATTCTAACAAGAGGAAGATGATCAGTTTCAACTGTAATATCTTGTCTTCCATACAAGTAGGTGTGAAACTTCTTAAATCCAAATACGATGGCTAGCATCTCTTTTTCTATCTGGCTGTAGTTTTTTTCTGTCTCAGTTAGAGCTTTTGAACCATATGCAACTGGTTTTCCACCTTGCATTAGTACCGTTCCTAATCCTGCCTGTGATGCATCCCCAATGAGTACAATTGACGGTAAGTAATTGCAGAGATATCCCCTTTCCTGGAGACCCCAAAAATAAATTAATCAATGACAAAGTGATAAAAATCAAATGTTTGGCAGAAAAAAGATGGCGGCGGGAAATCGTAACATGCATATGGGAGTGAGTCCCCTAATAAGGAACCGACTCTGGCAGGCTCTGCCGCGCCTGTATTATAGCTGCCTAGCTTCTGACAATAACACAGAGAAACACCTTTTAATATTAAGTGACATTTAATGTGAAAATTTTATGATAACTGAATGAGTTACAATTCTTGCAAATTGTCGGCAGATGGATATCCTTTTCTACCTGTGCCTGTAATGTAGACTTTTATATAAGATTTACCATGAAATAGTTGTTCCCTGTGTGGTGAGGAAATATTTTCAAATAAAGCGTTATTTAAGAATATTAGCATTTAGAATTAATAAACAAAAACGCATTTACGTTTTGTAACATTGCACTGTTTTGCTTGTTTTTTGTCTAATTCATATTTTTACTGTTTTCCATTCAGTACTGTGAGAAATGTGTTACACTGTTATACATCATTCTGACCTTGGTAAGATGCACTAGTGCATTTGTGAATGGTTATATTATTCCTACAATGTTACATGTCCCCAAGAATCATTCTGTTCATCTTGGCTCATTGTATATAGAATAAACAAGAGTCACACCTCAAAAATTGCTAGTGAGGTCTAACAGCCATGCTGTATTCCGAAAGGAGGTTTTAACTAAATTTTGTGTTACTTGGCTATAATATATGGGGCACAGTGTTTGGGTGTCTCATCTGCATGTTCAAATGCCCAATCCATAACACACGTGATATTACAGATGTTATTCAGCATTCAAACCCAGAGCCGTGGTTTACATCAGGAGCATGTTCAAGTAAAACTGATATTACTTCCAGAATGTGCCATCACTTGAGCTTAATAATGTATCTCTCTCATCAAACTATCATGTGTAACCTAATTTTACACATAGTCATCATAGAAATAGTCTTAATAAAATGTGTGTGCAATGATATCCCAGTAATGTCACCAATTGAGACATCATGTAGCTTCCCATATTCATCATAAAAGTTTTCCCACATTGTGACCATTTCAGCTCTCACTTGACAGGATTATAATTCAGCATAAGTATCAAAATGGCACATTTGAATATAATTTTCATCCAATGGTAACCAACCGGATGTTAAGGGTTATGTTAATCAAACACATGACTAAATGCTTACTTCAACTCGAAATATCGTTGTAACGAATAGAAAGAAACCACCCACCGTATTTGGTTAATACGTATTTTAAAACTGTTGTGTATGAGTGGGCAAATAGCCATGTAATTTTATGAAGTTTTGAAAGTGATTTGAAAAAGTGGATTTTTGTTCATTTATAATGGCTCAACTTGGCTCAATGTATTGCAAAGGTGGACCGGTAAACTAGCTTTATTTTACGTCTGATCAATTGTGTGATAGGTTGGTGGTACTCACCCAACAAAAATGTTGGTAATTTGTGTTTATGTATATCTTTATTCACAAAAGTATGCACACTATCACATGGTGCAATACATGTGACCATGCCTGTACTTGGGGTAACGTTGTATACAAAACAAGGAGCTAGCTCTAGAGCCATGGGACCGCCCCTGTAGCTCTTGTAAGGTGGCACGTCATGTAGAATCAGGTGTACGCCTGTGCACCTGGTTTGTTTACAATAGGGCTAATATTAACTAGATGGGATGGCTCAAAACATCGTATTAGCCTGTCAATGAAAAATATTATCAGCCGATATGTTTCAACATTTCAGGTTGTACGGACGTTGAACAAAATTGCCTGCATATGCTGTGGAATTCTCCAGGATCATACTTTTCACCCATAAGGGATACAAAAACATATTGGCAAAAGAAATGTAAAGCGACTGTCAAGAAATATGGCATGTATTGGGCTGCATGGACGAGTGACCCATGTCCTTCAAGTAGGTTCCCTTTTTTTACATTGCTATTGGTACATAATATTTTAGATAATTAATTGGCAAGACTATTATTAAATTTGCTACTATTTATATTAACAAGAAATGAGCTGATGAAATTTTAATTTTTCTTTCATTACTAGCAATCGTTTTGTATTCATATAGAGAAGGAACAACCTTCTCAGAAGCATCTACATGTACATATATGCAGATTGTTCCTTTTATATATGATGAATCCAAAAGATAAGAAGTCATTACTTTATGACATCTTTTGTAATTAGTGGTCTCTCAACATTGCTTAATCATGCCATTTTACTATTGCAGGTGGATCTTCATCAGGTAAGATTTGGAATTCTTTGATGGATTAGCAGTGAAGCGATTATTAGAGAGGATTACCATCAAGTCTGTGACTATGAATAGAACATATTATTAACCCATTACTAGGGCTATTCCATATGTCAACATTGACATTTGCAGTTATAACTCACTTTTACCAAAGAAAGTGAACCGTTGGAAACAATATTGTGCTACCTTGAAACAATATTGTGCTATTCTACATGGATCAAGAATGGCAAAAATTTACATCGTTTCCTACAAATGCCAGGGATCATGCACGTATATCATACATGTACTTCATTTCCCCCATGTTAGATAATTCCCTATTTTCAGGTGGCTGCAAACATCTCTGTCTAATTTATATTGTTCTAACCAAAACTTCTATCATTGGTTCCAACTTATGCAGGAGAGCTGATCTGGCCACTTCTTCCTGATTCATGTCCTCCGTATTTGGAAATGTCTATTTTTCAAGAGATTCAATTGTGTGTCTAATTGTGTAGCACATACACAGTTGGAAAAAATAATATGGAATGTCCATAAATGAATATTCACTGCTGTTAAGCAGGTCGCTTCTCCTTGCACAAAATAAATGTGCTACACTGTTGGACAAAAGTTTTGACTCGTCAATGCCAATGTTCAATGTCTTTTGACCATAATGTCTCTTGATTGTACAGTTTGGTCACCATCACCAGTAAGTTGACTAAATCTCTGTTAATCAATCATTTCCTTTTTTTGAATATAAATATACGTATGGTGGGTGTAACTGGACATGTTATATTTTGTTAAATTAGTGATTTACATGAAACATAAAGGAGGATTGAATTAGTGGTATTTTTGCAATAGTACTGCGTTACAACGTACATAGACAAAACCGGGTGAGTTGTTAACATTGATTATTTTATTGGGCAAGTTCTTGGGGCGTATCACGGTGATCCCGAAGGGCGAGCCGTAATACGCCCCAAGAACGAGCCCAATAAAATAATCAATGTTAAACAACGAACCCGTTTTTGTATTTATCAGTCTTATCTAAACAATTACAATACTGTTTCAAAATAAACTGGCATATTTTCAACACGTTTAACAATATAATTTATTAATAAATTACAAAATGCAATGATGTAGGAATACACTGCATAATCATAACAAAACACGGCGCAGTCACTCTCTCAGACATATAGACGCCTAAGGTTGGAACTCTGCAATACAATTACGTCAGCCGTATGACTGCTACGCACGCTGTTCTGTGCAATCACTTTGATGTTCATTGATGTAGTAGGTGTGCTAGATTATTGAACATATTTGAAGTGGGGCAAAAGTAGTCCGGTTGACAACTAACCATATACGGAATCCGTATACGGACAGTCCTGATACAAGATATTTTTACACGGCAGTTCTGCAGCTCGATATCGACTGAAAATACATGCAAAAGACTGATAAAATGCAAACCCTCCCTCAAAAGCATAACTTCTGTTTGTGTAAATTGTGGTGGTAAGTGGACACTGTTGAGGTTAGCCGAATGTTACATCCGCAGATATTATGCAGCTTAACTTATGCAATAATTATAAGAGGAAACCATTATTTCAATTAGGTCATCACCCAGAACATGTCAAGACTTGTTACTACAAATATGCAATTTTGATAAATATGATAATTTTAGGGGGGTCACTTTCCGAATATGTCTTTTACATGGGTTAAGATTTGAATCTAAGACATGTTGGGTTTAAAGTTATGATACAACATGTAGTAGTAACCACTTTAATGAAAATCTGGAACAACACCGTGACGATTCTCGTATATCATCAATTCATAATCTGAAGTTTTAAGTTTCTAGATGACTAGGTAAATACCCTTACGAAAAGAACATGTATTTTAAAAATGCCTTAGTATAAGTTCTGCTACACTCCACAGCAAGTAAACAGACTAAAGTACAATACGGTACTTTAGTAAGTTTGTTTACAAACCAAAACCTGTGCGACTGCTCTTATTTTTAGGCATAGACCATCAGGCACATAATCTATATACACATTGGTGCTGTTTGAGCCCTGTGTGTCGGTGAGCAAACAACACTACTTGTTAAGAAATTATTCTATGTCTACTGTAGAATGGTAAGACATGGAGTGTATATCCTCCATTGTGTTTACATATTAGGTCACCTGAGTAATTACTCAGGTGACCTATTGCTATGGCTTGGCGTCCGTCGTCGTGTGTCGTGCGTCAACATCTTCTTCTCAAGAACTGCTGGGCCAATCTTAACCAAATTTGGGATGTAGCATCTGTATGGTAAGGAGACAAGAAATTGTAAATTTCATGACCCCCCACCCACCCCAAGGGAAGGTAATTTTGGGGTAAAAAGTGTAAAATTGCTGTATTTCTTAAAAAAACTTCTTCTCTACTCCCAGGCATTGATCAGACAAACCAAGTATGTAGTAATAATAACCAAGGAAGGGTCTACCAAAATTGGAAATATCATGACCCCCGGGGCAGGGGTTCAAGTGCTAAGGTGTGGCCATAATGAGTCATATAGTGAAGATGCATTATTTCTTTAAAACAAAATTCCTCCTCCCAGGTATGGATCAGACAAACTGTATATAAAGTAATGATGATCAAGGTAGTGTCTAATACCTTCCCTTGGGGTGGGGGTCATGAAATCTACAATTTCTTGTCTCCTTACCCTACAGATGCTACATACCAAAAAATTGTAAATTTCATGACTCCCAGGGAATTATTGAGGAATCCCTGAAAAAACATCATAAACTGCTTATCTCGCTAATATTTGTTGATGCTCAGGTGACTGTTAAGGCCCATGAGCCTCTTGTTTGATAATTGACATGTCAAGTGTGTGATCTTTGCCCTTAGACCCTTGCTCACCATCGCCCTGCCAGCACGGTGGATCGTGTACGAGCGCCGACTGTTCCACATACAGCTGTGCGTGTGCACCGGATACACCGGCGTCAACTGTGAGACCGACGGTCAGTACACACCGAGTATTGTACAAGGGAAAGTGTTCGGCAATGAAACTGTTACACAAATGCAGCTAAAGTTTTGTTCTGTGATAACGTGATTTAGGTGTTTCTGCTTTGTATGTTCTTAAAATCTTTTGGAGGTTTTTTTCCCGTTGGATGGACTTAGCTTTGTCTCCATGTATTCTTCGATTTGATGTCTCTTTAAGTAGCTTGGTAGTAATCTTGGCCAAACAGCAAGTTTTGACTCTGATTATACATTGGAGGTACTAAAGATGTAGCCATTATACACGCACATAATGTACAGAGTAATTGTAAGATAATTATATTGAGTAAACTTACTACATGTACATCAAAATTGTTGTCCTTGACACCTGAAGACGGCTCTCAAGAATAACGGTATATGAAAGCACCCTGGGGCTGTAGGATCTTCACAGGACGTCACAAGTATGGTCTTCAGGTGTCAAGACCGAAAATTTTGACGTGGTAAATTGAAACACTGCATTTATCTTAAAATTACTCTGTACATAAAAGCTTGTAAACTGTCTGATTTTGCCTTCAGAGTTCGTAAGTGTGTATCTTGGCTGTTACAAGGATGCTTTAGAGCGAGATCTGCCACATGAGATTATTAAGTATGAGCCCAGCATGGATCATGACATGTGCATCACACACTGCACCACCAAGGTATGTACCATCGCTTACACACACTATACCAGCCACAGTATAAGGCTAGGCACAAGCCATTTATGATTCGGACTACTGCCTTCCCTACTAATGCCTTCAAAATTAGTGGCCTATGGACTCGTTAAAAAATGTGTCCAATAAACTAAAAGATGTGACACTATCACTCGACTGTACTTACAGAATGGGTGCTACTGATGAATATTTCAACAAGTTTAATGGTCATACAGACGTCTTATATTTCCTGTAGACAAAATCAACATTACTCTGTGGGAGTAACCATCCTAATTGTGTTTTACTTGTAGTGTAACTCGCATTAAATTATCTAACCATGTTTACATATGGCTTTTTATAGAAAAATATGCAATACCTGTCACTCTGACTGTTTTGTGATGTCTTCACGTGGTAATAGCCTTGAAAAAAACATAATATACATGTTTTTGTCCTCCACAGATTGTCCAGGCGGGAGTAACAGATAATTGCAATACATATTTTTTGTTGCTGTATGCACATATCAAATGTTTGCAAATAAAGATTTATGAAATTGAAAACTGGCAAAATGTTCTGAAATATTTGAGGCTATTTGCTATCCACAAAACCCACCTAAACCCCTAATTTACAAATATCCTTTTTAAATTTCATTTTTAAAATTTAGAAGAGCAGAGATATTTCGAATGTCCTGTGAACCCCAACCATGTCCTGTGACCACCACAACTTACACAAACAGAAATGAAGCCTTTGAGCGCATGTTTGAGGTGTTAGAAGTTGTATAGCAGTTGTCTAGCCGCTACCAGAAAATTATGGAGATACAAACTAAAATTAGAAAATTGGACATTTTGCAGAAAAGTGGGAGAAATACTGTGACCACTCATATGTCCATAATTTAGACATAATTTAGAAATGTATTTAGGAAATAAAGCAAACATGGCAATGTGATTTCCGGGTTTCACGGTTAATAAACAAACCTTTTTTCAAATGGTGACATCACCAAAGTGCTAGACCCCCCTGTCAACTTTTGTCATCTTTCGCTCCCCCCTCTCCCCCCTGGGGAGACATCATTTGTGAAGGATCCCTTCATTCAAAAATTTTTTATAAAGCAAATCGTTTTAAACATTTTACTTCACATCATGACATTGTGAAACCAAGTAATAATAATCTGTGCTAAAAATGGCAAAGATTTAAAATACCTCATTTCTCATTTTAAAAAATACCACATTGTGCTGAATATGTTGTTTTTGTACATAGCAAATGCATTGTCTTAAATATATCCCATGAGCCCGATCCAAATCTTACCCAGGGCTACAAGTACGCGGGCCTGCAGTACTACGACCAATGCTACTGCGGGGACAGCTTTGGGCGGTACGGGATGTCGTCTGCCTGCACCACGCCGTGTTCGGGCGACAGCTCACAGACGTGCGGTGGCTCATGGGCCAACAGCGTGTTCAGCACGAGGCTAGGTCAGTAGAGTTACAGCAGCATGCTCTTTATGTTGGAAATATTGACAACTGCAGCATGGAGATGGGGTGGTGGTGGTTACAAGACCTAGGTTTTATCATTGAAGAGCATCAAGTATATTACATTTTCACAATGAAAAGAGTAGACGTCGTGCTCAAGCTACTCCATGGTACCACCAAATACATTTCTTAGAAATCACTGAACAAATATGCTTTTACTCTCCGAATAGTGAACTGAAGAAAGAGGTGGTTCTGTGGAGATAATTGTAACCGTGCATCATCATTAAACTTGGTGACAGGCCCCTGGGGGAACATATGCAGCACCTTTGTTGGGTATGATTCAGATTGGACGGGGGGTCATCCCCCTCCAAGGGGTACTTCATTTGGTTATGAAATGGTGGTCAAAATAAGGAAAATATTTAATATTCATTTTGAACCCAGTTTATGGTTTGTGTTCTTACATGTTTTTAAATCATGTCATAATATGATATAGAAATTAATAATTCTGTATCAAATATTATGTTAAACATACTTGTAAACTGTCTCATTTGTACCAAAACCCCTCGGGGACATCACAATTTATATTTAATTTTTATCACATGATTTATCTGAGAACAACAGCTCCAACGGACACTTCACAGTTATAACTTCATGTCATACTTTACAATTTATACTTCACACTATTTAACCAGTTTCAATGTAGATTTCAGCCAGACCTAAAGTGATGACAGCTGATTTTTCCTATGAAACTTATTTTCCTCATTGTTAGATAACAGCAAAATGATTTCTTCTACAGACTTGAAATGCATAGGCAGATCAACGAGGCGCAGGTTTTTTCTCCACCACAATTTTTTATTTTCATAGTGTTTTTGGCATGTTTGCTATCGATTACCTGTACAAAACCCATGAGATCCGTTGAGAGCCCCCCCTACCATTTCTGACAACCTGGATCTGCCAGTGAAATGCACAACTTATAATGCTAACGGTTGATTGGTGGATGCTGAGCAAAACTATAGCATTGATATAACTGTAGAATGACATGCTGGTGAGGGTGGTGAGCTTTGTCCGCAGTACCTCGCTGCTCCACTATCTGGCTGCTGCATCACTGACACCATTTGATGATGAAAGTTCATATGTAATAGTTCCGTATAGGGTGCCCATTCCGAGGCCATGTTTATGTGACCTGTGAACCTGTACATACAGCTTCATATGCATACTTTGAATGCGTAGTACAAATGCCTTTACATTGCCAAATTATCATAGTTTTGTTTATTGATAGCAACATTATGGACTTCATTTGGGGGTTCCGACTATTACTTCGGTCCACAAAACACCGAATGCACAGCCAGTGTATGCCGCTCTACTTGCCAAGCCATGGGGATTGGAGTCGACTTGATCAACATTGAGTCGGACGCAGAGCGTGACTTCATCGCTTCAATTAATGATAATGACCCCAGTGAGTGTTCCCACGTGAATTCACATACTTAACTGGAAAACAAGACTGAAAAACAAGCCACACTAACACTGAAATGTGTCCTTTTATTCAACATACCAATTTCTGTATTTGAACTAGATCATATTAAAATAAAACATGGGTGCAGTATCAGTGTTTGCAATAGTAGGGGGCCCGAGGGCCCTGAGCGCCCAACTTTTGAGCAGGGCCCTTAACTTTTAGGAGTTGAGGCCCCTTCAGTCCCTCAACTATTTCAGGTGAATATTGGTGAGTTATAGTGAATCCCATACTTTGTCGTGCACAAGTATATGGTTCAAATATGTGTCTATAAAAGCAACCACTTTCTTAAGCTAACATTTCAAGCATATCACAGCAGGGCCCTCAACTTATGTTCAGGGCCCCCAACAATTTAAAGTTAAGGGCCCTGCTGGACCCGAACTTTTTCCTGTGAGTTTCAAACACTGGCAGTATAATTAACTATTTTAAATCTAAACCATTGAATACGAGGTAATTCATACATGACTGTATTATCACCGTAACTGTCAATTACCATGTGCCCAAACACGAATTAACACTAGTCATTTGTTGTGGTATTGTGTGTTACACTGTATGTGCTGAAAGCCATGTTTGTGTTGTAGCCCTGGGATTCCAAAAAATCTGGCTGTCCATCTATGAGACGGAGGGGAGGGTGCCCGGCACGTGGGTAATCAACCCCGACAGCAGCCAGCTGATAACCTACACTGACTGGCGCAGTACTGACCCCAACCTGGCCGATGAGCGGTGTGCTGCCGCATATGCCGGACAATCGTACAAATGGGGTGACAACCCTTGCTCCCTCACTCGCAATTTCATCTGTGAGAGAAGTGCACAATAGATCCCCGTCTTGGCTGCAGCGTCAGTACAAAAGAACATGGTTGACGCACCATAAGGGGCTGCTGTTTATCTAAATGTGTAATTGTTATGTATACTCTTCTATAGGAAACAATCAATAAATCTATTCTTTAATTAATTAAAACATGGTTGTATTTTCAAATTGAATGTACCCTCTGCATTATGACTTGAAAATTGATTGTTTGTCCTGTAGAAAATATAATTTAGAAAATTGCAACCACATTGTTGTGATTGCCAATACCGACAAGAAAATAATTATAATGTATATGAGAACACACGGATTTTTACAAGATATGCTCTGAAGTCTGGCCGCTAAGTATGTAAACACTGGATCAAGACGGAATGTTTTATTTAGGTCAGTATTAAAGATATTGCAGAAAATGTCCAAAGCACATTTCAATTGGCAGAAGCACCCCAAATTGAATCACTTGAATGCCGCCTCATACCTCATAGCTGTATACACTCCCTGGGTGGACTGTCATGGATGTAGTCAGGAATAAGTTTATCAATATTTTCTGATGTAGTGTCATGACTATATTTCTTATACACACTATACAACCATATTTACATTATGTATGCTGATAATGTTGCCATTAAAGATAGACATCATTTAAATCCCTGTCTTTTTATTAACAAAAAATGTCACAAAATCAGGTAGTGGAAATTTGTGTGTTCACCTGTGTACGAACCGTGAAGTGAGGTGAGGTGTAGACAAATTCTAAAAAAAGTTCTGTAAAGCATAAACAATCTTGCATACCCTGCTCATACTTAGAAGAGCGAATCATATTTTCATCCTTACAAGGTTTGATGAAAACTGATGAAGGTTGTGAAAAATCTGTAATTGCTCTTATCTTAACATATTTTCCTCTTATGTTACCATGATTCACAAGAAACCCCACCATTTAATAACAGTAATGATTAAGATAGATTGTGATGCAGTAGAAATAATGCGCTAGTAACATTAAGACTATTTGGGTGAAATTTACAGGAAGAATGAATGAAACTTGGGAAATAGTTATGAAAGAATGTTTTATTAGTAAATATACTAGCATTTACAATAATCCCATCATTTTTCAACAATATTACAATAGCACAAATGCATAATACACTATCATTATTACAGATTCTCTACTGTTTAAATAAACATACAAATAAACTTTTGTACAAAGAAACACTATAATCATACTGTAAAATCGAATGTACCTGGTATGCAGCATAAGGTCTCATTTTATACACAACACTATTCTATTCACTGCCTTTATTTCCAAAACTCAAAACACCTCAAAACAATATATAAAACTAGTTTTCGAGATCCTTAGTCTCCTTTTCAATAACTATAATTATAAACGCTACTAAACAAACGTTTTACAAATAAATGCACTAAATTTACAACAAGCTATTAATTCCTGAATCTCTTGCATTTAAGCAAATATTTTTCTCATATTGCTCCAAAGATTCACTACATGATAAATGAACCACAATAGTGATGTTGTCAACCAAAGTACAATACTATGTTCTATATTATAAAAACACACATTTACAACAAGCTGTTAATTCCTGAATCTCTTGTATTTAAACAAACATTTTTCTCGTATTGCTCCAAACACGGGCTAATACCATTCACTAAAATTAGTTCTGTAGTTGTATTGACATAATAACATTTACATTAAAAGTTATGCGAGTCATATTTACATACATAAGGCATACATGAACGCTTAAACTTTAAACAATATACATAAAATATTAAATTTGTTTTGAGTGATCGATAACTTCCAAGACTTTATCAAAATACTTTTCGAAATATGAATTTTGTTATTCTAAGGCCATTGTAATTAAATGACTAGGTTGACGAAAAATATTCCGGCATAAACTTAAAAATAAAAATAAAAAACTTTTTTTCCCCGAGACAAGGGTTTAAAAAAAATCACTGGAATGGAACATACTGTAGGAATTTAAAAAAAAAACAGTTTAATCCTGGGTAACTAGATTCTTTGGTATTCAATACTATTGTACATTTGATCTGCAAGAGATCGAAGACAAATCAGATCTACATCTATGTATATTAATATTGTAAACAAAGTAGCTGGAACGTCTGGAACATCCAAAACCAATCTGCTACTGGATCAACAGGAACACGTGCGCCAAGCGGCGACACTCACCCAGGGCTCACCCCCTCGTCCAGTCGGGGCCCTGGCTGCGCTGCAGACGTTCCTCAGCTAGACTACTCCTCGTTGTGTTTCCTAAGACTACACGTGCTCCACGTACCAAGACCGTATACTGTCGTAGGTCGTGGGGTGTATTACCCGGGTTTCACGAGAGGCCTCCATACGGGAGGACTTGGCACCGGTGCTGACACGCTGTACTACGGGCGTCCCCTACGTACAACCACGGTAGACCAAGTCCACGACGGTGAGGGAGGAAGGCCATCGGCCAGCCTCGGTAAGTAACAAGTAAAGAGGGCCTACTCCTGTGTTCCAGGGAGTAGGTTGCCAACCCTACGTGCTGCTGTACCAGCGTCTAAGAGAGAACTGCCGCTATTCGGCTCAACACAGTACAAGAGAGTACTGGTCCCTAATCCTACAGTGGCCATAGTAAACAACAAAGCCTATCAAGGTGTGTGTAACTGGGATATTAACCTAGTCCAGTGCAACTTATACTACAGGGGTTGTCTATACTCTGCGGTCATGTTACAATGAACCCGCGCACTGGAGGCCCTAACAACATTTGTTACAATATCAGACATGACACTTCGCCAAATTTCATACTGGTCTGTTTGGGCGAGTAGGGTCTAAAGCTGACGGGTCCATAAATATGTTTGGTGGTCCGTGATTCAGTACTCTAATAAAGTGTAAATATATTCATCTAATATTACATACAATTGCAGGCTTTCAACACGATTACCCCCCCTCCCCCATACACACACACTTTTCATGCATGTGTACAATAAAATTATTAAAGAAAATTCAAATGATGCAAAGTGTAATGAAGGTGGTAAAAAAATAAATATATTTTATCAACATTTCCAAATAAAACGTCTTAAATTAAGAATATTTGTTTCTATATTCATTTTAAATAATGCGGTCAGAAAAATACTGGTATCATTCAATATCACATAGGTCAAGTTGCATAAAGATGTGTATTGCCACAATCTTTCTATACAGTATATAGTATTTATGAATTTAAGTCAAAACTTGTAGGAAAGGTGTATGAATGCACAGCTAAAAGAAGAGATTAATTTGGCATTAAAACAACACCTGAAAAGCTTCTGTAAATCCTATGTAAAATATGGAAAACAAAGAGATATAGATTCAAGTTTAATCTTTTACACTTGGCTGGTATTGACATCAAACTTGTAAAACATAAAAACTAGCTATGCCCAGCCCGGGGTCCCCTCTTTTCTTCTCTGATAAAGCATTGCTCCAGTTATTTCCAGATTTTGCCCATTTTCCCTGATGCTTTTTAGGCACGTGTTTTGTCAGTGTTGCTGTATTACGGATTGGTGTGGATATCTTTATATGATGTGCAAGTTATTGTTGCAAACCAAAAGAACCGAAAATGAATAATCAGATTTTGAAAACAACAAAAAAAAAAAAAAAAACAAACAAACAAGAGACAAATTCATTGAAATTTAATGTCTGTGGTGCATTAGACCTTGGTGGTAATTATAGACCTTTTACCATGTTTTACACATACATAACTGTTTGATGGACTGGAATATTAGTCTGGATGCCATAGGGCTGAACGCGGAATTGTTCGGAACAGTTTTTTTCTCTTCAGATTTTATGTCTATAGGGTCCCAGCTTACATTTCCAGGTGGGTGTCACCCTCTCACCCTTGAGTGTTTTGAGAAATCCAAGATGGCCACCATAATGGCAAACTCCGTGAAACCGTAGTTCCGCCTCTGCCACCAGGGCGGCGCTGCAATCGTCAGGGGCAAACGTTGTGCAACTCGCCTTATAATTGTACAGGAACCGACCCAGAAAGTCCGACTTTTGAGGTGCATTTTCTGTCAGAAATACTCATCCATGTTATTCCAAACCTTCGTGTATCAATAACAAAGCCCTTAAGTATCTATGCATCTGAGCATTGTTTCTCAAATACGCGTCATGATTATAATAATTTAGTTTAAATACATACTTATCTGACCTGCCAGTGCGGCTTTGCGCTAGATTTATAACGCCGACGCATTATTATTACGTTCGACGTTTGAAAAAATAGAGTACTTAGACTTGTACATATAATGTTGAATGGAGTGTTTTATACATTGAAATTGTAGCAAAATATGGACTTTATCAATGGAATATATACGTGAAAGACATGTATATATGAAGGATAACGTACGCATCGTATACAGTTAGAAAGGACAAGCAACATTTATTGATAATCTTGTCAAACACACTGACTGTCAAAATCGGCTCTGGCTCTTGAGCTTGAGGCAAAACACAACTTGGAAATCTGGACAAAGCTCATTAAATACAATTCCAAATAAAATGTGAGTATCATATATGAAAACTAGAGAAGTATGCGAACATTTCTGTGTGTGTCACAAAACATGATTATGAACATAGAGCACAATAACACCATCTTCAAAATGACTAATATACACGAGTGTTGAGGCGCTGTTTTGAATCTTTACCCCTGACGACTGCAGTGCCGCCCTGGTGGCAGAACGAAAAAAACGTCGATTGTATTGCATTGCAGAATGCTATATTAAAGTTTTCTCCAACCAGATGCATAATCATAATGTATTTTGTTGCTATGGAAAACTCTAAAAAGATGGTTATTTGGATTGTTTGAAAGCTGCTCATGACATCATGCAAATGTTTAAAATAGAGGTGCAATGTTAGTGAAGAAATATTTCAACAAAAATATATAACTTTCTGTACATTTATAATTCTTTTTTTTCTTTAAACATTTGATTTTAGCCGAATTCATTATTACGACAAACTCTTTAAAATAAATAAATACAATGAAAACAAAATTGTATAAATTCCAATATGTCGCCAAACAGGTAGTACTATGGACATTTAAGGCATATATTCGATTCTTCATTATTGTTTTGCATTGCAGAATCATTTGAGTTTTATGCAAATCATAATGATTTTGTTGCTATGGAAAATATCCATTGAAAACAGGATTGTTTGTGTTGCCATACAATTTAGTTTAAAATTGAATAACAGAAGACTAATTCAATATCAATTTATAACTTTCTGTACATTTCAATATTTTTCTTTTCTTTAAAATATGTTTTTCTGCCGAATTCAGGTATTGGACATTCTCTTTAAAATAGCATAGTTGAACTAGATCATGTTGCCATCAAATCATTCGCTAAAACGACGTTGACTTATCATATTTTAAATATATACTGAAATGATGTATACTTTACAATCAAGACATGACATTTATTGAACATCAGAATGAATGACAATCAACATATATACATAAAAACATAATTTATAGAATACAATAGTACTATTTGAATAACAGACACTGAAGCGCAATATCAGTTTCAAACCCATTAATCAATATTTGCTGCTTGGTTTGAAATATGGTTTTCTGGCTGGCATGAATTGGCTTCTAGAGCATAGTTGTTAGATTGCACAAAATCGAATCACTTTGGTGTCGCCTCATACCTCATATCTGTGTAAAGTTTGAATGAATCATTCATCAGACATAAACCTTGTCCGGAGACATACATTCATACATAGATACATAGATACATTGAAACAAAGTGACATAAGATGCTTTAGGCTTCAACTACTGACGGCATCTTACACAATTACAGTTATATACACATGATTAGATTCATGTATTATATCTACAATATCAACAATTCAATTTAGTCACTATCATTATCATTATCATTGTCACAATTTTCTCATTATTATCATCAGTGTCGTCATCATTTTCATCATCATCATTATTGTTGACTGTGTTCCAACAGGTTCCCTGGCAAACACAAAACAAAGTGCAGCCAATGCCTGTTTTCCGACAACCACACCGGTTATTACTGCAAGGTAACTCAGACTTGCAATTACATTTAATGAGCTTAAGGAGCTCTTCAGGGGGGCTAGTGCTACACCTGCTGGGACAGTCACTGGATTAAGTTCCCCCTCCTTGCCATTTTCCCACCCAAATTCTGTTGGATTTAAATCTGGTGGTTGGGGATTCATAGCCTTTTTCCAAAGAATAACCTGTAGGTGTGCACGGGCCATATTCTCTCTAAATGCTTCATTTGTTGGTGGCAGGGTTTGTAGCTTTGATGCACTAACTGTGCTTCTGCTCACTTTAAATTTCCAAATATTGTGACGTGATTCTGTCATGGTTGTATATCCTTTCTGGTTGTAGCACGCAAGAATGAAATTAGTGTATTCAGGCAGCACATCATCTGGTGACTTGTCAGCGTCTCCAAGGAGTGGGAGGCACTTCCCTGACATAAGAACCTTCAGTGCCAGCACTTTCCCAATACCACTATATGTACCCACTGTGTCACATCCTGTAATGCCATGTGCAGCCAGCAGATTCGGCATAATATCAAGATTCCTCTCCACAGCTTCACTAACACCCAAGACTGCCCTGCCATGTATCGGAGATGACATAAAAACCTTACCTGTGATATTTTAGTGAATGAGAAATGCATAAGGAGCAAATATACATCAGTGTCATCTGCAATCACCAACCACGTTTCGGCTGGATAAAAGCCACCTGATACACAATTATAGTATCTGCCTCTTCTTGTTCCACTAGCATATCATGACGAACAAGCACAATGCATTTATGGAGTTGCACTGGTGT
The DNA here is from genome assembly GCA_019095985.1 of Streblospio benedicti. Taxonomy (NCBI): domain Eukaryota; kingdom Metazoa; phylum Annelida; class Polychaeta; order Spionida; family Spionidae; genus Streblospio; species Streblospio benedicti. The sequence goes on along the minus strand of CM032666.1, from coordinate 17,949,858 downwards.
TGGTAGGCTCCCAGTAAGAATGAGACTGTGTGTCTGGAAAGCAAATAACAGAAAGACTATTTGTTACTGATGACTTGAAATAATATGTCTGTTCATTATATATATTTACTTTTTGGGGTCATATTACCGTTAATTCATCTTTGTGTGCAAGCATATCCTCACAGATCAGGTCAATCAGCTGGGTCTTGTTCTAAGTAACAGTTAACAAAGCCTTTTGTGGAGGCAGTGGCGTATTTGCATTCAATATGAAAATCCTGCTTGCACCCTCTGCTCGTCCAGACCTCGTGGAAGCCTTGATACTTGATGCATAGTACCTGGAAATTAATGCATTGGTGTTGTGAGTGACCCATAAGTTAACACAACTTAAATGCATACTAAATGACAGGTTAGAATGAAAGTTACTGTACCTGTCAAATACTAAGTAAACATCACATGAGGTGAGTTTGTTATGAATGTACGACCGGAAGTTATTCAAGAAGTTTTGTATCGTTCCTGCCTTGGGCCAGTAAACTGTCCACAATACTGCACACCCGTCAATGAACACTGCCTCTATTTGACTTGTAGCTCTTCTTGTTGATACTTCCACAATGAGTGCATTTTTAAGACTGGACTTTGCTTTTGCTTCTCTCATGTGACCATGTTCATCAAATATTGAGGTTGGCACAGGGGCCAATTCATGGCACATTAGAGATTTTGTGTCTATGCCTCGACTACTTGATTGAAGCCCCATAGCTTGTGCATATATAGTTTCTGTATCAAATACGAGAGAATCTCCAACTATACCATAGTTCGCTTTTTTCATCAAAAATATATAGCTTTCAATTTTATGGGCGCATGATATAGTATAAAAAGTAATGGTTTCTCATCAATAATACTACAATATTGGCAGCCATCTTGGCAGCCATCTTGGATTGTGAGTGTGCACTTTTATTATAGGTTCCTATAAAATGTTCATTTTGTTTGATTGAAATACAAATCAATCTTAAAGCAACAAATTCATGCATCTTTTACAGCAGAATCAAACGTTTTAGGTTCAAATCAAATATAAAGCAATCAATATTGGCGGCCATCTTGGATTTGGAGAATATACTTTAATATAGCATCTTGTAACCTAGTTCACTGGTCTGCTTGTAATAAGAAACATAGGTTTAGGCACCAAAATTGTTGTTCTGTGATACTAGATTAAGGAGTTATTGAGACCTAATTATATTCACAACCAATTATGGTGGCCATCTTGGATTTCTCAAAACGCTCAAGGGTGAGAGGGTGACACCCACCTGGAAATGTAAGCTGGGACCCTATAGACATAAAATCTGAAGAGAAAAAAACTGTTCCGAACAATTCCGGGTTCAGCCCTATGGCATCCAGACATTAAATTTCAATGAATTTGTCTCTTGTTTGTTTGTTTTTTTGTTTTTTTTCGTTGTTTTCAAAATCTGATTATTCATTTTCGGTTCTTTTGGTTTGCAACAATAACTTGCACATCATATAAAGATATCCACACCAATCCGTAATACAGCAACAATGACAAAACACGTGCCTAAAAAGCATCAGGGAAAATGGGGAAAACCTGGAAATAACTGGAGCAATGCTTTATCAGAGAAGAAAAGAGGGGACCCCGGGCTGGGCATAGCTAGTTTTTATGTTTTACAAGTTTGATGTCAATACCAGCCAAGTGTAAAAGATTAAACTTGAATTTTACCAAACTGACAATTCAACAACGATAACGGGAGAGGAAGGCAAAGATTACTGCTAACACAACCAGGTGTGATTTGTAAAAAAATGTAGCAATCATAATAGAGAAAATAATATCTATCAAAAGCTTAAAATAACCTCTCCGTCCCCTTAACAAAATGTCATTCATTATTGCGACACATTACGCCACCATCTTTTGTTCAGCAGTCGCAGTACTGACACGCTTTTTTTACATTTTCCACAAACCATTCACTTTAACTTGCCACTGTGTAACCATCATTAAGAAATACAGTTTACGCTGGTGCCGACAGTTTGGCTTACATCATGACTAAGGATACTCCTAACAGCTCCTACACGGTATTGTCGTTACATTTCTTGACATTTTTGTGAGTTGTTTTAATTTGTGACTAACCCGTAGAGGTGGAACTGAAAACGTTTTCAACAATTTATAGTCCCATTTAATTGTGTTTGGTTAAGTTTGTTTGAAAGAACGCTATGTGTGACAAAACAGCAGCTTATAGTCATTAACATCTATTTGCATGGGTGGTGTATTGTGTACCGTAAATCTTCTATTAACGGCCGGGGGGCTATTGGCATACTTCTATTGAAGGCGCTTGTTTATTATAGATAGACGGCTATTAACGTAGCGTTCTTGTTTCTAATGATACATGATTAATTTTAGGAGCTTTAAACAATGCAATTTATTATAATGTGTTGTGAAATCGAAACGGACTTCGATATTGATCATTAAACATCATGGTGTAGCAGGCGTTTATTAGAGGTAAGCCGTTAACAGAATACCTGCCAGCTCAGGGGGCGTTTAATAGAGATAGGCAGGTATTAATACTAATAATGCTAATACAGTGTTTTGATAATATACAGGATGTATAGTCATAGCATAAACATGTACACATGTAAAATGGCAAAAAAAGAACAGACAAAACAGAAAATGACAAACAAGACAAAATACTAGAATAGCTTCACATCTAATTATAGAAGTAACTTAAAAACCAAATAACACTAAAATCAAACAATCACAGTGTCTCCATTATGTCTCCAATATTATATTAAAGGTAGGCCATTATTGGAACAGTTACAATGTATGGTGTGGATGTGATAGTGCACAACATGTACGGTAGTGGCGTATTGCTCGGAGTTGGCTGGGGTTATGTTGACATTATCACCTAATGTCTCCGGTAATGCGCCAAGTGACGTGTGTTGGCGTGAGTGCTGACGACGATGGAAAACAGGGTGAAAATTGGAATGGCCTTCTAATGACACTATGGGTCATGTGGTTATAATGGAGAGGTGGTCTCTTTGTTAGGTTTAGGTGGTTTCTTGGGTGCTTGATGGAGTTCGAGGTCACGAAAAAAATACCTCTTTATAGAAACGGTCGTAATTAAGTGGTTTACTTAAAGGGACATGCACATCTGAAATCTATGTCTTTTGAATACGAGTATATGGTTTTGTTCATATTCAGCAATTTTTTACTTGCGATTGATAATTTTTGTGTCCCTAGTCCCTAGTCCCTAGTCCCTAGTTCCCTAATTTCGTGACAAAATGGTACTAGTGAATAAACAAACGTGAACAAGAAGACTCTTATTCAAAAATAGCCTAATGATTATGTTATGCTTCCGTGGCGAATGGATAGGGAGTTGGACTATTGACCAGAAGGTCATGGGTTCGTTTCCTGTCGGGTCTGGCAGTGAATGTTGAGCAAGCTTTCCCCTAACAGGTTGTACACTGATCCGTGGTACCTACACATAAAATAAGTACAGGTCAGGTGAGTAATTAATACGTGTACGCTATGGCAGCAATTGCTGTATGCAGCCAGTGTTGTATGCTCCCCAGGCAGTTGAGAAGGTTAAAAATGTTGAGTGTCAAACACGCCAATTACCTGGTGTAAATGAGTCGACTGAGCAGTACAGCCCCTGGATAGTAGACTACACACTTCAATGTTTACGTTTTTAATCAATACTAGTATTTATGACTACACCATTTTACAAGTGCTGTTTGGTTGACAAAGATTGATAAATGATGACTTTAAACATGGTTGTTTTTCAAGACATGAAATTGGTTGACAGCAAAGGCGACCCCATGTTGATTGGGGGGGGGGGGGGTGCTTTGTTCCTAAATATTTCTTCTTTATATCGAATATGTTATTACTGCAAATATTGTAGCCATACCATTCTTATGTAATGTATATTAACTACCAAGATTATAAAACAGCTTTATTTTTGGAGGCATTTGCACGGCATGTCCCTTATTGCTATAACGTACCATCTAACAATTGCAACATTATGTCTGGTGTTAAAAAAGCACGCACAGTAGAACATGCTTAATCAAATAATTTACAACTACAAGCTACTTAAGTGGAAGCTTTAGAACTATACATTCAGCGCACCCTAACACCACTCACACCATTTCCCGCTGTTCCTTTTCTTCTATACACCATGCACGATGAAAAGATTCACACAAATGACGGAAATTTCACAAGTAAAAACAGAGAAAGTGACGGCGGTGACATGTTGTGGAGGTGTCGGGAGCTACTGTCAATGCCCGCCAGGTCTTTATGGTTCTCAATGCCAAGAACAAGCAAATACAGTAGAACCTCCAATTAAGACCACCTCTCTATTGAGACCCCCTCAATGATAAGACCAGTTTTCACGGTCCCAAACCTTTATAAAGCTAACAAAATGAACATCTGTAAAGAGACCACCTCTCTATTGAGACCATCTCTATTATAAGACCAGTTTTCACGGTCCCAAACCTTCATAAAGCTACCAAAAGTAGCCTCACTATTGAGACTACGTAACACACGGTCGCAATAGTCCTAAGTAAAAGGTTCTACTGTAACGCTATAAAGGGCAAAGCGGCGAGGCAAATGCCTCTGTCATAGGCACTTGTTGACAAATGATGTATATTACTCTAAGTTTCCAGTAAGTTTGTACTTTGTATGCATGCATGATTGCATATATGGCGGAAATAATAGACATGTATAAATTACAAACTACCATGTTCTGCTTCAACTGCGATCTAGAGTTGTCGTTCCCACCCATCAGCACATCATATTTGAATGCATCTAATATTTCCTTATTTTTCAAAATCATTACAACATTTTCGATTTAAAACTAAAATACAATCATCAAAGACCCAACGAGTAACACCACAAACAGCCCTGTAGACCCTGTGACCCCTAAAATGACCGCCTTACTATTGAGACCACCTGATGCCACCACCTCGGGTGATAGAGATACTCTGCTACTACGTTTTCTACCAGTTTGCAGTTCATTCTCGATTCTGATTGGTTGAGAGCCGTAGGAGATCAGGTTATCTCCCTACTTGATTAACACCATCAAGTTAAATAATTCTGTTATATTGGGGAGATAAAAAGGCAATGGTCTGTTGTAGTGTAGAGATAACACTAGCTATTCACGTGTGGTGTTTTTAGCCTACTCTCGTTCGCTAACGCTCACTCGAGCAGGCCTAGACATCGCTCGTGCAAGCTAGTGTTATATCCACACTAAAACAGACCATTACCCTTATAATCTCTTAATCATGGCATTTATCATTTTCCCCTACAAGGCGGTGGCCACGAAGGCCCCAGAAGACACGGCGCCTGTGGAGAAGGCTGCTGCAGCCGCTCCGCCGGCCCCGTCTGCCCCGCACGGGGCGTGGGGCGGCAAGCTGGACTTCGTCATGTCCGGGCTTTCCATGGCCGTGGGCCTCGGCAACATCTGGAGGTTCCCCTACCTGTGCTACAGGAACGGCGGAGGTCAGTCGCCAACACTGGCAGATCCAGACTTTTCAAAAGGGGAGTGGGGATTTCGTTGGTTTTGTAGGTGCAATCGATGGCAGATATGCCAAAAGGTCTATGAAAATCAAGTATGTTGGTGTGAAAAGCCCCCCAACCCAGCCCCACACACACACGCAAACAATAGATCTACCTATGCACCAGTAGTGGAGGCGCTTCACATTTCCATCATTGCATGTATATGCCTATTGAAAATCCGTTTTAACAACTGTGTTAGTGCACTTTATAATTCTGTTCATAAAATTAAAAACTAAATTTCTTCTTATGACACCCAGTGGATCTATACGATTGAAAATCATGTTAAAGGTTGCATTTTCCCTTCTTGATTTCAACAACTCTCCAAAAATTCGTTTTCAAAACAACATTTAATAAAAAAAAACATTGTTAACCATAAAGTGGTACCCTAGAAGTTACTAACAGTCCACCGTGTGTCTGCAGGCGCCTTCCTCATCCCATACGTACTGATGGTGGTGCTGCTCGGCATGCCCATCATGAACCTCGAGTTCTTCATGGGCCAGTACAGTGGCAAGGGCGTGTTCGACATGTGGGAAATCTGCCCGCTATTGAAAGGTACAGTAGCACCAGGACCACTTTTGCGACCAGTGCTAGGTGGTCTCAATAGAGATGGTCTCTATACTGAGATTCATGTTGGTAGCTTTATAACGGTTTGGGACCGTGAAAAAGAGGTCTCTATATGGAGGTGCTCTTGATTGGATGTTGCACTATAAAAGCAACATCAAGCTACATTAGCTATGCCCACAGGCGTCCTTTATATAATTGTGCATGTTGTGTTTAATTGGATAAGGACGCTCTTTGTTGGTTTACCACAAAATTGTCATCACTTAAGAAGCGCTTGGTTAAAAAAGAAGAATCGGTATTTGACTGAGAGTTTTCTTTATATATATGCCCCTTTGCATAAAACTTAGACAATATGGAATACAGCTTGTGATGGTACATAGTAGATTTAACAGTTTTTGAAAAGGCAGAAACATGTAGTCGATTTCGTAGTGATGGTTGTTATTAGCGAATAGAAAATAAAGAAATGTTCGCAACATGTAAACACACATATGAAACCATGTGGGTGGGCCATGATTAGAACATCATTGACAGTTCATTGATATAAGTTGATATAGCTTGAACCGTATTTCACAACACACAATGTAAAATGTTACAATTGACAGTTTCTTGAAAAGCGACTGGGCAGGACAGTCAGTCATAACGCCCTCGTGGCCCTTTATATAGATTGTCATGATGTCAGTCGTCAATTTGCATTTTCTGACAATGTCGTGTATACAAGAAATAATTGTTCAATCTGTATCCATACATTGTCGGTCCACGGCAATATCTTTTACACTCACAATACATACTGTTAAAATATCAAATGTCTTATGAACTGAATATTACAATATATTTTTAATCATATGATATCATTTTCCACGGACGAAGACACATTAAACGGTTTATATATAAAAGAGTATAGGTAATTGCAGATTTTCAGAGGAATCATTCACTTCCAGAGGAAAGCACAAAATGGGCACAAAAATAGAAAATAAATCTTGCCATAACATATTTAAAAGAATCGTTGGGCTAATGTGGATTATTTTAGCTTCCGATTTTATGTTTCAGATGACAAGTAATCAAAATCCATGTTATTGTTTTAAAATGGCCACACAGAGAGAGCATGAATATTTGTTACGTGAATGCTATTAGATTTCTATGTTGCCCATCATAACTTGAGCACTGCCACTCAGCTTGAGTATGCTGCCAAACCCTCCTAGATTACCTTTGCGGTTGTGGTGTTCGCATAATCGGACCTGCACCTTTTTTTGTCGGGCCTGCAACTTTCCAGACCAGCAGGCCCAATGAACCTGTTACTAATTTTGCTAAGGTGTGAACACTGTGAAAGGTGTGCTAGCTGTTTTGTGGGCTTGGCGTATATCAAACTAAGCTGGGTTTGCCATCTGCAGGCTGCGGCATCTCTCACTTCCTACTGTGTCTGATCGGCTCCATCCACTACTGCGTACTCATTGGCTACTGCTTCTTCTACATCTTCGCGTCGTTCGCCTCAGAAGTACCCTGGAAATCGTGCGACAACTGGTGGAACACTGACAGTAAGCTTATAAGAGTAGTAAGTCGGGGGCTATAGACACCAGTGAGGGTGAACACTGACAGTAGGCTTATTTACTATTCCTTCATAGGTGTAGGAAGCACCGGGGCCAGCCGGGGCCCGGCCCCCCCAATATTTTACCAGGTGGGGCCGAAGTATACTTCGGCCCCCCCAATAATTTGAAAAAAATATAGGCCCCGTGTGGCAAATCTCAATACACTAGCACCCAGCACAACCAGGCCCCCTTCTGAACGACTTTGAAATTTTCCAAAAAGATGTCTTACTCTACATATTAGGACTAGGAGATGGTGATATTCCTTATCTGTTTTTTATACTATGGTGATCCTATTTTAGTTATTTAAAAAAACAAACTTACGCTTACAGATAAAATTGACTTATATGCGAGAACCTACGTCTTAAAAATTTATAGTCTCAATATCATACATGAGAGTGGGACTCAATGAAAATCCCTGAAATACTGCATGAATGAACTAATATTGGGCGAAGCCTATCTGTTATCTATTACCATCCATGGTGGAAAACCCTGAAATCAGGGAAACCCATGGTGGAAATCCCTAAAAATCAGGGAAAACCCTGAAAACTCTCATGCATGCAATATATAACCACACATCCATGCAACAAAATCAATATGATGAGTAGTCTAGTGTATTATCTTGTACTCCAGTATTCTAGCCGATAATATAGCATGATCTTGTACTCAAGTATTTTAGCTGATACCTATAGCATTCTAATTAAACCATTCTAATATTAAACCAAGCAAAATTGAATTATGTCTGCTCATCAGAGAAGTGTAAGTTTTATTTATCAATCTGCTCAATAGTAGCTTCCGCTGAGGGAGCTGTTATGATCAAGAACTTATCTATATACAGTTTACTTCATGATTAAGCCCCCAAAAATCTATATTTGCATGTAATACTGGAAGAGCGATCTGAAATATCAAGCGGTCGCTTGCAAAACCTAAGGCATTGCCTTATCCACATGTATTATTGGATTATTAATATGATGTCTATAAAATTAACACTATAATATCTGTCTATTTAATGGTAAAAACGTGCAAGCATAAGACTGAGTAATTCATGCGTAGATAAAACATAATTATCATGTACAAATAAATGTTTTAAAGTGGGGTTCTGTCACTCTGAGGATCAGAGGTTCAGAATTCTGAAACTCTGATCCTCAGAGTGGGTTCTGTGGGCGAGTGGTTGAATAATGGGACTAGATGTCATGGTTTTATTTTCCGATGGGGATTGGTGATGGTAGTTATGCACAAGTTGATTTCTTAATTACATTTTGACTGATTAATGTCTAAGTAGATCACATGCTGTGAAATGCACAAACTGATGATAAATTTCTACTTGCCCTCACATTTCACATCTTAAACGATGTTCAGAAAGACTACATGAGATTACATCCACCTAATAGACTATAATCAGACTGATTTAGTGACTCCAATGGATCTCTCATTTTATTGGGCTGGGGACAAATATTGTAATTTATGGGGATATGGGAACTGGTTGGATTGACAAAAGACTTTTCAAAGCCAAATTCATGTTATGATCTGTCAACATGATATAGAGCCAAGTGAAAACAAGCGTGATGAATGTAGATTTTCTAAAAATTGGGGGTTGGAGGGCATGAAACTGGACCCAAACCAGGCAGTAGCAGATTAAATTCATCAACACATCTTTTTTTCTTTTGTTCTCGTAAGTGGGAAGTAAGTGTAGGTTTGAAATTCCAGGCAGTTATTGGTACTGGAAAGGGCTCAAAATGCATATGTGAGCGCATATTTCAAAATTTTTTCCGGGGGGTCATGCCCCTGACCCCCCTATGCGCGTCCCTTTATGCCTGGTTACGCATATTTTAGATTTGCTTCAACAGCCCTACAACGCTTCGGCCCCCCAATGTTTCTTTGCTTCCTACGCCTATGTCCTTTTCAGGTAATTGCATTGGTTAGCATGATCCGGAAGTATCCAATAACCCGGTGATCGTTATAATCTCTGTTTGAACAGGGGGTGATACTGTGGGTATCATGCTTGTACTCAGCCGGACTACTTTTTCAAATTGTTTAGAATATTGTTGTAATTATTTAGAAAAAATGATAAATTTATACAAAACCGGGTTCATTGTGTAGTGTGAATTGTTTTATCATGATTCGTTCTTGTGATAGATGAATTGTATGATATTCCCAGCTGAATAATAAGTACACTCTCATGCTAGTTTCTTACTTCAACAATAGAGTAGTATAAACCCTCGTATACAAGAACATGGATTCATGAATCTTTAAATTGCAGGAAAGCAAACATGTTTACTATATTTCCCATTTCAGATTGTATGACATTGGAAATACGGCAGCAACAATATAATTGTACAGCTTATAATGGCACCTTTTGGAACAACACTTGCTATTATAGATCTACTCTTGACCAAGAACAATATGATTATGTCTATAATCTTTCTGCTCAGTCAAAACCCGTTGCAGCTACAGATGAATATTTTCAGTAAGATGCTAACTAAAACAAGCACTATTTCACTTCGAGCTTAAAGTATGTCTATTTGTGTGCATGTTACTATTTTCTAACTTGTAAGCTGGTTACATGTATGTGCATTGTAGGCCTTAAGAACATCCTAAATGTGCACAAATAAGTATATGAGGAACTCTATCATATCCCAATTTGATGTGTATCAATGGCTACAATTTACTTCTGAACTAACGTGCAGATACATTGCAAAGATATATGATTTTGAACATCATTGAAACGGGGGTGGTACTCTTAAACAGAAAAAAACAATCAGTGACAAATTTCACCAGTAGGAATAAGAGCGAGCCTTCTACTTCCAGCAGGAGGCAACACAAGCATGTTAATTTGACTCCGAGTATCAGGTGTCAACAGCCGTCTGAAGCATATCTATTGTTCATTAAAAATGTAACCAACTACAGGCTTTTAATCCCAGAATTGGAATGAGATCAAGTGATCAATCCAAGGAATTCAACCAATCAGGTTGCAGTACTTAAACAGGTCACATTAAGTGATAAATTATGTTAATCCACTCTCAGGCGAAACTTTTCACAGGACAATTTGCTTGACATCAGATACTCAGAGTGGTAAAGTACTGCAACCTGATTGGTTGTATTCCTCGTATTGATCACTTGACCTCACTCCTCATTCTGTGGTTCAAAACCAGTGGTTGGTCCCATTTTTAATGAGCAATAGTTATAGTGGTAAACTTTGCCTGTTTTGCCACTAGCAACAAGATGCTGCAGCTGTCGGGGGGCTTCCACGAGCTGGGCACGGTGCGCTGGGACCTCATGCTCTGCCTCATGCTCGCCTGGGTCGTCGTGTGCGCGTGCGTGTGGAAAGGCGTGAAGTCGTCGGGAAAGGTACGGAATCAAAAGCATTGTTCTTGCTTCATTACGATTTCTCATTAGAATATGGGTTGCATGAATCGCCAAATTCACGTTGTTACAATCAGTAAAAAAGTTTTATTCAAAGATATTTCTCTCACTTTTTATCTTTCTTTCCATCAGTAAAAAAAGTGTTTTTTTCCTCAAATATATATCTATTATCTCATTTCTTGTTTTTATCTTTTCCCAAAACCACCTCCTCCTATAGACCCCATGTGTGTTGTAGGCCGCCTACTTCATGGCCCTCTTCCCCTACGTGCTCCCCCTGTAGACCTCAAAAATGTGTGTTGTAGGCCGCCTACTTCACGGCCCTCTTCCCCTACGTGCTGCTTCTCATCCTCTTCATCAGCGGGCTCATGATGGACGGCGCCGTGGACGGCATCATATTCTACGTCAAACCAGATGTCTCCAAATTGGCGTCTATCAAGGTTTGTGTACATCCAGCTTTGACCATCCTACAATGTATACTGCTACACAGGAACGTAGTGAAAATCATCTTACGGTATGACTGTCTGTACATGCATGTTGTTAGCATTGACAAAGGGGTAAATGTGCTTCAGTTATTTGTGCTTTTGATACGATTTTTCTGACTTCTCGGGTGTGGTGTAATCTGAACAATGAAACTTTGACAACTTTTGCTAATAGACTACTATAAAACCAAAGTCAACGAATGTCTATGTATTGTATTAATTACCAAAGTCATGAGCAGAACTCAGCTTATTGTTTCCCCTGTGATTGAACTATTAAAGAAGTGTTTTTCTTCCCAGATTTGGAGTGATGCGGCGGTGCAAGTGTTTTTCTCACTGAGTCTCTGTCTTGGAACAGTGGAAACGTTGTCCAGTTTTAACAACATACACCATGACAGTGTCAGGTAAAACTATTGCATCACAAACTTATATGTTGCATTCGTCTCATACACTTTATTTTTATCATGAATTACGAACAAATCCATTGATGTTCTTACATCTATAGAAATGTGTTTGCTAGAATTAGCCTAGTTATCAGGTGAATGGGCTTCCTTGATTTTCTCCAATGTTCTTTTATAGGGATGTATTTACGCTGGCCATTGGCGACAGTCTCACGGCCATTTTTGCTGGTTTCATCATCTTCTCATACCTTGGGGCCATGGCTCGGCGACTCGGGGTCACGGTGGAAGAGGTAATAGTAACCAATCAACTGTGTCACAATAGACACTTGAATCATTCTTTACTTGTCAGGAGATGAAAATATGAAAGGAATTAAGAAATACATGTAAACTTGTCATACGATTTTCGATACCAAGCCAGTGATGATAAATTGATACGTACTTTAAATCAGTCATTTTACTTCAGTGGTAGGAAGATTTATATAAACTGTGGCTATATATATTATTTTAATGTCTTTATTGCAATGTAGTGCAAAATGTGATACTGTAAATAATTATAAAATATACTCTTTCAACTTTTCTATAGAATTAACTCACATTGTTGTTAATTATGTATTTTAATTCT
>CM032666.1:17830344-17937228 GCA_019095985.1 Streblospio benedicti | reverse complement strand
CTTTCCAAGGGGTCCCCCCTTTTTTCGGTTAAAAGGTTTTTAAACCACGTATTGTTTTGGACTTCATTTTCATGGGCTTTTTTGCCATGTCTCCCATTGATTGATTGCTATTAACTCCATTGTTTATGTCCTAAGTGCCTTGTAAGGAGTATCGGACGGGGAGACCACTTGGTGTTAGTACATGGACCTCCAGAGGCAGGCTAGGTAGCCAACTGAGCCTCGGGGGTGTGGAGGGATCACGCTAGCTATAGTTTTCAAACTAGGTGAGTTCTTTTACGTGCAGAGGTGTGGCTCTCCTCTACAGGGGACACGCCTTTTAATGAGGTTTCCGAACCTCCTATTAACGGAATACAAAAAATCCCTCCATTGCACCCTCTCCCTGTTTTAAAAATCTTGGATCTGGCAGTGAAGCTCATCAGTAGTGGCGCAGTGTGTCCTGACAAACACTTCCAATCACTCTTTTTCAGTCTACTCGTTCAGACTTAAACCTCTAGATATCTTAGCCACACCCGATTTCATCAAGACAATCTTCTGATCATCCGGACAATGTCATTCGAATTTCCCGCGATACGATCGCCGTTTGCATTATGATACTTCAGCACAGTCTGACTAAATTAACATGATCCTTCATCTGGACACTCGTCTGATCATTCTAATAGTCTCATTCGAATTTCTCCGTATGTGATCACTAGGTGAATTAACAACCGTCAGACCAGTCCGGGATTGCAACAATATATAATCATGTAATTCCTATATAGACATAGCAAACAATTGATACATAAGAAAAAATATGCGTAAACTATGATACAAAGTTAAGATTTTCTATACCAATGTGCACACTGTGTTGCTGTGCAGGTGGCGACGCAGGGCGCGGGTCTCGCCTTCATCGTGTTCCCGGACGCCGTCACCATGCTGCCCGTGTCCCAGCTCTGGATGGTGCTCTTCATGATCATGATGATCATGCTCGGGGTCGGAACCATGGTAAGTGAATCATATTATTTGTTTTTATTTCTCTTCAAAAATATGCTTAATTTTTTCAAACGATATTCTAATTCAAGGCATCGACCATTTGATCTCAGGGGGGGTGGGCAGCAAAAATATTGAAAAAAATAGCGCAAGGCTGAAAGTTGGTGAAAAAAATAATAAGGTTTCATTCGGCTAGAAAAAAAATAATTGTCAAATTAAAAATCTAAAAAAAAATCCCCCCCCCCCCCACACTGAGATCAGATGATAAAAAAATATCAAAAATATTTATTTTTACATTTTTGACCTCTCTCTTCTTCAGAATGTAACTTTCAATTGATCGTTTAAATTGAAAATATGCATATTTTTTAAGAGAAATAAAAACAAATAATATAATACATATACAATATGCAATGAACCTTACTTAACAAATATTAAGTAGCATGGTAAGCGACTACCAATCAGAGGTTTCAATCTGTGGTTTAGCTTGTTTAGCTTGAATTTGAATGGCAGAAATACAAAATTAGAGTTATCATAATGATTAATAACATAAATCTGTGTGCAGGAAAAGTGTCCTGTAATCGAATCAACCATGAATTTAATTATCAGTCACTGTGTATTTTAAAAAATAGATCATGTTTGTTACTGCAACCTCCACCAAAATGTTTACAGAATTATTTGTGAACGGCGTTAACCACTATGGTGCCCTGTTTACACATTTTGTAAACACGTTTTGTAAACATTTATGGAAACAGTGATTTAATTCAAGAAATTAGAATGATGACTACTAGTATTTCACTCCACTCCACTAGGTAAATGCCTTTTCTGGATCAACCTTTTATTTCCATAAGTGGAATTCTCTTGATTGATTGTAATGAAAAGATTCCATTTACTCGTGCTCTACTGTTTTTGTTTACAGATGGCAATGGTTGAGGTTCTTATGACAGTGATATCTGACATGTTTCCCATATTCAATGAAAAGAAGTACAACTACATACTGGTGGCTGTAATGTTTGCCTTTTACATCTTGGTCTCGATTCCATTCTGCATGAATGTAAGATATGCTATTTTCTACAGGTACAGTTTTAGAGTAATGCAGTGTGTGCTGCGATTCTATGTTCCTTACAATACGCTTACTGCACCAACTAGATTAGACAACATGTCCGTTTGATTTTCAACAAGTGGTATACAGCAGTGGGTATCATTATTCAATTACTTAATTCATTACCGGCTTTCATTTCAAAATAAATTCTAAAATCTAAATTTCCAATACAATTTGATCGATTTCAAACACTACAGGTTCCTCCTATATTTATTTTTGAAAGGGAACCTTTGTTCGATATAACATCCTATGTTTATTTTTAATAGGAACCTGTAGTGTTCGAAATCGATCAAATTCTATTTGAAATTTAGATTTTAGAATTTATTTTGATATAAAAGCAGGTAATGAATTGAGTAATTGACTGATGAGATTAGACAACATTCTAAGGAATTAGAATTAAGTTCTTTAATCATAATGGTGAATAACAAATATGCTATATTATTTATGAATCTAGCCAGGCCACACTTGAAGTCTGAATGAGGAATAATTAGGGCCTGGTCAAATAAACTTAGGATTTGATTGATTGATATTGATTGATTTAATCTAGACAAATGCAATTTCGGATTTAATGCCAAACGAGATCTACGTGTACATATACAATAGATGTGTGTTTTCCTCATTAGGGTGGAATGTACTTGGTGCAGCTGATGGACTCCTACTCACAGACCTATTCGCTCTTGTTTGTTGGACTACTAATTTGCATTACTATAGGATGGGTCCACGGTATTTCCTTTTACCATTTATTGATGCATAATTGCTTGGGTTATCATGCTTTATAACCAGGAGAAGAATATCATCCCTTATTTTGTATTTTATGTTGTTCTGTCTATGCTATCATGATATCCAAACACTCAAATATGGTCAGAATTTGTTCAAAAAAGTTTTTAAGCCTTTCGGCTCTGCAGAGCCCTAATCATAACACTACATTATATTATACACAGCGTTATATCATCCCTGTTCGAAGGGACGTGATACTAGGGTTATCAGTCATGTTGTCATTCAGTGTCAGGAATTGGACATGCCATTTATACAAAGTCTCAAGCATTGAGCGCACAATGTAAAACTTTCAGTTATTTTGAAAGGAGGTATTGTGGTGGATGTCGGGACTAAGATGCTTTGTGTAAGCAATATAGATTGTGCATTTATTCATCTAAAAACTTACTAACAATAATGTATTTCTTGTTCACACATAATGTATGACAAACATCTCTAGTTTTCAGCCTAACCTTTTATTTCCACTTGCAAATTTTAACGAAATTTCTGTTTTCATATGTTGTATGCACATATTAAACATTTGCAAAAAAAGATTAATGAAATTGGAAAACTGGCAAAATGTTCTGAAATATTTGAGGCTACCGGGCATTTGCTATCCACAAAACCCACCCAAACCCGTAATTTACATATTTGCGGGAGTAACCAAAGCTAAGCTAAACCGAATGTTACGCCCGCAAATTGCATTCAGGTTACTTATTACAATGTGTTACAATGTGTTACAATGTATCACAATGTGTTACCGTTCGGAAATACCAGGACTTATCATAAAAGATATGGAAATCTTTTAATAGTTATTGATATAGAATGAAGTGCAGGAGCAATGTAACGCCTAAATGTCCACAAAATATGAAATTAAAAAAGTTTGACATAGGTGTCAACATTGTTTCAGGCATCCTTGAATGTGTTCATCGTGTTGGAATCCATATTTACAAAGTTCATCTTGACACAACACAATAAAATCTTACATTGATTGACAGTTTCAACAACTACTGTCGCCATTTTCCATTTTCGCCATTGAAAGCCCCCCCCCTCGTCCCTGTTCATGACCTGTCTCTGTCCTCGTATCTTATCGCTTCTTGGTTGTTCTTATCCTCCAATCACTTTCTCTGTCCAACACACTGACTTCCTCCCAGTCTATCTCATGATTGTTCTGCTTAACATGATCTGTAATTGCACTCTTGTGAATCTGGGTGAGGGATTCTTTTCTCGCTGCTCTGGTGAATGATCCCTTAGTGTTCTGATCCACATCCTTCATGTGTTCCTTCACACGAGTGCCCAACTTTCTGCCAGTTTCCCCCACATATACACTATCACAAGATTTACAAGGGATCTTGTAAACCACTTAACATCTCTCAAGCTTTTCTTGCTTATCGTTGGGGTGAACAAGAATGTTCCTTATTGTGAATGTCTGTAAGGGTTTCACCGCTGTGGATACTTTGTGTTTGTTAAGAATGCGAGACACACCTTCCGTGACCCCTTTCACATAAGGTAAGAATACTAACCCTTTGGAGCCTCCCGAGTCATCCTTCTTATCCTTTCCTCTGGAGTTGTTCCAAGTAGCATTTTGTGAATATCTTCTATTATCGCCCTTAGTCACTCGTGATCATGTAGTGTACATTTATGGTTTAACACATTCCCCCACCGCCCCCACCCCAAATCCTCCCTCATCGGAACACCTCGATAATGTCCATCCAGCTTCCCAACATGTCTGCTTAAAAGATGTATTTAGTTTTCATTTATAGCACTTATAATGCATACAGGCATATATAACCATACTTAGAATAGGACCATCCAACTTCCCAATGAGTCTGGTTAAAAAGATTACACTGTATTAAGATTAGGGTTTGAAACCCATGAAAAAGGCTCTATTTCGCACCCTGTTTACAGTTTCCCACATTCATCTCTGTTCATCATCAAAATATCTGTATTCATGGACATGTGAGTCTGAGCGACTTCCCATCGACATCATACAGGTGAGAGTTGGTGGGCCCCCTCGTCCCGGCTCATGACATCTTGGTGTGAACTGATGGTTTTCTGGGAAGTCGCTCTGACTAAATATGATCAGAGAGACAGCTCAAACTCAGAGGCCTCAATACCTATTTTCTCTCCCCACAGCCAGTATCATGTGTATCTTTCTGGAGGTTTCTGACTACAAAAAGTGGTCTTATTACAGAGATGGTCTCTTAATGGAGGTGTCTGAGCACAAAAGTGGTCTTATTACAGAGGTGGTTTATTTAATTTTTTCATCTCTGAATTATTTCCAACAATACAGAACACACAGGATATTTTATCAAACTTAAAACAACTAACTCAATTTATCAAATTAGCAAACACATATAGATTGTTATGAATTTCTGGATAAATTTAATCTACTATAACCTAAACCAACAATCATGTAAAATATTAGTTTAACTGTACATTATGTAGATTTATGTATATTTTCTCATTTTATCAGGCACACATGTATATACAGTAGAACCTCGCAATCAGGGACACTAATGTCTCAGTAATAGTCAAGGGTAGAATGAAAGTGTGTTCCCAATGACAAGGTGGTCCTAATCACGGTGTCACCACGGCTAGGTTTTCAGTGTAATGATTACATTCATATGTTACACATATGAATCCCACTTGATTTTCACCATGCATAAGTGTTCACTGTTAAACCTCTTTTCATGGTGAAGTCTTCAGCTCTCAACTTCAGGACAGTCGCCATAACTCTAATAACGCAGCCATGTCAGAGACGACACTTTCCAAACATTTGATATAAATAGTTGGTGAATACTACAGCAATCTAACCAGCTGACTTAGTTCTTAAAACATTTGAACGTACATGAGCTATACATGTGATGAACAGATTGAACTATAAACACAAACACAACAGAAAGTTATGTGTGACTTGTCTATTAATATATGTCCAACTTGGATGAAGTATAATTGTCTATATGATAATCAAACAAGAGAAAATACTCCTTAGGAATTTGAGAGAAAGTCATTCCAGACCTTCCAGCTGTTTTACAGCAACGATCTCATCAGCCAGCGTTTTCAATTTGAGGTCGGGAAGAAGTCTCTGGGAAAGTCCGAGTCGTTCAAACGCCTCATCAGACTTGACCGGCATGTGGCTCCTGATGGTTGCGAGAAAGAGATTGGAGACTCTGGGGGGTTCTGGGAGGATACCATATGAAGGGGTCCGTTCAAAGAACTGGTACCAGCATCAGACTTGACACCGCCCATGTGGCTCCTGATGGCCTTCTTTATCTTGCATGTTGATGTTGTGAGGAGAAATGAGCCGGGTGATGATGTCTGCTGCGGCACCAAAAAATACAGCCACATGTAATGGGGTTACGTTATTAATTAAACCTAGATTGACATCTGCCCTGTGTTGCAGTAGAACAGACACCAGCTCCCAGCTTTTCTCCCTCACCGCCTCAAGGAGCGCTGTGTTACCATGTTTATCCTGCATGTTGATGTTGTGAGGAGAAATCAGCTGGGTGATAATGTCTGCTGGGGCACCAGACAATGCAGCCATATGTAATGGGGTTTCATGACAGTCATTACCCAGGTTGACATCAGCCCCGTGCTGCAGTAGAACTGGCACAAGCTCCCAGCTTTTCTCCATCACCGCCCAATGGAGCGCTGTGTCACCATGTTTATCATGCATGTTGATGTTGTGAGGAAAAATCAGCCGGGTGATGATGTCTGCTGAGGCACCAGACAATGCAGCCATATGTAATGGGGTTTCATGACAGTCATTACCCAGGTTGACATCAGCCCCGTGCTGCAGTAGCACTGGTACCAGCTCCCATCTTTTCTCTCCCACCGCCACATGGAGCACTGTGTCACCATCTTCATTCTGCATGTTGATGTTACTTGGTGAGATCAAACTTGTGACAATGTCGGTTGGTGCATTGTTGGAAACTGCCATCAGGAGGACCAATTTGTCTTCACTGAGGATTTTATCGCTGGATTTTGTTTCCTCCATCTCTCTGACGTCTTCCCAGTCCCCTTTTTCAATAATTCTACTGAACGGATTTCTTTCCTAATGTCCGTTTTTGTTATTAATCGGTCAGTAAATATGTTTAGTATCTTATATTCTTAAAACTAAATCTGCATTAATCAAATCCTTAATAGAGGTTTTGTTTTCTTACAGCAGTTGGTAGACACTGTGGTTTGCCATCGGAATTTCTAATTCTTTTTAAAGGGCTCTGTTTAACACACTAGCACCAATGAAACAATTCCAAAGTAGTGTGTTATACTTTATATAAATTGACTTTCTGCCATGAAATCCTTGTATTGCAACTCTGTGTTTCTAAAGTACACTGACACTGTTTCCTGTGTTTCCAAAGTCACTCACATGATTCTGTTTTTTCCATGTCCTTCCAGGAAGAGAAAACTGATACAGATAATATAACGTTATATATAATTATTTTCTAATTTTGATATTTCGCTAATAAGAAATACAATAAGATAACCACCATTATAATTTAATACTTTCGGTTGAATTTATCGTTTTTCAGTAATATTTGTTCATCAAAGTCCACTTGACTGTAAGAGTAACAACGCAGATTAAACATTTACAGTTTTTAGTCACAATGCAAACACCCTAAATGAGACATCCCTTTTTATTGACATAGACAAGGATCGAGAAACCGTGAGTCAATAATGTTGTAATGCATGTTGGCATGTAAATAATGCATGGCAACTAAAATGTTACCACTTATCATCATCCAAGCACAGTGAAGAAATAAAATCATTACGATTCTTAGTCTTGGATGAATTTGTTTGAATATTTCATCCTAAAATTACTATAATTACTACCAATATTTCTGGTACTCCTTGTAAGTTCACCCTGGTTTTTTTCATGCCTCCATCAGGTTGAGTTGCCATTTCACCCCCCCACCCCCCCCCCGCATGAATGGTAGGTCCTTTAGACACCATGATTGTGGGTTTGATTCCCAGCAGACTTTAAACTTTACTTGACCCATCGGGCAAATAACACATTTTTTGCTTGCTCCCATACTCATCCAGCTTGCCTGCATTTTTTACTATATAATATCTCATTGATTTGATTGATGGCGTATTGAATATTGTGACATGACTTGTTTGTGTTAACCACAGTGTATCTGCAGAACTTAAAGGTTTATATCTATATGCAAACTATTATTAGTGGTAGTAATAAGTCACTCTACCACTCACAATTCAACACATACACTGACGTTACGGCTTCCATCACCAGGGCAAGAGCATCCCCTCGAACCTCCTCCATCTGCTTTCTGCCAGGAACTCCACCTGGCGGATATCAAATTCGCGCCAATGTGACGTCACTACACCGGACTTGTCACTTCGGTCAAAGGCTCTGTGATGGAAGCCGCAACGTCAGTGTGTGTGTTTATATTGTGAGTGGTAGCTTGACTTATTACTAACTCTATTAAAGGTTTATGTTTTTGTGTAGTACATTGGAGATTTATTGCAGCCTAAATGCCAGTTGGCTGTTTGGGCAAGTACTTTGGAAAATGACTAGCCCAGGCACAACTTGCACCTACCCCAGGCGACTGGTAATGTAAAGCCTTGTGACATACAGTAGAACCTCCAATTAACACCACCTCTCTATTGAGACCATCTCTATGTTAGGACAACTTTTCACGGTCCCAAATCTTCATAAAACTAGTAACATGAACCTCTGTATAGATACCACCTCTCTATTGAGACAATATTCACACCATATTGATATTTTGCATTTGATACAACTCCTGGAATATTATTAAAAAGATCACTGTTCACCCCCGCCCCCTCCCCCCACCCACTTCCCCCCAAAAAGTGGAAATACGTCATCGCATTTCAGGCATTTCTGACACACACCCCCTGCAGTCCAAGATGACATCATCTGTCTCTCTACACCGTCAACCCCCACCCCCCACCCCCACCCCACCCCCACCCCACCCAAAGACGCCAAAGAATGGACAGCATTATAAAAAGATAAATTCTATTTTAGTGGCAATTTTCTTTTGTATCTCCCAGTGGCGAGTGGACTATCGCCTGTTATCTGTTGAGAGATTGGTCAGGCTGAACCCACACACGCTTGTGTTTTTTTGACAGGGCCCGCGGTATTTTCCCAGGAGTTCCAGCGAATGTACCGGCGACAGCCGAGTCCGTTCTGGATGGTCATGGCACGCTTCATTTCACCGGCCATTCTCGCAGTAAGGTTCACTTTGTATTGTATCAGTTTATTTCGCATAAAATGCATAGTAAAATATCACAGTCCATATCAAAGATTATTAAAGAAAATTAGTTGTAAAGCATATATTAAAACAGATATTTTCGCCAATTTATAGAATGACTAGAATGAAACTTAAAAAATACACTTTGAACTACATCACGTGTAATAAAGATGTCACAACTACATATCCTACATCTAAAGTTTCCAATAGCTTTTCTATATAGTACTTTAAAGTGGTCTACACCATTAAACATATAATATTGGGATATGCTAACATCCTTAGAAATACCAAGGAGATGTCCAAAAACTTATTATATGCTACAGAAGCTTTGTTAAATACATTATCATTAAATACAGTCCAAATTTGGCTACCATACATACTACTAATAAAAGTCTTAAAACTGTGTACATCTAATCGGATTTAGTTTTTATTTTTATTTTTTCATATATATGTATGGATACATTTTTTCAGTTTTACTGTTTTTATGGAAACGATGCATTCTTAAATTCCGTACTATATCAATGAAATAAACACATAATCTTATTTTGTGATATTTTTCATATATACATGTAAATTGGAGGTCTCCCGTGGGAGGCGGTACATGACTTCGTGCAATTAATGTTAACTAGTGCTGGAAAAGCGTTCACAAATGACGTCAACCACATTTTGGCACTTTTCTGACCCCTCCCCCTTCGTCAGATTTAGTCAACTTCATCATGACCCCCCCCACCACCACCACCAACTTTCGTCAACTTCAAGTCATGAATCATGACCCCCCCCTCATTGTTCTTTCTCGCCACTTTTTCACCTTCTTCCACAACTCAACAGCCTTCTTCTGGATGTCACATTTGAGATTTTGTGGATATACTTTTTAATTGCTGATATAATGTTTTGTTTTTATTTTTATCCATTATGATACGTATTATTACACTGAATCATTGAAAAGCGAATGGTGTTTGAAATAAGGTCAGCAAATTGCATAAGAAACAGCGGAGTTCTTCATTACTTTTAAAAATATTTTGCTACTTTGTTTTGTTTTGTTTTCATATCTGTGGTAACTAAGATGACCAAACTGGCTTAAATTACCGATTCAAGCTATATTCCCTTTTGATTTATATTATATCACAATGTTCTCATTCTAACTTCTACAAATGTTGCCAGTGTTACTGTTCAAGTATAAATTTAGTCCTAAATTGGTAAACTTTACTACAGAAGTTTAGATACAAATTCAAGTTAGTTCAATGTACAAAAGTTGTACAAGATGTACAACTTGCCAACTTGTCAACTTTTCTGGTTCTGGTTCTGGTTTCTGGTTCCCCACAAATTTTGCTGACCCCCCCCTCCCTCCCAATGGGGTAAAACCTTATGAGTGTAGTCAATGTGGAAAGTGTTTTCAGTCACAGAAGCACCTTGTCTAAACACATGAGAATCCACACTTGGGATATCAGTGTACAGTTTGTGACAAATCATTTAGTCAAAGTGGAAATCTGACTACCCACAGGAGAACTCACACTGATGAGAAACCTTATATGTGTAGTCAATGTGGCAAGTGTTTTCGTCAAAAAGGTAACTTAATCCAGTCATATGAGAACTCACAATGGTGAGAAACCTTATGAGTGTAGTCAATGTTGGAAGTGTTTTAGTGGCAGTAACGCCTTGACCAGTCACATGAGAAAATCCACATCGGGGAGAAAGAATATCAGTGCACAGTGTGCTGAGAAATCATTCCGTCACAGTGGATCTCTGAAAAGGCACATGAGAACTTACACTGGCAAGAAAACCTTACAGGTGTGGAGTTTGTGATAAAAGTTTCTCTGACAGGTCTGATGTTGTTAAGCATATGCGCACTCACACTGGAGAGAAACTGTACATGTGTGATCAGTGTGGGAAATGTTTTGCTCAAAGTTCTTATCTTAATACCCACAAGCGCGCACACACTGGTGAGAAGCCCTTTTACTGCCATATTTGTCACATATCATTTACACTAGGATGGAACTTGAAAAAGCACCATATGACTATGCATGCCAAGAAGTGATCTGTTATTAATCAACATCAATGTTTTAATGGACTCGTTTCTTTGTACAGGGCGCAGAAATAGCTTACTATGGACACATTTGACCATCTTCTAGGGTCAGACGCAGAAGTGTATGTCAATCTGAGTGCCTTCCCATTATTATATGATGATAAAT
Organism: Streblospio benedicti; assembly: GCA_019095985.1. Lineage (NCBI taxonomy): Eukaryota > Metazoa > Annelida > Polychaeta > Spionida > Spionidae > Streblospio > Streblospio benedicti. Next base: position 17,925,985 of record CM032666.1, on the reverse strand, counting down.
GTAATAAATACTAAGTGTGTTTTTTCATTTGAATGAAAAAACGTCTGTAGAATATTGTTCATAAACTACTGAGTGTGAGGCTCAGTAAGTTTAACCCATATAACCAAGACATTGTCATAATCTTTTTGAATAGCATTTTTAGAGTGTTCTAGGAGGTAGACAATGTTATTTTTGACCTGACCCTATGTATCGGCAGTATTATTTGCTCAACCTAGTTATAGATAGAGATAGAGATGCTTGTGCAATATACTCTGGTCCACTTCGCAAAATGCCAGTTAGTTTGTGTTAAATTCAAATCTGTAAAAACAACGAACCCTCTCTGATGCAGAAAGAAAATGGCAATTTGTAGTGAAAATGGCATTTGTAGTGATACCATCTCGTCGTTCCGTATTTGTAAATAATCGAAAAAGTGTGTGTTGTTTATATTGCTCAGTATTTTCATAGAATTAACAAACTTTAGTTACAAAATACCGTAGTTAGAGAGTGTGTCAAACAGTTGCCAGGAACACTTCTGTGTCTTCCCATTATGTGGTAACTGTTGTGTTTATATAGCATTTGTACACTCCTACTAATTATTGACCTCCATTTGTTTTCTTTCAATTTGGGGAAAAACTGACAAAAGGCCACAATATCTCTCACATCAACGGGGTAACTGTTATTAAACAAGTTCATTAGCTATATATTTGATACTATACATATTTGAAGAATTCATTTTAACAATAGCTAATTATTGGATAGTAAAATACCTCTAATATTTCGATGACTTCCATCTTGTTCACCATATTGAGGGAGGAGGAGGAGGCAGCCAGGGGGACCTAGCACTGAACCAACTCCCCTTCGAGGATGTTTACTATCCAGTACATGACCTCGTTTCTGTGAACAAGATGGACCCATAGTCATGGAAACATTAGAAGTATTTTTAAAAACCCAATAATTAACTATTGTTAAAATGAATTATTTAAATATATTGTGGTCACTGTTGTATTCATAATTATAGTATTTGTACACATATCTCCAACTTAATCTTTTAGTACCAAAATGAAACATACTAATTGTTAACCACCATGTGTTGTTCATTTTATTTGTGTAAAAACTCAGAAAACGTTACAATATCTCTCATATCAACATTCTCAACAGAGTCTCTTTTCTCTGACGTGATTTTGACCATTCACAGAACCAGACATTTGCAAGATCTGCAAGAAGTTTGACTCCATACACTAGATATAGATATACATCTATGTGCATGCATAATTCCCACAATAAACCACATGAATATTGATATACACATGTAAAAGGAGTTAGTAATATTCTGAAATGTTGATAAATTGAGGAATATTTCATAATATTTTATATCGAAGAACTGTTATAGCAGCAAGAAAATCAATTGCCATCCCTTAAATATGAAATTTTAAATTGCTTCAAATTTTAGCCAGTTGAATTGAATCAATGGGAGTTTACATTATCATTCTCTTTATTTTGTAAATATAGTTCAAACCATACATCCAAGTTCCCTCATTCAAATAACTGCATGAACATGAACCACCACAATGCAACGATATTTTAGCAGGTTGTTTTTGTTGTTTGCAGTTCATTCTGCTGTTTACGTTGATAGACTTCAAGCGTAGTTTCTATGGCGACTACACGTTCCCCGTGGGGTACGACGTGCTGGGCTGGATGGTGGTGCTGCTGCAGCTGGCTGTGATCCCCGCCTACGCCATTCACCAACTGACCACACAACACACCGACCTGCCGCTAGGACAGGTTAGGCAGCGAGATTTAATACTTTACGGTAGAACCTCTCTATTAGGACCGCCTTTGGGACCAGTGCTTGGTGGTCTCAGTAGAGAGGTGGTCTCTTTATGGGGGTTCGTTTTGGTAGCTTTATGAAGGTTAAGGACCGTGAAAAGTGGTCTTATGATACAGGTGGTCTCTATATGGAGGTGGTCTTAATTGGAGTTTGTACTGTTATGTAGTATCTTATTTGAGGCATCATGCAATATCAGTGAGTGTGTTCGCCAACACTAACAATATTGCAATGCATCATTAACCATCATTTACAAAAATGTTTTGCATTTTCTGGCACATAATAACTGTTTTTTTTCTTCTGAACTGTACCACTCAACATACAGAGGTGCCTCTCTAATACGTCCACCAATGGCCAGAGACTGCTTTCATCAGGTGGTCTCTGCCAAGAGAGGGTCTTGGTAGTCTCGTTACAGAGGTTTGGGTTGCAAAACATGATCTGCGGTCTGTCGTAGAGGTTGCTTGGTGGTGTGTAACTAACACGTTGTACTTGTTCGCCACAGAGAATCAAGAAGCTGGCGCAGAAGTCGCCCAAGTGGGACGAGCACGAGCATCAGGAACACGAGCTGGAGGGTGCGGCAGCAGCAGCGGCCGGCGACGGCGAGGCGGAGAAACTCGCCCTTAACAACAACGTGTAACCATCGGCGGGATCACCAGGAAACAATGTGTTAATAAACTTGCGTGTGCATATCATGTGGTTACACTTGAATTTTGAACTAATGTTTTAGGGTACCCACAAGAGAAAACAACCTGTTTAATAATTGACCTCTTAATATGGCTCATCATGCCTGTATGCAGCTTGAAGAATTGACCTACTATTATTACAAATCCTTGAACTATTACTACGGTGTAAAATTAAAGTACTACAGAAACAGTTGAAGATGTGCTGTAAGAACATTAGATATATTCTATATTCTTTGGTGAAATTTGTTTGATATTGTTATCAACATTAACCAGACCTGTTGGGTGGTGTTTCATGTGTTTAGTTACTAAGTTGTTTGTTTCAACATTGGCATTTGTTATGCGAGATAAAAAATCTTCATCAACATCTTAACCTAAGTATATATTTATTTACAGTGGAAACTCTCCATGTAGCAAGTTTTGTACAGTGGATATACCTGCATTAAGACCAAAGGTTCTGTTCCCACAATTTATTGTATAAGATAATATCTACAGTAAACTTGTCTACATAAATGACAGTGAGCCAAAGGTGTACAAATACTACTAGTTGCAATGTCCACACCAAACCAAATTGCATTTAACAAATTTTCACACTTGAAAATAAGCTTTACAGGGATTGAAAACTATCATTCCCTGTTTACCAGTGTAGTAAACAGGTTATTTTCTCTGGTGACTATCGGAGCTATTCGTCATTCCAAGTCTCCATCAAATAAAAGCCGTGAGAGTAACTCCGAGCGTCACCAAAATAAGACTGGGACATAGTCTGTCGATTTATCTTAACAACTGGTTTTCTGCTGCTTATCTAATTTTCTGGGACTAAAGTTTAATGGTATGTGACTACAATAGATGTGCACGAAGATACGGTCTGGTTGTATGTATCGGTTTCGTTCCCTTCATCAAATGTTTCACGCATAGTTTTACTCCTCTAGATTTGATTTTTAGCTGGCGCTGCAAGACGAATTACATGGGTTGTTAAAATCTTTTACCGAATGATGATGGAACTGTCTACTCCATTAGGATACCATGTATATCAGTGCGACCACTCTACTATAGAATATAACTTGTCAGTTATTGTTTTTTTCACGTCGATGTATGTTTGTTCATATACTTTAACTAAACAGTGATTAAAAATATATTTTCAAACAACTGGTAAATTTCATTGTTTTCTTTATTTAAACCACTTCCTTTGTTTAATGACAAACTTATAACAAATGCATACTACATACAAAATATTATTGATCATTGTTAATTGATTCAACTATATACATATTTTAATGATAATAAATTACGGAACTTCTCTACATAATGACCATACTACTTGGTACATTGAGCTGCAATCACGTAACTACAACGTACGTGCGACTGGGTTTAGTCGTCCGTATCTCTCATTGCAATACTTAAAAATAGAACATGTAGATCTGTGTGCGTGTGTACAAATTCACGTCCTATTAGCTAACTGAATTATGTAAATAACAATTCTGAATCAACCTTAATTCTCATAACAAAACCAACAACAATTCGCACTGCTATTTATCACGTAATCTACAATATGTTCTAATCCATCGAAGCTCTTAGCCTTACTCTCCTGGTTTGTATGGGTTATAGTCGTCTTTCTTGAGTGAGGCGAGGGTGTGGTTGACCACCCTGTGGTGAGCGTCGTCCGCCCGGATGGACAGAACCACGTCCTTCATGGTGGCCGTTGGCTTCAGCTTCCAGTAATGTATGGCGAGCGGGGGCGCCAGCAGGTCGTTCCACTCCTTCATGGTGCCTCCATCCATCTCCTCCAGGAGCTTTGTGTACGTGACGACAGCCTCTTCTTCCAGGTAGCCCACCATCCTGTGGCAATACTTCGGACTTATGATGTACGCGATGGAGAAGAATCCTACAAACACCGTCTGTGCTCCAATGATGCCAGCGCGGAACTGGAGACCTGGGTTCTTGAGACACATGGCGGTCATCAAGTGCATGCGTTCGTTCTCTGCTTCTTCTAGCAGTGTGTGGATCCAGCCGTGGTCTCTTGTCATGGTTCTCGGCGAGTGCAGATGTCGGATCATGGCGCCCACCATGCCAGGGACTCCGGCTACCGTCTCCAGGAAGATGATCCTGTTCAGCCAGATGGCCTCCGTTCGGGGCTCTTTGTCAAATCCAGAAATCTTGTCAAATCCTGCACGCAAAAGTCTTATTGTTAACCAGGAAAGTCTGTCAATGATGCCGTTTGGCACCGTGTGTGTTATCTTTACACCCAGCACATCTTCTTTGCTCCAGATGGGATGAGGCAGCGGGTTTTCTTCGTTAACATATGGTTCATCAGACGAGGAACCAATGGCTTCTTCTCCAGGCTTGCGAGTAATCTCCCTCCATTTCTCAGCAGTAGGAGGAACTTGATTAACCTTCCTCTTAAAATGCTGTACCCTATCAGGATTTGAAATGTCTTTGTCGTACCTTTTTTCCTTGACACTTTTTACGTTTTCCTTGACTCTTTTCTGCAATGAGGTGTCACTTTCCTTTACCCTTTTAACATTTTGTTTCAGCTTCTCTTCTACAAAGTTGCTCTTACTGACGTGAATCATTCTTGCATTGGACGTAGTAATATTAAACATACCCTGAAACTGGCCGCATCTGTTGACGATGGTGGGCCGCAGGTTGAGAGCTCGGCGGAGAAGGTGTGAAGTCATTATGAAAGATGTAGCTGGGTTTTATCATAAACCTATATGAACGGAGATCTTTTTGTCATGCAATCGCCCCGTTTGTTTATTGACGTGTACAATGTACGTTCAGGCAGTACGTTTGACGTTCACGGGTGGCTGAAAATACGCCACGAATCGTACGTACGACGTACGTAATTACACGCATGCACGTATGTCTATTAGAGCGTAACTGATTATCAGTCCCAGGCTATCGTCTACCGCCTTATAATAAATACTCTTAGATTCGAAGTTAAACCCCTTGTATCCTTGATTGTGGCATAAAGCTTGATCGATCGCCATGGGATAGCTAAAAACGCCACCTGAGTTTTGTGAACCACAAATCGCCCATCTAAGAAAGGAGAGTGGACGGTTGTATGCTTATCTTGCAGCATCAGCATATCCCCTAGGTGCACGGAAGCCACCTGGATTCTGTCTAGGGCTAACATCCATGGCAACGTATTGATATACATATAACACATGAGAATTGTATGCAGGTTACTTTTAACATATTGACACGCAGAGATCTAGCTGTGGCATAGACTGTTCTCAACACGCTAGTTGGTGACAGTCTAGCCTACTCAGTCTACTCAGTCTCCGGAGTGTAACCCACGGAGTTGTTATATAAACAGGAGCAGCTTGTGCTCTGGGAGAGAATTGGATTAAATACTACAACCAAAGTTCTAGTTTCATTCATACGTGTGACAATATGATTTCCTTCTTATTAATGAAATATATAAACCCTAGGGACCACCAGGGCCAAAATCCAAAATGGTGATGGTGGTCAAGCATTTAAAGTTGAAGTAAAAATACTAATTCTATAGTCAATGATTGATTATGTATAATGAAACATAAAACAAAATGACAATCTTCATCTGGTCATTTAATGAATTCCATGAAATGATTTAATGAATGGGACGGACACTACATTAGACTAGCGGCCACTCTCTACGAGAGGCTTATATTTTATAAATTAGTGGTTTTTCTGTATGTCTAAAAAAGTGGTTCTTCTGTACTGATACCATACTTTGAAGAAGCACGATTCATAAAAAATATATAAAAATTCGATATTCATTATATTATACCATTTATCATCAAAATAATTTATATAATACAATGATACAAAATATAATTTAAAAAAAAAAAACAAAAAAAAAACTTGACCTCTCGTAGGTCTTTAGAAAATATGGATGTATTCAAAATATCGCATGCGAACATGCCTCAACTTATCCGTTTCCATGGCAACCTCCATGTGCACATACCCTTGAATGTAATACACATTTCAATTAATAACTTAGAATCTAAAGCACTTAGAATCATTAAACTTTTCACATATGTCGCAGATACCAGTGTTCAAATTGCAAGATATATGGTGTTCACCGGATTTCAAGATGGCCGCCATTTTCACAATAATATTTGTAAAGTTCTCTATAAATACAAATTTGTTCAGTTGGTGGTAGATCTAGGGCATTAGAAAACTATAGACGTGGTAAAATATTTGGTTGGGAACATATGTAAAACTGGTGGTTTCCATAATAATCTATATAGGCATATATACCTACTGAACAAAATGAGATAGGATGTAGCTTTCTCTACTGCCGGTTGGGATCCATCTTCTAAAAAAGTAAATGGCCCCTAGTCTATTGGCAGTACAGCTGCATAACAAGAAGATAAAAGTAACGCTGTGGTGGATATACCCATTAGTGACCATAACCTATTTGATATTAGCACGTTGTATAATCGTGTCATTACCAATTTGATATATAACGTGGTATAAAGCTCACAATCAGTCTTGTATTTCGACTGTTTGAACAATAATAGTGGAAGGCCTTGTGACACAAAAATTAAGTTCCTGTGCATTGAATGAAAAAGTTGCCAACACGCATCATTGGAATCGTTATACCCCAGGGCAAAAAACGTACATGGTGGCAATTCTTTTCTCTCACCCTAATGGGGTCACAGGGGGGTAAAAAGATCAAATCTTCATAAAAATGTATATGTCTTCTTAAATATAGCAAAAATTAACCATAAGGGGTTTTATCATTAGGTAGGAAGTTAGGTATGCTGAATCTAATTATGACATTAAATTTGATCTTGAACGCATCCTTCAAGTACCAATTAACACTTCTAATGCACAAAATTTGTGCTTTTCAATTGTCTCTGACAAAGTAAACACGTTAATCATAAGTATGAACTATATTGTTAATAGACACAATCTTAGGTGTGGAGAATATGCATATTACACTAAGCATGACCTAGGATGAATCCTTCACGGTCAAACAGGCACATGATTTTCATGACATATTAATTCAATTTCTTGATTAAATAACAGCGTTACAACGACACAATGCACCCTGATCGTATCATATAAAGTGGTTTCGGACACAACCAATACAGCACCTTCAGCTTCAGCTAGAAGAACATACACTGTTATTAGATTTAATATTTTCATCTTTCACAACACAAAAGAATTTATAAACGTTTGACAGTTTCGTCTGCTTCTGCAGACATTTTCAAAAACACTAGTGCGCATGTCAGGTCATGATTTACGGCCGCCGTACCCATCTGCGGCAAGCACTGTGTCGTAGACTCTCGCAAGCTGGTGGGCCCCCTTGTCTCTATTCATGGTCTGTCTGTGCATCCGGATGTGAACCGCTTCCTTTATAGCTCTAGTCATACCATCGCTCTCTCTGTCTAGAACTGACACCCCTTTCCAATCGATCTTGTGATTTTCTTTGTTGACGTGATCTGTGATGGCACTTTTGTTGAATTCTGTAGCAGACTCTCTTTTGGCAGCTCTGGTGAAATTCAACTTTTCATATTGTTCAACGTCTTTCTGATGTTCTTTTAGTCTAATACCCAGCTTTCTTCCTGTTTCCCTGATGTAAACTTTCTCACAAGATCCACAAGGAATCTTATTCACCACTTCACATGTTTCACTCATCTCTACTTTACGGCCGTAAACCATGACCAGACATGCGCAGTAGTATTTTTGCAAATGTCTGCAGAAGCAGACGAAACTGTCAAACGTTTATAAATTCTTTTGTGTTGTGAAAGATGAAAATATTAAATCTACTTAATTACCAACACAATGAACTCATTCAAGGATATACACTGTTATTGTAATAAGCATATTATTATCATATAAATATACAATTTATATACATTATATATAACTACAAAATACAAAAATATGTGAGTTTTTAAATATTTCTAATTATTAGATTATATCGGAAATACAGTAAATGCCATGGACTAGATAATAACATCACGCAAAGTGCACAGAATGATTTGTAAGTAAATCAGAAAAACACATATTCACACAATATCCAACTGGGAATTCAAAGTTTATAGTACACGGATACATACCAACATGCCTATTTACAGCTATTCTGATCTTGCCTCATCAACCTACAGTGTATGTCCTAAAATGTGTGTTGTATACATGTTTCAGCAGATTTGTTAACATCAAGAACCAACTATTGTAATGGAGAAATCATTTTGCTTTGTGTACACTTCTATGTACAGCAACCCCCCACCCCCGCCCGATTGCGCCCAAATTAGGACCATATCAAAAGCTTGGCATCAAAAATTCAATAAATGAAACAATAAAAAATCCATGAACTAATCCATAATCTATTATTCAAATCAGCTTAATTTGCTGCACCCATAATCTGGTTGAACGAGGCTACTTACATGTATAAAATTCCACATATAAAAATAGACAGTGTCAAAAGAAACTTGTCCACGTTCACATTGCACAATAATAGTTCACACACGTACATATATGATTCTATCCTAGATCATCAGTAAATACCTGGTTTGTCTGGTCTCCTTCAACTGTCAGCAATGTCTTAGTACTATAATAAGAGAACATGAAAGCTCTCTTGAAGCAATGTAACAGTGAGTTATCGATCCAAATTCTTAAAAGTTGACCTCTAGAGGCTAATGGAATTGCTGACAGCTCGTCCGTTACCTCCCGGTGATTTTGACACTCATTAGGCTCAATTTCGTTTTAGAGCAAGACTTCCAAACGTCCTCACCACTCTTACTTTGCTTCCTATGGGCCTGTGGCACATGCATCACCATTCTCACAAGTGGAAACATTGCTCTCTCCGCCGCCCCCACTTACGACGGAGTTGTAACTAGGTGGCGGATGTCGCATCTCGTCGTCACCACTGTTTACGACAGAGTAGTAGCTGGGTGGAGGACGCAGTAAAGGCGAGGCGAGTTGGGTGTGCTGGATGGAGCCGGCAGGGATGGGGAAGTGGGAGGGTGTGGGTTGTACCATGGGGAGGCCATGAGGACGGGCTGGAGCCTCTGTCTGCTGCCCACACTCTCCTGCTCCGTCACCAGTTTTCTTTGTTTTACATGCGCGTAAGCACAGAGACAACAAACATGCCAATATGCCAACAACGATGAATGAAAGCAACCATTCCAACAATTCTCCCATATTTGCTATACTGTTGGGAGCATGGGCGTGTCTACTGATGTCTTACAGTCCGAATGCCTTCATAAAACTATTCACAAAAATTTACATTATACTCTTGGAGAAGACACCACTTGCTCACACTATCCAATAAAGTATTTTGCATCATTTCTACCATGTATGTATCTCGATCGCGATATCATGTTGTGATGCTTTTTTATATGTTGCTTGTATTGAATGGTACGTAGCCTCTTCTGCGTTTACATATTGATATCCGTGTGCACAGCGGGATCAAAGACCGGCGGCTTCCCTGTCCTGGAGTCTCTGCCCACACAGCCGTCCGCCCCGGACGTCTCAGGAGCTTCACTACTGGCTAGTTCTATGGCCTGATACCTTGGTAGCAGATGTGACTCCATTGGCTGACCGCCAATTGGCACAGGGTAGTGGCTCGGTGTGTCTGCACACATGAAGGTCAGGCTTCGCTGGTACACAGAAGCGCGGTTCTTAGCGCACACTTTTTGCTTAAAATAACTCCTCACAGTCAGGATCACAGTCACAACAAAAACAAAGACGCAAAGACCAAGAAAGCACAAGCCAAGATGGCCCAGCGACAGCCAGTTCAGTCCGCCTTCCTCGGGCTCATTGTTCTCACCAAATCCAGTGGCGTTATTCCAGCCGGCCGCTGTGATAAAGCTGGAGTCAGTAACTGCAAACCCCATGTATGGTGGTGAAGAACTAGCATTAACTACCATACGGAGGGCTTTGTCTTATAAATGACAATAGCACCTCTCTACTAATATCGCAAAGGGGGACAGCCCAGAAGTGGTCCCCACAGAGAGTTGGTCTATTGAAGTATTCTTTAAATCCTGTGTTTGATGAAAAATTCCATGCATAAGTGATATGCAATTTGTTTTTCGTTCAGCGAGTCAAATGCGCCTTCACTGTAGTTTGTCACGGTTGGCTGGTTTGTGATACACATTGGACGTTCTTCTTCTTACAAGTGCCAGCCAATGGTCAACCTCCTGCATAATATAGATAATTACGATTATAATATCTAGGTAGTAAGTAGTAATTTTCTTTGTGTGACTGTTGTTTGTTAGTGAACAAATTGAATAACGAGTACTAGTAATTATCATAGAACTCATTATGTTATGTTAGTTTTTCTTCTCATGCCTAAATGAAAGGGAATCCACTAGAAAAAGGAACATAACAAATTAATGTAACATGGCATTCAATACATCTAACATTACAGATGTACGCTCTAACAGTCTAACAGTGCAGAAGAGATCAGCTGGGATTTTGCCGTAAAAAGTATTTATATAATTTGAAATATAGTAAATATAGTTACAAAGACCATCTACAAATGCAAATCACAGAAATAAACATAGCAGACTTTATTGCTGCTCTAAACATTTACAGGTTTACCTTGTTAATAGAGGCAGATATATTGTGATTACTTGACTTGAGTGTAAGTATCAACATTTGAGGAATCTTTCTTCAAGTCTATAGGGCTGTATCACATAGCCTGTGCTGTGACTCAAGTCCTGTACCTATACTAATGTGTCTATTTTCAAATCTAATTAAACGGTTTTCTGTATAATTAGTAAAATTAGATATCAACCAACTACATGATGGTCGGAAAAGTATGCCCTTCTATAATTCTTGAAATTAGCCTCAATATAACCACAGGAAACTTCCAGAATAAGGGTTATTATCTTCGGGGGCATACAGCTGATGCGATACCTCCAAATGATTTTGGCACTTATTTAGCTCAATTTTGTGTTAGAGCAAGACTTTCAAATGTCCTCACCGCTCTTACTTTGCTGCTTATTGGCCTGTGACACATGCATCACCATTCTCGCAAGTGGAAATATGGGTCCGAAAATATGTGCAGCGTCCCTGTATCCAATTCTATGACATTCCAACAAGTTCCTGTGTCATTATGATGTCCATTTAGAAGAATTGTGCACTTGACTCGTGTCAAAAGATAAGGATTTTCAATGTGTCACGTTGACACGTAAAATTGGCTCAAATAACATCTGTGTTGCTGTGTCACTTTTAACCCATGTAGGGCACTGAACAATGCTCTCCGCTGCCGCCGTTTACGACAGAGTTGTAACTAGGTGGCGGGTGTTGTATCTCGTCGTCACTACCTGCAGAGTAGTAGCTGGGTGGCGGACGCAGTAAAGGCGAGGCGAGTTGGGTGTGCTGGATGCAGCCGGCAGGGATGGGGAAGTGGGAGGGTGTGGGCTGTATCACGTGGCCCTTAGAGCGGGCCGCCGATGCCTGCCTTTTCCCCGCTCTGCAAACAGCTATCTTTGCTTTACATGCGCGTATGCACTGAGCCAATGTACATGAAAAAAAAACAATAGTGACAAGTGTAAGCGACCATTGAACTTCATTCCACTCTGTAGTTTGAACCAAAGTGGTTTGGCTGATTTCCTCCATTATAATGGAACTACGAGCAATAATCGGGTGTATCCATTGGCTTCAAGTTCGCGCAAAATCCTAAACATGCTGCTAGACCTCACAGAAGTCCTTCCCTGTCCTATTGGCTGACCGCCGGGTTGCACCGGGTAGTGGCTTGGTGTGTCTTCAAGAAGGAAGCTAAGGCCTCGCTGGTACACAGAAGCGCGGTTCGTAGTGCACCATTTTAACTTAAAATGACCCCTCACAGCCAGGATCAGAGTCACAACAAACGCGAAAGACGGAAACACCAAGAAATCACAAGCCAAGGTGGCCTGGTGACAGGCAGTTCAGGCTGCCTGAGTGAGGCTGAATGTCCTCACCATATCCAGTGGCGTTATCCCAGATGACCGAGTCAGTAACTGCATAGCTCATGTATTGTGGTGAAGAAATAGCATTACCTACCATGACCGAGGGCTTTGTCTTATAAATTACAGTACAACCTCTCTATTAAGAATGCACGAGGGACAGCCCAGAACTGGTCTCAATAGAGAGTTGGTCTTTTGAAGTATTTTTTTTTTTTTTTTTTTTTTTTTTTTTTTGGGGCCTTACATCTCGCCTGATACCTCCAGATGATTTTGGCACTCACTTTGCTTAACTTTGTTTTAGAGCAAGACTTCCAAACGTCCTCACCACTCTTACTTTGCTTCCTGTGGCACATGCATCACCATTCTCACAGTGGAAACATTGCTCTCTCCGCCGCCCCCACTTACGACGGAGTTGTAACTAGGTGGCGGATGTCGTATCTCGTCGTCACCACTGTTTACGACCGAGTAGTAGCTGGGTGGCGGACGCAGTAAAGGCGAGGCGAGTTGGGTGTGCTGGATGCAGTCGGCAGGGACAGGGAAGTGGGAGGGTGAGAGTTGTCCCATGGGGAGGTCCTGAGGGCGGGGCGGCGCTGCAGCTGTCTGCTGCGTTGCCTCCCGCGCCCCGCCACCGGTCACTCTTTTACACACTTTGTTTAAGCGCCAATACAACAAACATATCACTATGCCAACAGCGACGCATGTAAGCAACCATTCCAGCAATTCTCTCAATTCTCTCATGGGCCTTGTCCGCTGAGGTTTCACAGTTCAAATGCCTTTATAATACTATTAACAAAAAAGCACACTATACTCTTGAAGAAGACACCACTTGCTCACACTTTCCCATAAAGTCTCTTGCATCATTTCTAACATAGAATCACATTGTGACACTTTTTTTATATGTTGCTCGTATTGACTGGTACATCGCCTGTTTTGCGTTTACATATTCATAACCGACGTCTCAGGAGCTTCACTGCTGGCTAGTTCTATGGCAGGCTGATACCTTGGCAGTGGATGTGACTTATTGGTTGACCACCAACAGGCACCGTAGTGGCTTGGTGTGTCTTAACACAGGAGACTCAGGACTCGCCGGTACACAGAGAGTTGGTCTCTTGCAGTATTTTTTAAATCCTGCGTTTGATGATCAATGACATGCCAAAAAGATGCACTATTTGTTTTTCGTTCAGCGAGTCAAATGTTCATTCACTGTAGTTTGTCACGGTTGGCTGGTTTGTGATACACATTGGATGTTCCTTCTTCTTACCAACCTCCTGTATAATAATACATAATCACAATTATATCAATTACCTAGTAAGTAGTAATTTGCTTTGCTTATCTGGTGTTTGTCAGTGAACAAATAGAATAACGAGTAGTAGTAATTACCATAGAACTCATTATATTATGTTAGTTTTTCTTCGCATGCCTAAACAAAAGAAAATCACAATAGAGAATGGAACATAACAAATTAATATAATATAATGTATAATAGACCTACTTCAAATATATTCATCAAGATAACATGCCATTCAAATAAACATCTAACATTGCAGAATATACACTCTAACAATCAATGCTGACGAGACCAGAATTTAGATGCAAAAAAAGGTTTAAATTGTTTGAAATACAGTTACAAATACCATCTATACATGCAAATCACAGGAATAAACATAGAGAACTTTATTGCTGCTCTAAACTTTGACAGTTTCACCATAATTAAATGATTTATACATATAGTTGAAGTTATAGTTATGATACATTTGATCACTTTCATTTCCAAACAAGAACTGATTATTTTTTAGGAAATCACAAAACAAGTGCTAGATCTAGACTGTAGGAAAACTACTTCGTGCCGCTGTGACAATTACAAAATACTGCAGGAAAATATAACATTCATAACAAAGGGCCGTATCATATAGCCTTTCCCAGGACTCTAACCCTTGACCACCACCACTGATACAAGGGGAATGACACAGGAGTCTTGAGATCCATGTTCCACTATATTTTGACGCCTAATATATGTATCCATGTTCCATTATAATTTCTCACGTTCCATATTCCACTATGAAAATTACTCCAAGGAAACCATTTTGAACACAATTTATCAGCAATTCTTTATCCAGTCAAAACACGAGTAAAATTGGGTCAAAACACTGAAGAATCGCGAAAAACGCGCAATACAAAATTGAGGGAATTGCCATATTCCATGTTCCACTACGCTGTGTCACCCCCCCCCCTCGTTACCATCAGTAGTAGCGGTCCAGGGTTCGAGTCTCAGGAGAGGATATGTGATATAGCCTTCTGTCATACTCATGACATACCGTCAGATCTTACCGGGTATGCCTATCTTATTATTCTATAAGATATAAGAATAGACTTAAACAACATGAAATGTGGCACATTGGATTATACTATTATTTCAAACATATTCACTTCACTGTAAATTGTAAGCAGCAATAAGTGAATAAGTGTAATTAGACTGCAGTAACACTAAGTTTTTGTACTTGGATGACATTCCAAGAAGTACATCTGTCTAAGAATAGTTTTATCAAAAGTCACCTGTGCCGTACCTTCAAAGGTCAGCATTTACAAACTGGAGACCAAAAAAGTAAGGTTATTCAATATTGTATTTTATAATCTCTATTTTGCACTGTTTTAGGTTCACTATAAAGCGGTTAACGCTGTTTGGTTTAATTGCGGCCCGTCAATGTAGCAACACGCCGAGGCCCCGCTCTGCTATAATCATCAAGTTGATGGCTGCAGAGTATCCATACAAACTAACAATCAATTGTTCTTATGTAATACGCATGTAATACACTCCAAAACGATCTCTTTAGTAATGTTAAGGATGCACTTGACAGACACTGCTATAGCTGGGCGGGGGTTCACTGGGTAGCAGGGCATTGTCCTGCTCGCCGCCCTCACCCACAGCACGGTCACCATCTCCATCAGGCGGCGGCTGCATGATCTCCTCATACTCCGGTGGGGGGCGGGCTAACGGCGGCAGCACAACTGACGAGCTACCAGGAGGAACTGGATAGTGCGACGGCGCGTTGTTGAACGTTCTGGCCTGTAGCTGCATGGTGTCACTGGTTCCTCTCTGGGCAGCAGCAGCAGCAGCCGCCCGCTGTCTGCGGTAGCACATACATGACATCACGAAGCTGACGCACACGCCCAAGACGGACACTACGTACAGCAGCTCCTGCGAAGATTCATCCTTGTCTTTGGCGTAATCAAGCGAGTTCCTATGCGTATCCTTAGGGAACAGCCCGCGTTCGGGACAGTCGAATGAGAAGTACTTGCACGAGCCATCTTTGCAGATAGTGTGGAAGTCGCTGCAGTCGCAGAAGTATGCCATGATTTGGCACGTGCCGTCGTGACACCTAAACTTGCGAGGACCACACTGTTGAGCTGGGCAGCTCCGCGTCACGTGCATACACTCGCCGGTAGGACACCGCCGCTCAAAGTCTCCACACGTGCGGCAAGTGTCCCCTGCGGAGAGGTCAACGCAGGTGACGCGGTCTGGGCAGTCGGAGACACCTGTCACATTGCTGCCAACGCCTTCACTGCTGCAGAGCTCGGCACATGACACAGATATGGGGATGCACTTATCCTGCCCTGGACATCTTTTCAACTCCGTTGTTTGCCACGTGACCTCCCAATGCGGCGAACACGTGGTGTTGGATTCCAGCGACGTCTGGTTGTGATGCTGACCTGTGGTCACGTTGCTGCTCCATGACATATTCAGCATTGTTGCCAGAATAATCACACATATGGAAGATCGCACGCTACACATTTTGCTGGCCAGAAGCTGCCATATGTTCCAAAACCACATCACAAGAACATCTTTGCGACACGATATTGGTTCTTTTTGTTTCAATTATGATTGAAACTCGGGTGTTGATTCAATGCAAGAATAATAATGAAACGTGGAGAATAATTTTGTTCACGACCTCAACAAGAGTACATGAACATACGTTTTGTATAGGTCCACACTTCTGCTGTTGTGCAATGATAATTGTTGTATTCAGAAGTGTTGAGAGTCTTTGGGTATTCCAGTCAGCTTAGGGGGGAAATAGAAAAGCAATATATACATGAGTGCTGTAGTTTTTTTTTCAATAATTATAAACTACTTGATATTGTTACGTTTCTACTTTATATCCAGATGTTGACTTTTAAATCTCCCCTACCTTATTCAATATGATAATATATTTAGCAACTGGTTGTTTTTAAAATCGCTGATGCCTCTAAAATGTATCATATTAAACATATTCAAAGACAAATTAATGTGCATGTTCTTGTATTGCAGTAACATACTAAACGTCGGTATGTGAACGGGTAATTTTGTCGTTACTAATAATATGTACAATAATATGAAATAGGAATACTAAAACTATAAATGGTGAGTGACCAAACTACTACGGTTCACATGCAACACGAATGATGACGATATTTCTGCTGGTCATCAAGGCGGCTTCCCCAAACGGACTAATTCAGGCTTGTACAAATACACCTAGGGATTTTTAAAGGGACAGGCAGTGCAAATAACTCCAAGAATCAAATTGTTTCATAATCTTGAATTTTGATAGGAATGTAATGGACCCTTTATCAAGAGTTATTAAATATATTCAAAATAGATATAACAAATATTTAAGAAAAAACATCTCCCAACAAAATGAAAACGCTGTTGCTGCACATGGCACCACTTCCATGTCTCCCCCTGAAAAAGTGACCATGTTTATAGTCTTCACAGCATTCCAGCTACTAGTATGTGATCAGTTTATAACCTTTATCAGCCATGCAACACTTCTAAAAGTTTATGAATATTGATAAAAGGTGTTTAAATAAGAGTCTTCTTGTTCATGTTTGTTTATTTACAAATAAAATTTTGTGTCCAAATAAGAAACTAGCTACACAAAAAATGTAATCACAAAGAAATCAATAACTGAATAAGAAAACAATATATATAAACCTTTATATGACTAATTGGGATCCATTTATGTGATAGGCCTATAAAAGTTATATGAGACATAAAATTCAGTTATGCATGTCTCTTCATTCCTGTATGTACTACATTTTGACAATCATGAAAATACAGATCATTCTCAAATAGATTTTTAAAAACTCATTAAATTTGTATGATTTTAAAAAATAATCTCAAAATATATCTCATAATTACCAATGCCATAAATGAATGACAATATTCACATGAATCTTCAATATCTATCGTAAAAAATATTTAATTTTTTATCTATTCATTTACTTACTATTCATTTCTTTTTCGATTACTATTGTTGTATTCATTTTTCTACAAACAATATTTCACATTTGTCTTCAATTTTGTTAAAGTTGGAGGTAAAGGGTAGGCTAGCATTATAACTACATGTACTACGTTATAACTGGTTATAACTACTAGTTATAAATGCAAAAGAAATTGCAACTCTCATGGTATATCTAATAGTCTTTATAATTGTCTTTTGGGCAACGTTGTACATAAACTAATAAAATCTAATTTTATAAGATGAGAAATATGTAAACATTATTGATGGAGGTAGCCCATGTTGCATTTTTGGCACAACAAATCATGCACATTTCATATGATGACATCAATAAATAAATCATGCATAAAATAAAATCTATCAATATATCATGCATAAAATATTATTTGTAGACTAATTGTTCCCGTTTTGATTGTCTATCAATCACAGTATCATTAATATTCATATTATTACACCGTATACAATACAGATTTAATACCACAACACCATGGTTTGATACAACATCAATTTTCACACAGAACTGTATTAGTTGGACATTTACATTACAACATTCACAGCAGTTTAAATACAAGTGTCAAAATGCACATCATCAAGCCGCCTTGTCATTCTGAATCTTGGAATTCATAACAATATCCAATGGAAGACATATCCAGAAGGCTTTCACCTTCTTCTCCCTCGCAAACTGGCATTTTCATTGGCTTTTAGTGCACCTCACCGAACTTTCACACAAATGTGTAGTAAATGCATGATATCCACCGGTTTATCCTTCACAAACTACACACGTGTCACTAAATCACCCATCGCAAGAGCTTCATCATAGGATGGGGGCGGTGGCAGCACATTACAGTCGCCGTAGGACGGAGGTGGGGCAGGCTCATCATTTGCTGGCTGAGGAGATGTTGATGGCATGGAGGGGTCGGCCTGGTGAGCAGGTGGCCTTGGCTGGTGTAATGCTTGTTCATACATGGGAGGGTCATTGTCTGCTGCTTGTCCACCAGGCGGCGCCAATGGTAACGAGCTCTCGTTCTCACCCTCGTCGCCTCGTCTCCATATGCTGCCGCCCACCCCATCTGCATCAGTGACATGCTGATGACCAGGTACTGAAGGCCGCACGTACGGTGAGCCGCTGACATGATCTCCACCGCCGTTGGGCGGCCGGCGGTGGTTTGAGGCCTGTGACACCGGTGACCAGCCTGTGTAATGGACGTCCACCGAGATGCCAGCGTCATCATTCTGCGCCGCTTCTAGCTGCTGCAGGCGCTCACAGAGCTCTCTCCTCGCGTTCATCAGCGCCTCAATGCTGCTCTGTAACTCTCCTATTTGTGCTTCCCTCAACAGAGCTTCACTTCCTCGCAAGTGCTCAGCTTCTCGGCTGCACATGTCCCGGTTTCTCTGCAGCCTGAGTATGTTCCTGTCCAGACCTTCGATTTTCCGTCTCACATTTTGCCTTGTGTGGTATGTCGACAGCTCCACAGTCGACGGTTCCACATCAGCGGAAGGGCTGCGAGCAGATACACCGGAACTTTCATCCACAACGTCCTCCACATCGACTTCTCTCGCGTGAATTCTCAGCTCGTCAATGTGCTGAAGATTTCTCTCATACTGATCCAGCTCTCTGCGCAGACCCGCAGCCTGCCTCTCCAATCTCTTCTTCAAACAGCTTTTGATATAGAATCTCAAACACGTGCAGCAACACACTAACAGCAGCGTCATCACACCTGCAAATATCTTAACGTTGCGCTCTTCGGATTCCGTCAATTCATATTTAGCATTGTTCTGCTTCGATTTATCACCTTTGGGGTCCACTATTTCCACATTATAGCACTCATCCACGTGCTCGACACACTTCTGCTGATCGTACGGGCAGGGCACCAGATTTGGCCCACACGGGGAGTCGGCGCAGCGGATCTGTTCCCGCACGCACTCCCCGTCCCAGCAGACAACCTCGCCGGGCAGACACTGTCCAAAGCAGCGCTCCTCCGGCCGCACGCACGCCCGGTTCTCACACGAGGGCTCCTCGCAGCGGCCGCACAGACGCTTACACTGGCCGCAGTCCGCGTCCTGCCAGATGCATATTGTCCAGTAGCGCTCACTTTGGCACACTTTCTGGTCCCTCTTGCACACAACGCACTCGTGTTGAGGCGCCATCAGCAGGACGGTGGCGAAAAGCAGACCGATCAATGTACCGAGCATCATCACGCATTCTTCACCAGTGATTAATCTAGATGCGAGCTTCGAGTCCAGGACTCATTATTTTTCAATGCTAAGAATTACAAATTGGGCATCCCACAAGACCCATAATATATAAAGTGTGCTGTGGTTATGTCTGCCTCATCTCATTGTATTGGCCTTGGACACATTGTTTCAAACTGTACAAGACCTTAGGGATTCATTGTGACCAATTTCTAGCTTCTTCACTGCTTTTCACACACCTTAACTTCTAATTCCCTTCGTAATGTTATTGTATTGGTTCCAACGAGAATCTAAATGAATTAGAACACGTTATTTGTTATATTCTTAACACGTTATTTATCACGGGTGCATTTTCTAATGTAATCTTCAACTCAAACAGACTTTTCATTTGGCAAAAACTCTATCTTAATTAAGGAGATTTGATTAAACTCACTGTTGAATGTCAATGTGTAAAATAGTTTCCATAATTATTATCATGAGCATTATTCATTCAATGTTTATCATCAAACACATTATTCTCTCACATGATAAATGTTATTGCCCCACTAATATTTTCCGACGGTTTGATCTTCTTAGGGACCACCAATGCATGCATTTGCTGGCTCTGTCTACCATCATCACAAACTAGTTCATCACTACGTATTTTCACACAACCTCTGCCGAATATCCACATTTTGATTCGTTCACTAACTTTATCATCATCATATCCAAGTCTTAAATGTTGGACGTAATGCGAAGCCAGGACATGGTGCAAAGGTGAAAAGAGCGGGCATGTTCAGCTTGTATACACTACTCCAGTTTT
Organism: Streblospio benedicti; assembly: GCA_019095985.1. Lineage (NCBI taxonomy): Eukaryota > Metazoa > Annelida > Polychaeta > Spionida > Spionidae > Streblospio > Streblospio benedicti. Next base: position 17,905,346 of record CM032666.1, on the reverse strand, counting down.
AAATGTGAAATGCATGGTCTCATTTTTGGATCTGTGTCCAGAATTCATCTGTTTGTTATTTTCCTGCGGTCAAAGATGCCAGAAGCGTTTGTTTTGCATTCACCTGAAATGTTATTCGGTCATAAAAAAAGGAATGCTCATCTTTGACACATGCAGTAAAAATCCATCACATGGTTCTATTTATTATGCATCAAATACAGGTTCCACTAAGACTCTTTTAAAAATATCAAATTGCAAAATATCCAATTTCTTATAAGCAAAAGATGTAACTATTCAGTTTTCCTATATTTAATTTACATGCATTTATCAAGTAATTATAATCATTACGTCACAAATAAAAAAATTACCATACACTTTGACATCATGTTGGTTTATAAATAATGCATGAAAAAGTCTGTCATCGTTTAAAATATTTATCTAAAATTATGAAACTGAATTCAAGTAAATGAAACATACACATGGCACATAATATATCGGTATGTTATCAATTATACCTATTTTTCCCAACACAGAAGTTTGGAATACCTTTTTTTAGCCTTCTCTCTAGATATTGTGGCCTGACAAACTGCCCATGTACACAATAGTTTGGAAGAACTTGCAGAATCAACATAAATTATTGCAGTCAGAATCATATAGATACAGCAAGTACACGTGAGAAAAATGTTCGGTTCAAGCTCTAGTTTAGTGATTGGTTAGCGATCACTCTCTCAGTGTTATGTTAATGCAAACATTTTCTAAAAATTGTTAAGATTTTAGTCTTGCTAGAAATAAATTATCACATCCTGATATGTAAATAATAACAACAACTCATGAAAATAATTATATTACAATAATGTATAAACAACATTGTCACATAAAAACTCTGTAACAACTTTAAAATAATGATTACTTTGTTCACTTCGCTGCTATTTCCTTACACCATGCAGATATCTGTACATGTTATGACCATATAAAACTATGATTCACATTATGATTTCTATTCATTCTCTAAACACAAAGTACAATCGTATACCCATGTATGCTATAGGTTTATGTGTCATACATAACGAAGAATTCTATAAACCATGCAATACAAGAGTTTTCCATGTGCCAGTAAAGTGCCTGCTTTTGACTAGCACATTTCACAATATATTTGAAAATATTTGTTAAAAAAGCCAGGTCATTGCACTCTGAGGATCAGAGGTTCAGAATGTTCAGAATGAACTGAGGATCAGAGGTTCATTCTGAACATTCTGAACCTCTGATTCCATCTGAACCTCTGATCCTCAGAGTGGACATACATTATTTAATATGCAAAATGAGTGTTCTTCATTTGTCGCAACTCAAACGTCTTTAAAAGAAAAAAAAAATTACAAACTGACATTTAGGTTGTTGTTTGTCTTTTATGATACATTAAAATGTACAAAAGCTTAATACAGTTAGAACTTCTTAAAGTGACCTAGAAGGGAGTTAACAGAAACTTAAGATAAGATAAGATAAATTTATTGGCTTTACAGAATTTGTTGTAAATATGAGTAATAAAAATAACAATAACAACAATAATAATAGATCATTAGAACCCTATAATTGATAAGTGACATGGAAATCATGAAATATTTGCTTGAGCTATCTGCAATTTTGATTTATATGAAATGGATAGGGATAATTCATTAGCCCAGGAAGGAATTTATTGTGAACATGTCATAGGATAATATAACAAAGTATGACAACTGAACAGATGTCATAATGCAAACGTCAGTAATTGATAATGTACAGGATAGTCGTCCATTATGCTCTCTGATCAATATGTCCAAATGCAGGGAAAATATTTGGTAAATACAATGACCAATTATTACTTATCAATAACACTCATCTGCAGTTTTTTTTAGTTCGCTATATCTAACCTTAAACCTTAACATTAACCTTCATAGAAATGCATATCGGTTATTTTAAAAGCATTTGTGCATGTCAAGAGCATCTCGTATTTTTAATGTGCTTATTTGACAATAATCAAATTCGACAAATAAATTTTTAAAAATATGATCAATTACATTGGCCAATTAAAACAGAATTCATAAAAGAAATCTGCATTGTTGTCTCTTTTCAAACAGATTTATATATTCAATTGAAAATGACCCTTATTTTCATGAATATCTATATAATATATTCATCAGCTTAGATGTTCAAACATATCTCATATTTTCAAATTTCTATTTAATGCATTTGTGCTTCCTATAATTAATCTACAAGCATTAAGAACATACCTGATAGTTGCTTTTATACATTCGAGTTTAATGTATAAAATAAAAGCTCATTAAAGATGACAAAATTGACATCAGAACCGTGGCATTAAATATTCATATTCACATTCTTACACATCAAAATTTACAATGTATGCACTTAATTGCATAAAAATGGATATTTAGGAAAATCACTCTATTTTTTCAACAAAATTAATTAAATAAAATACACAATACTATATAATGATACTTTTTCCCCTTATACATACATTACACAAAGCAAGATTTGTACAGATGATCTATCATGAACATCCACTTAGATGAGGGATTTCTACACACAGCATATCTTGACTCCCTCATACATACATTATATATACATTTATGTATACATTGTATACATTATACACACATTACATAAAGCAAGATTTGTACAGATCTATCATCAACATCCACTTAGATGAGGGATTTCTACACACAACATATGTTGAATCCATCATACATACTTATACATTATTATGTATACATTGTATACATTATACATACATTACATAATGCAAGATTTTGACAGATCTATCATCAACATCACTTAATGAGGGATTTCTACACACAACGTTTAAACTGTTGAATCCATCCATTTAATGAGTCGGCTATGAAAGCAAATTACATGGAAAAGTGTGTATTATGGCAGTATTCAACTTTGAATTCCCGCTTTCTAACATTACACTCTCAAGCATATTTCTACCGTGATAGACAGAGCCACTGAATGGGCAAGCGGAAGCTTCCCTTTGACACTAGCTTGAGGGCAGAAAGACCCTATCGCCAGCAGAGTGCTCTTTCAATGTTCTGGTTCACATCGCGAAAACATATAAGTTCGAAACTCCACAAAGAGCATGAGTCGAAATGTTTGAGTGACACGTAAAATCACAATACCAAGTAATAGCTCAAGGTGTTTAGCTTTTAAATGTTATGAGTCGTTCAGTTATATAGATCATGGGATCCTGAAAGAATTAAGTAAGGCATTGCTTATCAACAAGTCCATTTATCCTATACTGGTACAATATAAATACAACATTCTTATATTAGCATATTGTGAAGTGGAACTTTCAATTATGTGGCACCATAAAAAGGTCGACAATATTTAGCATTCACGTACTCGAAGGTGTTACATTCAAACTGCCGTTTTGTGGTGTGGTCTCACAGGCTGCTTCAGACTAAGGTGTTCATCCTGCGTGCTTCCTGATGCCCAGGGCCCCACAATCGCCGGCGGAGGCTTCACTCTGTGTGGGACAGGGAAATGGGATGGCACATTTTGGAAGACTCCCTCCCCGCCGCGTCGACTGGAAGCCTCGCCAATCATTGCTTCTTGCTCAAGAGCAGACAACACGCGAGGTTTTTTCGCACAACACACACGGCACTTCTTCCTCGTGAGACAGTACACGAGAAAAAAGGCTATCACCATGATCACCAGCACTGGAGCGTAAAGAACCACGGAGGGAATTTCACCGGGCTCCACTTGCGCCGCATTATAGATGCATGAATACGACGACACTGCACAAGAGCCGTCAGCACACAGCACATCCCCGTAATCGCACTGGCAGAGTTCCACCGATTCCACGCATGAGCGATCCTCGCACACAAACTCATCATCGTAGCATGGCTCCAGGCACCGAGCCGACGCTGGGATACAGTGCCCGCTGGCGCAGCGGCGCTCTCCCAACAAACAGAATGCGCAGACTTTCCCTTTCAGGTAATCGATGCACGCTCCATCTTCACATTCATGCTGGAATTCACTACAAGGGGGACAGTGCCGGTCAAAGTCCACACACGAGTCATCACTGCGGCAATGCTTCAGCTGCGCATCAAACGGACAAAGTAGAGCCGTTCGGTTTATCGGCGCTGGACGGTTGAATTCATATTTGTTGGTGCTCGAGTCCACATTAGAGACAGATGATGACAACAGTGTCATTACTGAGCACGATAGAAGCACGAAGAGCGGGTCTTTGTGAGCAAACTTGTGCATGATTAATGCAATGTCGGACGAGGTTCATGGACTATGTCATATGCTCTTATCTTTCATTCATCTGAGAAAAACTTTTTATTTTCATCTTTATCTGTTCGCAAATTGAAATTTTGTGTTTCTTGGTGGTTTTTTCTTCCAATTTATATCCTCTTAAATAAATGACGCTCATTACATACTCAATAAGGGTGATTTGTTGTAGAAATTAACCGACGACACCAACCACAACCATGCTTCAGCAGGTGCTCAATATTTTGGTGCTGTATTTTATAGTCCTTTTTTTCTATTTAATTGCACTAGTTGATACAATGGCATACCATGTAACATCTATATTGGTAAGTGTCAAAATGTTCACCAATTATTTCCACTTAATTAATTTCTTTATGTACATGAAAGACTAATTCTTTGAGCCCTTTTTCTGCTTCATCATTTAATCACATTTATTTCTGTTCATTTCTGTATTTGACATTGCCTTATTTAGTTTTGTTTATTTTTATAATTTGCATTGATATGTTTACATTGTTTTCATTTTCACTGACAACATTTACATATTTGTTGACCATAAGGGATGATTACGTCTTTCCAGGTATAATTTTTTTACTAATTATCCAACAACTTCAACTCACAGCATCATGCTTCTTCTGATTATGACCTTAAGTCTTCATCAATAGGTTGTCTTAGCCCAATCAAATTGGTAGGTTAATGAAAGCTTACTGTTGCCATTCTTGCTTGTATGAAATATGGTCCATTTGGATGTAGACAGGAATTCCATCCATTACGATTGACACAATTGTCCTTTTTTTTTCTGGAAATGAGAAAATCTCATCATTTCCCAACAAAATCAATATTTCATTGTCAAACACAAAATATCCATGATGGTTTAAATATACATATCTTAACAACTGTCTCATGAACGGAGATACTAATCAATTGAATAAATATTTGAGAACAATTAAATCATTATGTTAGTAACACTTCATTTATTTGGCTAGTGAACAATTGTTTGAAAAATGAGTAAAATCTATTGAATTAAAGTTTCAACTCTTGGTATGTTCGATACTGTACAATCATCTAGGAAAGACCAGAACATGGGTTAGTAAATTATTGTAAGAATATTCAAAAAACAAGACTTGAGAAGCAAAGTGTTAGGTTTAGTTATGTTTAAATCATAACCATTTATTCAACAATCAAGATAAATCAAATTGAATTAAAACACAAACTTGTAAAACACCAAACACACCAACACCTATTTTTAAAAGAAAACAATTAATAAATAGTATAAAATAATGTAATTACCTGTTTTGTGTTTAATCAGTCACCATTCTTCATATCACAACAAACATTAAGCATCAAGCAACATAATTGATCAACCTTGTATCTTTTTTTTACAATTATTTCAATAATCTTCTAGGATTCATATTACATGCCTAAGTCTATGAATGTTTGTGTCTTGAGACTGGATCTATATTCCTGGAGCTTTATTCCAGCCGTCGACTTGTACATAATCCTCTGTCTCAGAGGTATAGTAAACTTTGTGTTACACAACCGGATCCATTTCTTGAGTTCATGATTCAGTCTCACGTCATGATAATGTATGTTGCTCAGCCCAAAGTCACACAGTGCTCAATGCTGGATACTCACCACAATATTTGACCTAGTTTTTTGTATTAAAAATGAGAGAAAGCATTCTGACTACTTAAAATATGGAAATATTATAAAATGTTAAGCAAAGAGTCGAGAATAAATGTTAGCAGTATATCTTTTTATATATATTAGGTATCAGTGAAGAAAATATAATAGATTGTATTTTGCATTTTCGATTTCGAAATAACTTATTTCCTCTTCGAATTTTGATTTACCACATTATTTTCTGTACGCCTATCTCGTCGTTTCCTTGTTGTGTTTTGTAGAAGTGTAAAATTCTTGGTAAATAATATTATTTGTAAAGCCTCCTTTCACTATAAATAGGTTAAATACATCCGTTATAAAGCCAGGTACAACCTGATAATGTTAGTAGAATTGATAGATTGGATTTTCACTGACGCTTAACAGTTAAATATCATGCAGGAAGTCATGTGATTCGTGAGACTGAACTGCCTGCTCGACAGTTTGTTTATTTTGCTTTGCTAGTTGCTTATTTGAATGGGGACTAATCGTCAGCAATAGGTATCTATGGCTCTTTAGAAGCCACACAATAAACGTTAATCTCCATGTAAAAAAAATCTTTGAACTACATAGAAAAGCTTTCTCTTTCTAATGGAGAAAGATCGAAATGGTCCTTGGTGGTACAGTGGTGAACGCATGCGACTAACATAAGGGATTTGCCTGCATTGCGAGTTCGCGGCCCGCCCATGGCAGACTTCGTGTCGCCAAAGAGTTAACATCATACGTCTACCACTGCAATGCCGATCACCACAGTGTGTCGCCACAGTACAGTATAATACTAGGCGGTAGCACGCAAAAGAACTCACCTAGCTTGAAAACGATAGCTAGTGTGATCCCTCCACACCCCAAGGCTCAGTTGTTACCTAACCTGGCTCTGGAGGTCAATGTACCAACACCATGTTGCCTCCCTCTACTATTATCATCAGCAAGTTGATGGCTCCAGAGTATCCACACAAACAAACAAATGTGATCCCAGATGTTTTTCTATGGAACTTTTAATAGGGCCGCCTAAAAATACGGACATGTCCCACAAGCTTCAACAATAGTCTATTGAATAGAGATGGAAAAAAACTAAGCGGGCACATACTAAAAATGGATCCACTATCTATTTATGATTGACGATCAGTTACTTGTAGTTGATCTAGATGGTTTGCTTGTGACTATGGATCTACTCAATCAATCCTTCATCATCTAGATGTTTGCAACTTCATTCAGGGTTAGCATTAGTACTCATATTTTTTGCTTCCAATGGGACTACACACTCTGAAAATTTGGAGTCCCACCCTAAAATTTTGGAGTCCCTCTGAATTATATACTATCCGACGAAAAAAGCAATGTTTATTGTTATATTGTGTGTATGCAATATAACTCATAAGTGGCTTGTCTAATGAGGATCAGTATGATTTCATGTACTGCAAGTAATCGATATACAAAAACGTGTTCAGTAATGAGATCTACGTAAAAAAAAAATTAAAAAAAGACAAGACAGATCTAGATCTACCTACTTGAACACACACGTCGTAAGAAATCGAGACTAAAATACCGGAACTCCGATCGAGACCTTTTCATCGTTGCTTCATTGACAATATTTCATTCCGAACACCGTTCACAATGACAAAGATGGCAGCACCCATGCAGATGCGAGGAAGCAAATATTTTGGATATAATTATGTTTAACAGTGTTATATAGTTGCTGAAGTTTTTGAGTTCGTCCCATGTGAAGTAGTGACTTGAAAATTTCCCGTCCAAGTGTCATTTACCGCGTCCTTTTGATACCGGGACGGCGTTATCTCCAACCCTGTTCATTTTTAACTAAGTGATTGATTTTTCAGACGATGGCCGGCTGTTTGGATAATTGCCAGTGTCAGATGCCAGAATGGCTGGACCTCGGTGACAGAAGAAACCTCATCGCATCCATCGTTGGTGGAGGCATGGTACCTATTTATTTCTTTGATTAATTTTTATGTGATGAATAATAAGAACATCATATGTCAGTGTTTGTAAACTTTATACCCTTTTGCGAATTTTAATGTAATTGGTTTGAGATTGGATATCACAGATGGTCTGATTGTTGTGGTTATTTCCGTCTTGTATGTTTGGTGACTAATTTGGAATTTTAGATTTTCTTACAAATTTGGAGAATAATTTAGTTTATGATTTATTTAAAGCTTTTTCCAACATTTGTATACACCAGTGTCCTCTTCAGGGGAATACATTTTTTTTTCAATTTATCTAAATATAGACTAAAAAGGCTTATGTGTTTTTGAAAAATCTTTAAGTACATCATAAATTAAATTATTCTGCAAAAATATTCTATATTCAGTCTCCAGATACAGAATAGGACAAAAATAAACCCAACAATTAATATCTTATTTCTGTACTTTCTTTTCTAAGTCAGAATAATACATTACATGCAATGAAAAGTCAGTTACAATTATCACAGAAAAGTCATGAAATATTTGCATATATGTCAAGCGTCAAGGAATATTATTAAAGGTCAAATGTTGGGGTTTATTGCAGGCCTCAGAACTTCACTTTCTCAAAATGTTAAACAGGGAATAATTCTATTTTTTGTGGTTGGGAAATGTTGAAGACGTTTTTTTTTAAATCTCATCAATATTGAACTATGGTGAAGTTTTATGTGAGCGTCGCTAATGCTGATGGTGCTGATGTTGCAGTTCGCTGTTGGTTGGTGGATTATCATCGACGCAGCGGCTGTTTACCCAAGTGAAGCAGACTTCCCTAAAGCGTGTCACACATGTGGAGTGTTTGCAACATTAGCGTTAATAATGTAAGCATCTTCATGTATTTGTTTACTTTTAAGTTTGATGGTTTAGTTGTTACAACGTAATATGGACTAAGATAGATAACTTTTTCTGATTATGTTGTTCAATGATTACTTATTTTTAGAGTACCCATGGCTATTGAGGAATATTATTTCACTGTCACGAGTGTGTAAATCAATTATAGCATAAGGTATAGGGTGTATTGGTTTCCTTGCAGGATAAATTCGGTGTCAAATGGACAAGTTCGAGGCGACGCATATACAACAGGCTGTTTAGGCCAAAATGGTATGTTAACTACTAATAATATATTTGCAAATATTCATGAAGTTAATATAAACCCATGTATAACTTTCAACATATGTATATTTATAAATATGGTTCAAATTTGATTTTTATAACTACTGGCAAAGTTTCCCGTAGCGAAAATTTGAACTGGCTAGTATTGGTGGCAGTGTGGTCACTGATACCTACTTTACAATAGATGGTTTAATATACTTGTTTACTCTATAATATATTTTTTGTTTATTATATTATGAACAAATAAAATCAATATTAAATGATAAGTTTTGTTTATAACATTTTAGTATTTGATCAATAAATGAACGAAATGTACAAGTAAATTTCCCCAATGATTGTTGTTTAAAGAACGCCATGATTTTATTAGAAAATATATAATGCCGAGTTGACAAAAATACTGATTGCCAAAAAATTCTTTCTGACATGATTTTGAAATGGCAAAAACATGAAATCTACTGCCAAAATGTCAGTTAGCCAGTGTGCAATTTCAACCCTGTTAATATTCTGGTTGTCAAAGTAATAATAATAATAATGTTACATTTCTATAGCGCCTTTTCCTACGCTCAAGAGCGCTTACAACCACAATTAATATGGACATTATAAACATATAATACATATGCATGTACTAGAATTCAACATATACAAGACTGACAAAAATGGAAAAAAAAATAGTGAAAAGCTTGTTTAAACATGTATGTCATACCATTTTCCCTGTGACCTATATGTAGGAGGGCGCGTGTGGCAATAGTTTCCTTCATTTTGTCAATTTCATAGAGCTATGTTCAAAATTGTGATGTTGTTAGTCAAATTTTTATTTCAAGATATTAAGTGATGGAAAAACTAATATTCTGCAACTTCATGATAAATTAAATGAGACCTATATCTTAAAGGTTATGCTCAGTGGCCGACCAAGTGTGCTTGTAGAGAAGTAATATGATGTGTAATGGGCATTCTGAAAATATATTTCAATTAAACAACGTATTGACGCATGTAGAGCAATTTAGATACCACAACATAAACAGCCAGCTAGTAAGCAATACTAAGCATCAAAACACGTGAAGCAGCAAATGTAAACTGAATGATTTTCGTCAGAAGTAACTTGGACGGTGCACGTAAGAAGCCTCCTATCTCTGCCATGTTAATTGTGACGTCTGCCGTTGGAAATCCACGGAACGCCTGGGGAAAATCATTCGATTATGCAACATCATGTGACCTCGTTTTTTAGCTAACAAGATATCGTGGTATTTTTATAGGTGTAATATATAATTAAGGTGAAAAATATTACCATTATTTTCCTTACACTTCCAATGGAAGAGACATCGTTTATTGATCCTGGAATTTACAGATCACTTTTATTTTTGACTGAGCATTATTTTTAACCTGTATCTTATGTTTTATCACTATATAAATACAGTACGTTTAGATGATTTCATTACACTGTAGGTGCGCGCGTGTGGCTGTTCCTGGGCTTTATGCTCGGCTTTGGGTCGCTGATCGCCGCCTCCTGGATCCTCTTCGGCCTCTTTGTCGTGCCCGGTACGCTCAGTAAAACCCAAGAAAATCATCTAATTTTCTTTTTGATTATCTACGATCGTATTTGTCTAGTTTCTCAGTACTTTTTGTTCAAGTAAGAATTCTTATTGATTTTTCTCTGAATATGAAGTAAATTTTATTATTGTACGGGGTTATTGCTACTTGACAATGAAGAAATATACTGAAAATAGCTCTTTCATGGTACAGTGTGTTAATTCAACACACATCTTGCAATTTGCGATTTTATTGAAAGTGTAAAATTGTCATGTTGATCGAACATTTCATATCTTTATTTTAGCCAAAGATCCCAACTGGCCTGGAGTGGCAGTTTTCTTGCAGAACGCATTTATCTTCTTTGGGTGAGAATCTCTAATTTACTCTGTTTTTTTTTTTGTTTTTTTTTTCCATTCTTCCTGCATGACAAACTACATACTTGGCATGTATCGAATCAGGCAATTATTTTATTTGCAACATTTTGCTTCCAGAAATATATGAAATATATTTTGTGCATTCAATTTGTAAAATCTTTTCAATGTAGTAAATTACTTTTCAAGTAGTTTCTTTCATTGTGTCAATTGCACAGAGCTATGCTCAAAATTGTCATGTTGTCATTTTTATTTTAAGACATTAAGTGATGGAAAATCTAATATTCTGCAAGTTCTTGATTAATGAAATGATAACCTTTATCTTAACCTGTATCTTATGTTTTATCACTATGTAAATACGTCTAGATGATTTCATTACACTGTTTGTAATTTAAATTAAGATACGCGATATCTGTTATGTACCTTTTTTGTATTCTTTGTAAGTGACTAATAAATCCTGAAGGGCAATGTATACTTTGTGCATAATCAAAAGTTTTATGATTTGTATTTACTATATCACTAAAATAAATAAAAATCAATCAATCAACTTTAACATTAATTTAAAACTGTTACATATATTTTATTTTAGGGGACTGATCTTCAAGTTTGGCCGAAATGAGGATTTGTGGGGCATATAAAAACAGCTGACACTGAGATGATATTGAATGCTTGCAGCAATACTCGTAACATGAGAGGACGTGACTGTCAAAAACTCAAAAACATTAAGTAGGAAGCAAATGATCAGAACTTACTTGTGTATTTGAAGTGTTATAGAATTCAAAAAAGCTATTTTTGTTGTGAGCACTATTTTATTTTTGCATTTAAACAATTTAAGAATGTGTTTAGTAGGAAACATGACAGAAGCTTTTACCAAATTCAAGTCTGACAAAACAAAATAATTTTCCTATGTGCTGTGATACACTTACCATAAGCTATTGAAAGAATTAATGATTATTCCATGGTGTATAACGATGACTTTTTAATTGTTGCTAGAGACTTATATAAATTTAACCATCAAAATAGCCTAATTATTTATTCATGTTGAAGTAAAATAGTTTGTTTATTTTGCTGATTTTGCTGATTTGAACATGAGTAATAAGAACAAAAATATTTTAGAGGATTGATGCATTGTGTATAGGATTTGTGTGTATAGGATTTGAATGAGCTGCTGCATGTTACGGGAGTGTGTATGTACTAGTAATTATTGAAAGTGACATTGTTGATCATCCTCCAATCTATACTTTCCTCCATATGTGATGTCATTTTTCTGACTGTCGTGCATCTTTTTATATCCATAATTTTTCTACATTTGTGATTGGTCTGTATATAACTTTTCCGAATCCAAAATCTACTATCAAACGCCTTTGACGTTGTATTTGCAGTCTTCAACTTTCAGTCATTAACTCAGCCATAATGTCTAACCTAGTTTTGTCAATGCTTTATTATATACAAGATTCAGCGCTATAAAATAATAACAGCTACATTTATTTTCTTCTGTTAGTTCATAATTGTAAATTTGTTATATATAGATTATACAGTGACTAATATAATTCATGGTGTAATTAAAATTTTATACTGTAAAATTTGTAAATAAATAATTTATTTAAATGCCTATCATTTGTCAGGTTGTTTATAGACATATTAAGGCAAGGAAAATATGATTTTATTTTTTGTTATTAATTCATATTAAGTTGAGATTCTGCATACTTTTTCTTTCTAATTCTCTCCAAATCCTGCTGCATACTAAGCAATGATCTCGATGATCGTACAATAAGCAGTTATAAAATTCTCTTTTTGTAAATGAAATTAAATCAATTTATCAATCAATTTATTGTTTGGACAATTATGTAACAAGTGAACCCTATTGGGAAAAGATCACAGAATTCTAAGTTTATTTAAAATCATGCCTATGAAATAACTTACAAAAACAAGATTCACGACCGTGTGAACATTAAGTATAAAATTTTTTCATTGAATTATTTTGAATATATATAAGAAATAAACAAAAAATGTTAATTTTGTATCAAAAAGTAACATTGCAGTGACGTGTAATTCTTTATTATTCATGACATTGAAAATATGTAAATTATAGATTAAAATAATATTTGCAGTACTTGAAAAATGCAATAGTTAGGATTTCATATCATGTAATAATTTAGATTAACCCTTGCTGATTTTCTATGGACTTTTTTCAAGTACATGATTTTTTGTCTGATGTACTTCAAGGTGTCGCACGTGCACGCACAGAGGCTGTTTTGTTTCAATGATCGTACTTGCATGACAAATAGCCTTTTTTGGTTTATGGCATACACGAGAAAGTTCCATAAGCAGGTGATGTAACCATGACAACAGGTACTCTGTGTCTTGGGGACTTCCCATTATTACTGAAAACAACCTTAATGTCCCAACAAGCTCAAAAGACTATAAAAGTTGGAAACCAGCATAATGGCTATCACAGTGTAATATATTTCAATCCTTAAACACCGCTGCTGCTCCAAATAATTAAATGACATGAAATAAAGCAAAAAGTGTACTGCCATGAAAATAATTACCGTACATTGCATTTGAGCCAGACTTCCTCAATGTGATCAAATAAAATTACATTTTTCTTAGAATCTATCACATAAAACATTTTCTATGAATGAAGGTGCTCATGAAAATACATGAATGACAAGAATGTGTTGACCTGTTTAAAAACACTGATTTAACAATGTATAAGAAATACGTGTGTACACATGGCAACAAAATTAACATTTTTACAATATATATAAGCACTCGTTAATTAATATTTGCAACATCACAGGCATCTAAATCATTCCGATTCCTGTTCTTGTGTAACTATATTCGAGTACTAATTAACAAAGTATTGCATCACATAATTGCTTCAAATATTCCATCCGCTAATATTGAGAATTGTAGACTACCATGATTTGCAGCATTACAGTTTGGATTTCAACTCAAATTTGAAAAAAATAGTGCTCCATGTCGCAGTATAAAAAAAAAAGTTCAAATTTATTGCTCTGACTCAATGACAGCTCGCCCAGGAAAAAAAACATTAAAAAAATCCAACAAAAACAAAAGGAATTGTGTAAAATAAACAAGATTATAAGAAAACATTTTTCTTTCAATCATATAGTGTGCATCCACATTAGGTGTGAATTTTACCCTAAATCCTCGCGTTCTGTTGTAGTAGCTAAAAGCTACAACCAGTGGATGGCTGCAGAGAAATCGCTATAAATGCATTTACCTAATAGCACAAATATTTACATACATACGAAAACCAATACATAAGTATTATGAATTACAATGTTTTCAAATCAAGCATATTATTACTAATTAATATCATTGGCACAGTCTACAAAACTAAAACCTATTTTGTACTTACTTTTGGGTCAAAAGTGAAATGCAAAATCAAACGCAGACATGATTAATAGTTATAAAACTGAACCAGAAATGAAAATTACTTTTTAGAGTAATTGTTAAACGAAAACAAAATTTCTATCAAATTGGGTTCTATGGTACATGGACAACTGTTCAGAAATAGAATTTTCTATTTCATGAGTACAATTTGAAGATTTAAAACAGCACTAATTTCAATTTGAAAAAAGAAAAAACTTGTACATACAATAGAAACTGTGGATGAAAAGAAGACACACTGAACAGCATAATACAGCCAGAACCCTGGTGCTTATTACATCTACACAATGTTTCCGTAGTAACCACCTGAAACACAGCGATCACCCAAAGACGCCAAACTACATTGACTGTGTTTATAAATTCAGTTGTCACCTACTTCAGGCAAGATGTTTTCAAGAATTTCAACAGACTGTCGCTGTTAATCATACTGCTCAGACGATCAACCATTCCCATCGGTATATTATCACTCGGCACAATATCGCTGAATATTGATACTTGCAAATAAGGCCAACGTAAAGTTGCTGTATTTTGAGCCCAAATCATGTGATTGATGGCCAATTCAAGTTCTGATTCTGAGAACTATTATTTACAACCAAACGGTGGCTGATGCAGACACAAAACGGATCTTGCTTGAAATGATATTTGTGTAAACTAGACAAGCAACTTATTTGGTTATTCTGAAATTATTTCTGATACTAGAAACTGTCTAGTTGAGATGACCCTGAATAAAACATAATGCCCAAGAAAAACATATTGAAAAAAAACAGCCATTGAATTGAGCAAATAAAGCAACCGAAATTAACATTTGCTGTGGACAAAATCAAAAACCTTATATGCTGACATCAAGTTCATGGAGTAACATTTTCTATCATATCCAAACAAATGCTATGGAATATCAATTATTCAAAATAAAAATTATAGGAATGATGCACTATTTTTTTCCTGCATCTACATTGTAGTTTTTTATTCTTTTGATTGGTTTACATAATAGTTGCAGACAGTGACTGAAAAAATTTCATTTTCATGTAAGTGTTCCGTATTATGTAACTAAATAAAAAAATTAAAATTTAAATGTAAATGAGTAAATAAAATTAATAGCGTATCATTCCTATAATTCTTATTTTGATATTCAGTACCATTTTTTAGTTACGATAGAAAATGTTACACCACGAACTTGCTGTCAGCACATTAGAATCTGTTGCCAACATGTATATCTCCTAATGACTCAATTCTAAAAGTGTGGACTTTTAATTTGGAAAACACAGCCGCCAAAATGGAGCCGAAATTCATTTGACAGCTTAAAAATTGAGAAAGTCTGATATTTTGAAGCTAAAACATTCAAAACCACTAGTTTAAGCCTCACTTTGGTATCATATAAACACTTGCAGCAGAAATATACATGCCAAGTAAGCCATAGAGTGTCCCTAGTCATGCACAACATACACATAACAACACGAGATGCTCAATTCGCACTATACTTCTCTCGTACCACAATTACAAGACTTTTACTAACCCAAACAAACAAAAAATACTGACGAGAGCATCTTTGATCATATCAGGGTTGATTCTCTCGCTACATGGACACATGTAGACAGAGTTTTCTGCCTCTTACATGCAACGATTTGACTTTCGGCTGCGTAGTTCAAGTGACAACAGGAAACCTCAAAGTACAAAACTATCATTGTTTATTGCCGCGCACACTGACTGACCTAAAACATCACCACATTTTGTCTGCTTCATATTTCAATATCAATTCCATTAGAGAAAATAAATTTCATTATAATTCAAACAGTTTGAACAACTGCACAATAAAAACATTAAAAAAACAAATTCACAGTATAATGACAGACGTAGCTACATGCAATTTATTGATAAAACTTAACTAACTTTTCCATATTATATATAAGATAACTTTGCCATTTCCATTGTAAAAACACACAAGCATAATGAGCGTCACATGGTCACAGGATTCTACAGAAACACGCTTCTAAAAAGTCAATTAGATCTGCACATATACGGCGCAGTGCCAGAGTTGTACCAGTGTCGACACACACCAGATCAAGTAACCAGGTGTACCATTAAATAGTGTAAAATGTGATTGCGGGTAAAAAATATGCAGTTAAATTATCTGAAAACATGAAATGCCAATTGAATTCAGCAGATTATGATTCAAACAGGTAGTCAATTAATTTCTTGGGTCATGGACATTTGACGGGTACCACGGTGATGGTTTAGGTCTCAACCTTGCGGTCCACTCAGCTGTGTATTACCGGTATCAAGGCTACATTTACACAAACAAAATATTTACTTTAACAAATACAACTAGACATTTTATATCGACTTTCCGACAGTCAGGGTCAAGTAGATTTTAGCCTTCAAAGAGCTGTTAAAATTCATGAATAATTATCTTGTTACATGTAAGGAGAAAAAATTGTATTTGTTGGTTTTGTTTTCGTTTTTAGCATGTTTTTTGTGTGGACAAGCTGAGTGGACGTCACAACCAAACTATATACAATTAATAATAACACGTTCCGTGAAAAATCCCATAGCTTTTGCAATTCAAATGTGACAATAACTAGGCTCATTCACGTCACGCTAGCAAATAAAAAAGATATAATATATCTATATATATATTTAGACATCCACATGACTTAACAATACATATAATGCATTTGTGACTAAAAAAATATTCACTCCACAATAATGATGGCACAAAATGTCGTTCCTCAGGAACCACAAAAGACTGTGCGGATGGCGCAAGCGGGTCATGTGCCTGTTTGTTTTGACCCGTCTCCTCCCGGCCGTCTATCTAACAGACAAGAAATCACGTGAACATTCTACTGGTCAACGAGTCTCATCATAACATTTATGAAACCTTAAAAATAAACCACTTGTTGTCAGTTCACATTTGATCTCAAATAATGATCCACTTCTTAAAATGGCGCCATCAAGAAAAAGTCTCCATATCAGAGGCAGCGATTCTCCATTCTAATCCGTGGTTGGTCGACATTCGGTCCACTGACTCCATCTGAATGTTCATGCCAACAACCAGTTATCACCCTGAGGCTCTGGGTGGTCAGCAGCAGCTGGGGTCAAGCACTATGACGACTGCCGAGACTCAACGGTCTCTGCGACTCCTGCACGGAGCTCTGTGGATATGTTTTTTAGCAATTTACTCCATAAGATTTCCTTCACATGAGACCCGAAGAGGAAGCTCACGTTTCTCAGTCTGACTCGATGACAGGGCCGTCACAAGTGTGTGACCCGTGACCGTCACACGTGAGTGACCTGGACGCGCGACTCCTCATTGCTCCACTCCTCCTCATCATCCGTGTCCGAGTAATCCTCTTCTTCCTCAAAGTCCACATTATCGTCGAGCTCCGTGCCACCACTGCCCCCACCACTAGGCGGTGCCGCCGGCACTGCAGTCGCCGTGGCAACGATGCGGTCGTCGTCGGCGGTGACGTCGGTGAAGTAGAGCTTGACGCGGAAGTCGGCGGCGAACAGCTTGTGCTGCTTGTCCTTGTTGGCCTTGTCGATCTCCTGCTTGTCTAGCACCAGGGTGCGGTAGACGCGCCTCTGCGGGGCGGGGCGCGACGACGGGGTCCCGCAGCAGGCGGTGGGGGGCTGGTTTGGGGCTGTCCCTGGGGCCCGGGGCGGGGACAGCCGTGTGCTGGGTGCCGGCCCGGGTCTACCGGTCGATGACGGCCCCGCGTTTCGCCCTGTGGGGGTCCCTGCGGGTCTGGTCGAGGCTGTGCTGTTTAGGATCCCGGCCGGGTGCATCCGTCTGCAACACACAAACACCACCGTCAGGGTCAGGATTAGGTAGAAAAGTACTACTAGTCAGCAGGATGAGTAACTCTCAAATATCAACTCGTACTGCAAAAAATTGGTAATGTCCTCCTTGCACAAACTCTATACCTGTATGCCAAATTGACCAGAATTGCTGCTCGTCAAAAGGACGAGCTACTAAAATTTCTTACTCGTCCTCCACAAGTTCTTACTAGTCAATACGAGCGGACGAGTGGCTAATCCTGACCCCGCACCATCAGGGTTAAGCTCTTCCAGTCTCCAGTTGAGCTGGTCTCAATAGTTACTTTTCAGCAGGACTAGTCAGTCTAAACAGGCACTAGTCCTCCCCAAAAGTTGCTCATCCTGACAAGTTCCCAAACGTGTTTTGGCTCAGCAGTAACTTGTATGCAGGACGAGCAAATAAAAATTCAAAATAAAAATAAGTATTTTATAATTTTTTTGTCTCCATAGCTGTTCAAATTTGATAAGGACCAAGAGGTTGAAACAGTGCTATTAACAAAATAATTTGGATTCTTTTTGGACAATTTGTGGAACTTTGAACAGCTACGGAGAAAATAAATAAACATACAATGAGACATAAAGCTGTATACCAAATAATGTATTACATATAAAAATAAGTATATTATTCACATTAATTAGTGCTACTCGGACAACACGTCGACCTGACCAGGTTACGGTTTGCAGATGTTAAAGAAGTTATGTGGCTTAATACAATAAGAGGATCCTGCAAAATGCATCAATTAGAAAATAATCATGGAAATAGGAGCGTCAAGGAGCGTACACTTGTAGTTCGACATATGAATAACAATATTTAGAACATCATTATCCAGATAAATACTTTTATTGCCAACTTGAATAAATGTTTTAACATATATGTAAATTTTAAATGTAATGAAAGGTACTGAGGGTCTCATTTGTGGATGTTGGCCTCAAATTATTTCAAACTGTACGAATACTTTTAATCTTAATTTTGTAAAATAATTTGTGACAAGTAAATAAACTATTAATCAATCAATCATTAAATGTATACAGTAGCGTTTGACTGACCACTTACTTCTGTAAGTTTAAATAATTGTCCTCAAAAGCACAATGCTGCTTCATGCATCTTTCTAATCTATAGTCATTAAAGTTCTTCATTATAAAGCAATAGTCATTCACTTATGTTCATATGATTATATAGTTGTACAGACATACTTAAGATGAACGTGACTAATGTGATAACAATCAAGTGTCCCGTTTATACATTGGTCTCAGAGCTTCCTTCTAGATGGGGATTCCTGTCAAGCTCTTCAATGTCAAAGAATCACTATATAAATGTTCTATTCTGTTTGTCCTGTAGGCATCATATGGTTTCATTGTTTTTCTATCTTAGATGCTTTGCATAATCAAAGTAAAATATTCCACTAAATTTATTTATTGAAATTTCTGGGCTGTAAAATAACAATTTATGATTTTTTAAATTAATAAAATGTACAAATAGATATATATAAAACAGTTCTTTTAGCTGTATTTTGAAAAAGGGGAGCACTGTCCCAAAATTTGAATACGTAAATTTAGAATACTTCTTATTTAATTTGTAAAGCATCTAAGATAGAAAACACAATGAAACTACTAATTATGCAATGAACCTCCAAATGAATCTGTCAATCCTGAAAGGAGGAAATGAGAATTTCAGGTTATAACTGAGAATGGTTAGTTTATGTCACATCACTGAAAATGGTCATCCATAAATTGTCCTTATCATCGAGATAAGTGGGTGCTACTGTATTTGTCCCTGACTACTTCCTGTTTAAGCCTGTGTCAGTCTGCAGCTAATTCGCTTTTTCCCTTGTAAAATCAAATCATTATTTTTGTACAATAATTGTAATCAAATATCTGCTGATGTTCATGAATTATACACAACGCTTGTAAGAAATCTCACATTCAATGTCCCAACTTTCATTGTACAATGAGTACATTTGCCAATTCAAAATTCAAAAATGATGAAATTCCTGCAAGTGTATATATCTTTCTAGGTCACTTGGAAACACAGATTTTTTTTACAGCTGCAGCATTTAACTTTGAATCATTTATAACAATTTTAAAAATACCATTTACTCATACAATAGGGCTCACACCCCTCATATGAAATAAGATCGATTTGGGCATATAATAGAGACTAAGTGCATGTTTCAAGATAAAAATTTGCATTTTTTCCCCCCAATTTCAAACCAGCAACTGAAAATAAGTGAGAGTCAAGCCCTATATTAAAACACCAAGTCGTTTGGACATTACAAAATCGAGTGATTTTCACCAGATATACCCTACATTTCTAACTACAGACGTCACATTTAGCATTGGTGAGATATGGCGTTTATGAACATCTGACAAAAATCATTCTGTAGACATTTTGCACTTTCAGGTATTTAGATAATTTTATTGATGGGTTTTGATGGCTGGGTATTCAAAATGTACTAATATTTCAACTACAACTGTTAAAATGAATGGGATTTTGTTGGTGCCCACAGTACAAAATATCACTTCTATTTGCATACTTTTTCCTCTACTGACTGCTATAGCAGCTATTTATTTTGATTTTGCTGTGAGCATTTGTAATAGATTCAGTCTTACCTCTAACCTGGGTGTCTATTTTACCCATTCTTATTTATCCACGGTACATTTGACTCAGGGCATACACTGTTGACATAAACTATCCAATGCACGAGCCAGTTTGCATGTATATCACTAAATGACACCTACTAGAATGTAGTAGGGTTTGGCTCGTTGTGGGTTATAGTGGATTACAATGATTTTACCATATCTGAAAATGACAATTGACAATGCACAATCACAATCAGAGAAAAATGTGCACGACTCAGACTGGGTAATGATAAATGCAAAAATCTTGTTCATACAACGTGATTTAGTTTTATTTGTTGATAGACCTTACATTATGACGCACTCCAAGGAAAGTTATTTTCAGTGAATATATTGTGGGTTCTAAGCGGGTAGAAGTAATTAGTTGTGTTTCATGTTCAAATACAGGCTCATGGGACTATATCAGAGCTCAAACATGCCCCAACAAAGACCCCAAAATGACCATATTATTGGGTATAGATGCATGTGCCTGTATGCGGGAAAATACAGTGAGTGTCTTAGCATAAAAAATTCATCAGCCAAAAAGTAGTAGAATAAATTTGATGTCAGGACAATAATAGTAGCATGAATGTACTAACTTAACACTTTTTAGAGTTTTCTACAACATTAAAATCTAAACTACATCAACTACATCAGTATCTATAGACAACCAAGTTTTTAAACCTTCCACGTTTACCACACTCCTCACCTGTTTTCGCCTGTGGCCTGCAGGGCTGCGATCTGCGTGTATTTGCCGTTGCTGGTGAAGCCGTGGTTCTCGGCGTCCATGTTTGATGGTGAAGGTGGCGGCCGGTAGTTCCTCGGCGCCTGGTAAGACACCGAGATGGCATTGAGCGCGTCAGAGTTGTTGGTGTAGCGCCCGCTGCCCCAACGCTGGAACTTTACACCAGACTCGCTAGGTGGCACGGCGAGGGTCGGCGACGCGGGAACCTCCTCCTCGTCAGTGATGAAAAATGTGTTGAACCAGAAGTGAAACATCTTCTCCTTCTGGGTCTTGATCACTTTGGACGGCTTGTTGAAGAACTCCACCATGACGTCTCCGCTCACCAGCAGCGGCTTCGTGAGCTTCAGGTAGAAGTCTTTGTCGCCTTTGCGCGCGCCGTCATACGTCGGAGACGAATAAATCTTCTCTTTGTTGGCCGAGTGAACCACAAACTGGGGAGAGCAGGTGCCTCCATTAAACATTGGAACAGTTTCAAAGCGAATTTCCCTGAGTAATAAGGGTCTTTCCTTATATTGTAAATTGTTTTGAAGCAAGTCACCATAGTAATATACATATCGTCTTTGGCTTGGAATGGTTACTCCTTTTTCATCCATCGTTCGAGTTTGTCCGTAAAACTTTAATGCTTCTTTAGCAGATTCGAACTGTTTGGTGTGCAGAAGATACGCACAGATCATTACGCCCGTTCTTCCTTTTCCTGCTTTACAATGTATGGCTGCGACATTATCTTTATCCTTAGACAACCATTTGTCTAAATCTTCACAAAAAGGCCTGATAAGTTGCAGCTTAGGAGGGTGGTGGTCATCAAATGGATAATTTGCAACTCTATTTTGAAATTTAGCAACATCATATTGTCGTTCTGAACATAAATTATAAACTTTGTATTTGTCTTTATGCCTTTGCTCTAAAAATCTCACTACATCCTCAAAATTATTTCTATATACACCTTCAAGCTTCTCTGATGGAAAACCCATAGCGATAATATTTGGTTTGATATACGATAAATCCAAATCAAAGCCGTCGCATTTGTAGCGCCGCTTGTTGCGACTGACCATGCCTCGGATTTTGTTTGCCATTGTCATTATGTCACAACACTGACATGTGAAAAATCTGGTTATGATATTAATTCCATTTTCAAAATTGTACGAGGGGTCTAGATACAATTCTGTAGCTATCCAAAGTCCATACGAAGAGGTATCTGGAAAAAATATGAAAATCCAATTAAATACTTTGTTCCTGGTTTTAAACTGATCTCTAATATGCACATAGTATCATTTAGTCATTGTTGTAAAACTAGATAACAAAAACTACAAGAGGTAAACCAGGACATGGAAATTGTGTCAAGTATCCGGTGTCACTCCATATTGATATCGGGCAGCAGTATAGTGCTGAAACGTATTGCTACACTGCCAAACCAATCAAGCACATAAACGGCTTGATCATTATGATAACAGTAAGTCACGACTGCTATATGTTCTACACATTGCAGTACAGTGGAGTATCACTAGGCCAAGTCACTAGGAAGTATTTAGATTTGACAGGCCTAAATAGTACAACAAATCAGGTCGAAGCATTGCCCCCAACGCTTCGTTAAAATGTGACCAAAACACCATTAAAAGTATCTTTAAAACTATCTGAAATACTTTGAGTATCCACGGGGAATGTGTATGTAGGTTTTTAACAGGTATGTAACGCGAAATTAATTAGAAATACCTCGATTTCGAGTAAAATTATTCTGAACTAAACATAACCGGAAACATTTTCCACTGTCGATATTTGACAAGGTGCTCGTTTCGTCGTCGACAACACGAGTTTTCAAACTAGTCTCGTTTCAAGGTGCTGTGCAAAACGATATTGTGTTGCAGCATTATCGTGATGTGGCCACCAATGTATATTACACAATTTCATATTTTTGTTAACATGTCTCCATATAAACTCATTTCGAATTTGGGCTTTCACGAGGATATTAGATTGGTTCAATTTTAGGTTAGACCTAGATCTACATGTTCAATGAAATACAAAGAAGCAGTTTTACTAAGAATTGTATTTTTTTAATTACCTCTACAATTTTCGGAAAAAAAATATTTAAAATTATTGTAAAATAAAAATATCAATTTTTAACTTTTGGGTTATAAGTTACTACTACTATTCATTACTAGAAGAAGAAGACTGGAATATTGCACATAAGGTCACCATTCTAAGCATTATTTACAGATAAAGAGGTGTCGCCAATTTAAGACGGGTCTCACAAAAAATAATCACCCGTTGCAGGCGTGGGCGGGGATGACAAAAACATTTTTTCTTGTTTTATTACATTTTCAAAAGACTACTGCGGATATCAGGTCATGATTGACGGCCGCCGTCCCCGCCTGCGGCAAGCACTGGTTGGCCCCCTTGTCTCTGTTCCTGGTCTGACTGTACATCCGGATGTGAACTGCTTCCTTGATAGCTCTAGTCAATCATGACCTGACATGCGCAGTAGCGTTTTTGAAAATGTCTGCAGAAGGAGACGAAACTGTCAAACGGTGAGTAAATTTTGTGCTGTGAGAGATGAAAATGATAAATTTACATAATTACCAACACAATGACCTCATTCAAGGAGTATTCGTTTGCAATGAACAATCATTATTAAAAGGTTTGTTCGCTGTTGTGGGACCGATAAAAGGGTAATTAGTTGGTGTCGCAAAAATCTCTTACCTTTTATACCTATGGTAAGGGTAGGTGGGATAAAAACTCAACAGAAAAACAAAGAAATAAAAATTAAAATGACGATTGTAAGGGAACGATCATAAATAATGATACCAGGGGGAGGCGGGTCGTCCAAAAAGGGGGGGGGGGGTCGTCCAACTTTTCTGATTCCTTTTGTTGGAGTCGCTGAACATTTTTATCATGCTACGGTATATTTTTTTAAATATTTGTAACAAAAGTGGCCCATGAACACACAATACATCCCGCATTGATTACAACGTACCCGATACGGGGTCAGCGGGTCTATGTCGGATCAAGGCTGATAAGCTAAATATAGCGTCAGGTGTCAGAGGTGTGTGATTGCGCAATACAGCATATAGGCAAAGTCGAAGTGTGTGTACTTCGTCAATGGAGATTAGTTGAGTGGTTAGAACATCCGCCCATGACATATGACTGGTCTGAATCATGGACGGGAGACCGTGACTCCACGATCTTCCAAATATCTTTACAAGATATACCTACTGACTTTCGTTTCATATTTTCTTTTAGCAATGCAATGATTATATAGAGGACTTTTTTATACCTGGAGAGAACGGAATTCAAGCTAGTTAAAATGGCGGGGAAAGGGGGTGTTGGTGTCAAAAGTATGGATTGTGCTAAAACTTCCTTTTGATGATCTGGACACCTGAGGGAAAACTGGTTTAAATGAACAGTAAGATCAGAGAAAACGTCTAAAGATGCGCTCGGAGTATCAGATGTCAGATTGATCTCTGAAATGTTTCACAGGAGTAAATTTTATAATTTATTAATTTATATAACCTGATTCTTAATTTTACGTGTGTCGTTGTGTTTTACTGGATTGTAATTTATAAGCAACATGGGATTATTCAAACCATCTGGATACGGACAGCTCTCAGCGTTATAACCATAAAGAAGTGAAAACAGACTCTATAAATCTTCATATTGATCACTTGACCTAATTCCAATACTGGGATTAAAAGCCTGTGGTTGGTGACATTTTAATTGAGCAAAAGTTACTGTAAAACCAGAATATTTTGTGGCTATTGAATTTTGCGATTTTCATCTATAGATTATTTCGTGACTATCTTATTTTGCGATTTTGGTCGATCCTGGACCTACTTTACATAGGCTATTAATGTTTGCTGACTATTCAAGCTTGCCTTTTTGTACTCTATTTAAGTTTGCCTTTTTGTACCTACCCACAAAATGTTTTTGTACCTACCCACGAAAACCGAAAATTGAATTGTGCGCAAACATTTATATATAGTTTTACAGTATGCTTCAATCATATCTTGGCCTGATTACATGTACATGGTTGCGGCCTCAAAATTAAGTAAACATGGGTAGGCACTTCTGAGATATTTAACTCGTATACCAGACATGAAAGATGTGCACATTTTACCAGTGTTTCTGCCATCAAACTTCAATTAGGTGTCCTCTATCTTGCACCAGAACGCCACTTTACATGGCTGTTTGTGATTCCATTTGAACTGTTTAAAATTATCTTCGTATACAGCTGCATAAGAGTATGCGGTATGTGTCTAGTTGTATGTAATTCATGGGTCGTTCACATGTTTCGTAATACGTGAATGTTCGATTGCATGTTACATGTACGTCATTTTGAACCAGGGACTAATAAACAGAGTCTCAGTTCCTGGTATGCCTATAGATGCTCATGGCTATTTGTCAGTAGTTTGTGAGTGATCCTTAATTGTGTGGGTTCTTGTGTAAGTCATTAGTGACTTTTCATCACGTAAACAATCAAAATTGTTAACATACAAACAAATTTTATGAGTGATCCATGCGTTTACGGAAATTCTAGGCAGTGTGACCGGGCCTTTTTTAAATTATCCAATTTCAATTAGCCTGTTGGTCAGTAATTAAAAACTCGTAAATTAAATTGAGATAAAAAAAGTTCTGAACATACAACGTATATTGAATGCAGGCAATTAAAACTGAAAATGATATACTGGATAAAAACTTTAATATTTCCAGGCACATAGCGGCTTATAGCCCGAGCTGAAGGCAAAATTTGCTCACTTTAGCATGTTTATCTCAGCATTGCTGTCGGCGCTCTGTGCAATTGCGATATGTGCAGTAAAATTTTCATCTTTCATCTGAGAAGTTGGTCTCTCTGGAGACCTGTATCTATAAAATTTGATAGCTCATACCTTGCTGTGGCAAGATGTAAAATTTTGTGCATGTACAAATCTGTAAATGAATGCTTAATACTATTAAACAAATTACACCAAACACATATAGAATATATTTCGTGTTCTTACATCACTTCTTCCGCTGGTTCACTAGTACTTCAATTTCACACTATCGTAATAGTTCGAACGATTTGTTAGGAACATGATAGACAAAATAGTAGGTTATTTCTTGCATCTGCATTATGAGCCTTATTGAGTATCAATTATATTGGCAACAGCTTGATTGTTAGCTCCTTCCCCTGTATTCATCCCTTGTATTCAAGGTTGGGTTGAGCTCCCGGGTGTGGAGTACCTCCAATGTCTCGTCTGCCCGCTTGCTGGAGAATTAAGCATATCTACAATGGCGGCAGGTCAAGGATTTTAGAAAAATGGGGGGTAGGCGCACTTCAGGGATTTCATTGGTTTCCTATGCGCATTCCATGGTGGACATGTAAAATACGCTTTGAAAATTAAGTATTTTGGTGGGAAATGGGGGCACGCGCCCCTTGGATCTGCCTATGGTCTATGTCTCTTCAGAAATAGATGTTTGATGTTTTTTATGAAACCTCTATGTACCAAAACACATAAAATGTATTATATGTGGGAAACTTTAAAAGATCAAAAAACAAAACGTAATGTCAACGCAAGGCATTATGCTCCACTCGCAGGGAGCATAATATTTAAAATCATGGAGAGGAACTTGATAAGCAATCCATTTGTTCCACCCTTGCCATCTACTACGGCAAATTAAAAAATATATTCCAATGGTCTTAAAGTTATTGTTAATTGTCTGCATCTTATGTCATAAACTTCATTTGTAAGTAAGCAAAAAGTAAAAGTAAATGAATAAATGAATGATGAATGAATGAATGAATGAATGAATGAATGAATGAATGAATGAATGAATGAATGAATGAATGAATGAATGAATGAATGAATGAATGAATAAATAAATGTTTCGCTTATTAAACTGATATAAATAAAGTACGAAATTGATCACATCACTAATTGTAAATGATACAATAACAATTGTTTGATTTAAACTAGAAATAGCGTAGAAAAAGATTATCACAAACTGCAAGAAAAACTATTATGAAGACAAAAGGGGAGGGAAAATCTTAAGAGTGAGGAGACAAAGCCAATGGTGAGAAAGCAACTGCCTCCTCTGCCTCAGTCTCGCTAGTTCAGGCCTATTTACCGTAGCGCAGATGTGCGTGTGGTACCATGGAGCAGTGTGCAACATCTTGGAGGTAAGTTTGCTTGCTCAACACAGACCATCAAACACAACCGGGAATCAAACCCACGACCTTCTGGTCATGAGTCCAACTCCCAAATCATTCATCCATATGATGTGTTATATCAGTATCTTACACATACGCCGAGTAAAAGGAAATTGCCAAAATCGACTGTGCTTACCCCTTAAGGCAGTAGTCTCAAATATAGCTAAATATACAGTGCCATATGATTGTGCCACATGCATGACATGACATGAATGAAATAAGTAATATTTTTTGGGAGGGTTACACGTGCGCACTGTGGTATCTTATACATAAAACAAATGAGGGAAGCGTCTTGGCCCAATGATGGCAATCGACTGCACGGAGCAGCCCACCACTAATTTTATATATTTGATTAATTAATTAATTAAAAATTAATTAATGTATTTATTTCAGATATCAACATGCACAGATACATATGAAATATCCATAGATAGACAAAACAAGAATAATTACAAAATATGTACAATTATTGCCAGCACGAAGTTTAAAACTAGACGGTTAAAACAAAGAATGAAAAAATTAGGACAATCGTTGGCTCCATAATAAATTTAGACTTGATTTCTGAATTGTGTCACAATCGTTAATAAACGTCACTTTAAAATTAAAAAATATATATTACACGCTCTACATTTAATATAGGCCTCAGAGAAAACTGTCTTATGCAAGAGTTAACAGGGACAAGTCTTAAGGCAAACAGCCTCGTCCCTGAACATGTATATGCGCTGGGTTCAACGTTCAGAACTAGTTCAGTATTTACTAACCTTCTCCAGTGGAATACAAATATATACGTGCAACTTGTGTTTGTGTAAAAATTGAACAAATATCTGGTGAACTATGATTGAAAGGAATAGAACGGGTCAAAATCAGGGCAAATGCACTGAGGGTGCTTCATGTAATGTCATGTTTAATAGTGTCATGCTTTGCTTACCTTAAAAACCCTTAACACCAGGGTCCACATGGATACTGAGGGTTTCTTGTCATCTGGTTAAGTATGTATAAAATAACTATAGACCATGCCATAAGTGTGACATTTCAACAGCATGTTAGATTAACTTATGGACTGTGACTAGGAATAGCCTCATCTGTTATGGATTTGGATAATGGTAGTGTGATTGCTAGGATATAGTTATACAGGATATCATGATCCCATTAGTTCCAATATCAAACGGCAGCAAGTGCTACTTGATAAGCCACAGTAAATGATGGTGACATCACCTGAAACTAGAGCATTAATCAAAAGTGATCACAGTCAAATCTGTCTTTGGATACGGGACTCCAAACATCAATGCTGTGTTTGTGGGGTAGCAATGAATGAATGTGCACTGCTTACTTGTCATATATTAACTGGTGAACCAGTAGTATTTGATTAGCATTGTAAGTTTCAATGGTCCTGGGCCTATATGGGGGTGGGGTGTAAGGAAATGGGATGTGGGGTAAAATATCCATTACAAGAGAGAGGTACGATTTCAAAAATTCAAAGAGGTAGGATATGTGTGTGTGCCCTCGGGGGGCTGAAACAGTGCGGGCGTGGGGAAAAGGGTCACCGATAGAGGTTTGTTGGACGATAATAAGAGAGATGTGTGGGGGAATCCTTGACCCCTTCATTCATCTACCAAACACTGGTCTCTATGCTCATTTAGATTTGACACAACCATTGGCTCACAACAAAAATGTCACAACATCATAAATATGATTTTCCAATGTTAAAACTATTTCTATAAAACAAACTACGTTAGTCGACCACCTTGATACACAGACACTTATTTTACATGTTTTCATTGCTAAACCTTCTTTCTGACATACATTGTGTACGGGTGTTCTAGCCTTCATGGCGTGAAAGGCCTGTATTGACAGTGGCCGTCACTTGATACTGTGTTCACCACAATCTCTGTCACTCCGTCCATAGAACAGTCATCATTAAGCCTGAAAAAGATGAGGATGCTATCTTCAATATTTTCACGTCCAAACTATCCCCATACTTCAACTTACATGAAAATCTTAAATATTTAATTGAAAATGTTTGTAAAACTTTTGAAATAGTTCATTTAGGCCCATTCCAAGAAATCACAGACCTTTAAACATTTAACGTTAATTACTACTCAAATTCCGACTTTGTAAACGAGCCTCATGATGAGCTTTCAACACAAATGTTTTTAATTAACTTAAATTTTTCTAATGATAATGTTTAAAATACCGCAATAGACTTAACCCAAACGACCATGGAACAAACACCACGCATGTCGTTACAGCGAGCGTCCGTAAAGTTGAACTGACGAAACAAACATCGAACCACTTGTGCTGCGTGAACAAACACTACACGTACAGGGCAGCCTCTCTAAAGAGACCAGCTGGCTGGCCTCAAGCGGTCGCGATAAAGAGGGTGTACTGTAACTGTAGCGAGCCGCCGCAGTGCACTGTATGAAGGGGCGCAGGAGATGGCGTTAAAGTACCGGCGGAGGTCTCTTTATACAGGTGGTGCTAAGTGGAGGTTCTACTGTACTCACACTGTGATGGTGGCAGCTTTGAACTTTACTCGGCTTCGGCACAAAACACTGACGTCTTTATGGGCCTTGT
This sequence comes from Streblospio benedicti, assembly GCA_019095985.1. Lineage (NCBI taxonomy): Eukaryota > Metazoa > Annelida > Polychaeta > Spionida > Spionidae > Streblospio > Streblospio benedicti. Next base: position 17,875,121 of record CM032666.1, on the reverse strand, counting down.
TCAGTCGTCTGTTATTGCTATATTTGTGCTAGATGCTTTTAAATATACATTTTAATTGTGTGTAATGATAGAAACTGTGATAACCGTAATAACTGCATGTTAACGGTGGATACATGTCGTCAATTGTAACGTGGACATAACTATCTCTCTCTGTGTCTACATTATAAACAGTTAATTGCACCTGCAACAAAGACCACCTCAGATCATCTTCCAGTCCCAAGCCAAAGCCATCATAAAACAGACCACCTCCTATGGCGAGCATTTGAGGCCTTGTTGTCAACATTATTTCTCCCTGCTGTTTCATTGCACTAATTTACCGTTTGTTAACTTGTTTTAGGTGGAATGAAGCGAATATCTCTGACCCCAAACACTGCAACACATGAACGTGTTAACTATGCTTTTCCGGTAACAGCAAATATTGCGTATGAAAAACATGAAAAAAAAACAAAAAACACAATGAGTAAATCAACGCACGGTGGACCTCCATTGGGACGGTCGTTTACTGGGTATATGTAAGGTCGTGGGTTCACAGTCCAGTCTCCCCAGCTGGCAGTGCTTGTCCACGTGATGACACAGCGATCCGCGTGTCCAAGGCACTAGTCTGTGAACCTCTACGCACGCAATGGAGTGGATTATAACATCTTCCCCAGTGGCAGATCCAGGTTTTTGGAAAGGGGTGGGTGGGGGGGGGCGCAAAGGGGTTTCATGGGTTTCATACGCGGGTCGATGGCGGACATGCCAAAACTCTACAAAAATGAAGTATTTTGGTGAGAAAGAGAGGGGCGCCCCCTTTCTGCCAATGTTCTATTTAGTATCGGACTTATTCAGCTCATCTACCTAGGGCAGTATGCAACTGGCAAGTTACTGCACGTAATGTGGTGAGGCTGCTTGTGGTAAGCGTGAGGGAGATTGCCATGGATCAAGTCAAGTAAATTTATTTAAAAAAGTCGGTACATTATAACAAATAACATAAGCTCTACAGAGCTCTTAAAACCGACAATACAGACATATACAATATACACTAAAATAATTTTTAATATAGATAAGTATTTACAAAATGAACATTTACAGCTATCACCTTCCCACTTTCCAATAACACCCCTAAACTCATTTAATGACATTGGCACTCTAAACTCATTTGGACGTTCGTTTCAAATTTTTACATTATAAACAGTGAGTGCAATTGTACTTCGTTGTTCAATTCTTGGCACTTCCTTGTATCTAAAAGTGTATTTTATGTTCTTAACATTGACCAAATCATGTAAATAAATTGGTGATTTTTTATTAATAATTTTAAAAACCTGTATGGCAAGATAACGCATCCTTCTAATTTTAAGTGAAGGCATTTTAGATTTTTTCGAACAGTTTTTCATAACTACTATTTTTATCTTCTATATAAAAACGTAACGATTTTATTCTTCTCTCTCTCCCTATGGCGACCAAGTTCCTACCACTATTCTGACATAGCTGAAGACAGGTTTTGCAACCCTAAGCTTCCATATGAACTATGTCAAGGTGGCCCTGACTGGACTCTAACTCACGACCCCAAGGTCTGAGACCAGAATGATACCATCATCCCAAGCAGCGGGCTGTTATAACGTAACGCCCCTTTGTATAGATTCAAGCTTTTTGTATTGTTCTCACCACAAAAATGCCAAATTAAAGGACAGTAATTTAAATTTGATAAAATAAAAAGAGTAGTAAATAGTTAATTTACCAAGTCTATTCAAATGACCACCAATTCTTTTCAAGACATTTATACTGCATTGAAGCCTTTTTACAGATACTAGAAATGTGAGAATTAAAATTCAACATGAAGTCAAAAGTAACACCAAGAACTTCATCATCATATTTTATTATATTGCCATTTATGTTAAAAGAGATATTTTGATCGTTTGTCTTTTTACCAATAGCACGGGGCAGCTTCATGCGGGGGCACACGCAGTTACTTTCCCCCAAAAATACTTCATTTTCGTAGGGTTTTTGGATGAAATCCTTAGGGAGATGACGAGAACCCCCCCTTAAGGGCGCCCCTTTCCAAAAAACCCTGGCCTATGATCTTTGTGACATAGAGGCACTGGCTTCCATCCTTCTTTTCGAATGATATATCTACTATGAATGATGTCATTGAGAAAACAAGGGTGGAAGCCACACCTTTGTCGCAAAACCTACCACACTGGCAGATTTGAAGCAGAAAGCGTGAAATTTGTCTTCTCGTGATAAGAAGCGTCCGTGTGATAGACCAGGACCCTTCCTCCATTCACGTCCACGCGTCGTAACTGGTTATCACAGCCCAGTTCAACAACGGTCCCTATCAGGCCTGTCTGTAGACGTCCACTACAACCTCTCTATTAACACCACCCAAACGAATCCTCAATTGGTCTTAACAGGGGATAGCCTCTTCCTGGACGTTCATGATAGTCTATGCACAAAGGTTTAGCACCCCGAGAAACGGTGTTATTGAAGGTGTCCAAATATAGAGTTGGTCGTCATTGGGGTTGCTGCCGTATCGTGGTTTAGTGGATTGGGCCGTTGAAACTGCTGCCTGATGTAAGCGGCCGTGGACTCTCGGCCGGAGCAGCGTCAAGATCCCGAGGTGGGTGTGCTATTCAAGGCCAGACACTCCCTGTATTGTAGCAATCTGATTTCATACAGCATTTCAAGCTACAGCAAGTGGGTTAGCGGAGCACGTGTAATCTTTTGACTGAATGGTGAAATGTAGTGAAATTCTTGTGCAATACATGCAGGCGTTTTCTCACGTGGAAAGACATTTTTGCAGGATACTTTAAAGCGCACGGAGAACATATGACAACACATTTTCTGGAGGATTTGATTTAAATAGTAGAAAGCCATACAACATTTGTGGTTGTTCATGAATGTCAATAATCAACATTAAAAAGCATTTGTGGTTGCACATGAGCATCACAGACGACATTATACCAGGGACACAACTAGCAGTGACGACCACGGAGCGGCGATGGGAGACGACGCGGCCATCTACTGGCCCCAATTCTGTGGAAACAGGTCCATCTACGATGCATTCTGGGTAAGTCGTAATGGTCAGCTTCGTACATTACCGGTATTTCATACCACCAGTTGCACGGGGCCACAGTTACGGTGTCCCAGTGTTTACATTAGCACAGCCCGACCCTCCTGCTGAATGGGCCTTATGGGAAGTCGGTGTGTAAGGTCCCCGGGGTGAGCAGTAGCGCGGGGGAGGGGGGGGGGGGCGGGGGTGATACCATGTTTGCTTTTCAGAATGTTGCATCATAATTGTATAATTGGTTGGTCTAGGAGACATCGGCTTACATCGTATGTTGACCACACCACATCTAATTTCATTCCTCGAAACAGAATATGCTTAAACTAAGCCCACAATGCCCTGAACGACCCACACACCGATCACCCTTTACCCCCACGACCCTTGTATCGCCGCCTATGTAGCATTTCCCGGCTATTTAAGGTATCTGGCAGCCGCGCTGTATGGACACATCACTGGAATCCATATCATCGGATAGCTCATAATCTAGAAACAATCATGGCTCATAATATAGAAACATAGCTCAAAAGCTAAAACATACATGTAGCTCATAAACTAGAAATATAGGTCATAATCTAATAACAGGTAATAATCTAAAATCATGGCTCATAAACTAGAAACAAACATGGCTCATAATCTCATTACTTAAATCTGTCAAGTGCACTAGTTCCAAACGCGCGACACACGTTGTGAAATAGTTTATCATTTATCATTTTGGGGTCGGATTTGCAAATACGTGTCAATATATTAATGCCATAGTGGTGGAGATGCGCTGCTGAAATCAGTGTGTCAACATCAAACTACTTTGTCAGCGCGCGTCGTACCACTATATTTACATTTAGCCCACTTAAGCTGGATCATTGATAACTCGAGCCTTATAAATTGCACTTTTACCGCTTGTTGTGATGTTTAAAGGTAACAAAGCAGCCGATTATTACAGTAGTGCACCACAGTCCAGGTGAAAGCGGACCATGGTTGTGGGACATGATGTTTTACTCTATCCCATCCATTTAAGAAGACATGGTCACCACGGGTAGGCCTACCTTCCTTTTCTGAACCTTGAAATTGGGGGGAGTGGGGGGGGGGTCATTTGATTTGATAACATGTCTGCAAAATGCTGTAACACTCCTTTCCCTGTTGACTGGGAACTCAGAAAGTGGCGTTCATGACACGCCAAATATCTATCTTCGATTTTGGCCCATGAAGAAAGCATGTTACTTAAAATTTACGAATTGTCTTCATGTAGTTTCAGTAGCTTACAATATACTCACTTTTCATATCATGTACATATATATATCTCTTACCTTCTACCATATCTCGTGAACAAGAGGTGGCAACCAGTCAATCATTGCAATTCATTTCGCCAAGAATGCAGAATCTCCATTGTTCATACCTGTTGCAGTCGAGCTTAACTACCAAACGAGGGCCAATAAGAAATCATGGTTACTTTACAAACTTTACAAAATTGTCTTGATGTAGTTTCAATCTAAAGCTTTCAATACATTCTCACTTTTCATATCACATGTACAGTTACGGTCTACGTCCTGCCCTACCCCGTGGACAGTTGACAACTGGTCTATGATATAAGTATTGCAAATGCATAATGCAGATTACCTTCTAATGAATTCTAGCACCTGTTGCAGTCGGGGTCGCTGACGGTGGACACGGAGCGGCCGGACCTGTCCAACTGCTTCCAGGACTCCGTGCTCACGTGGCTGCCGTGCGGCTACCTGCTGCTGGCGGCCGCCGCCTACACGCCCTACATCCGGCGGCGGCAGGCGAGGGGGAGGCCGCCGCCGCTCAGCTGGCTCTGTATACTCAAACTGGTGGGTACGCAATGGGTTGGGGGAAAACTGCTGTTTATTCTCAAAGTGGTGGGATAAAAACACTCAAAGCTGTATATTCTCAAAGTGGTGTGTTAAAACTGCTGCTTATTCTCAAAGTGGTGGGATAAAACCGCCGCCGCTGCTTTTATTCTCAAAGTGGTGGGGGAAAACTGCTGTTTATTCTCAAAGTGGTGGGATAAAAACTGCTCAATGATGTGTAAACTCAAACTGGTGAGGTTCAAAACTGTTAACTTGGTGAGTTCAAAGCTGCTCAATCTGAGTGTATATTCTCAGAGTGGTGTTAAAACGGCTCAGCATTCTGTGTATACTCTAACTGGTGAGTTAAAACTACTCAGTGACGTGTATCCTCAAACTGATGGGTTAAAACTGCTCAGTGACGTGTATACTCAAACTGACGGGGTTCAAAAGTTGTTAGCTTGGTGGGTTCAACACTGCTCCATCTCTGTGTAAATTCAAAGTGGTGTGTGAAAACTACTCCGTGACTGTGTACTCAGAGTGGTGGGTAATCAAAGTGGTGGAATAGAAACTGCTGTATATATAACATTCTCAAACTGGTGAGTTAAAACTGCTTAATAGCTGTGTATTCTGCAACGGGTGGGTTACGTTAAAAAAAAATTCTGAGGGATGAGTTTTAACTTTTCAGTGGCTGTAGCTACTGTGTAAAAAATCAAAGTGGCGAGTCAAAACTGCTCATACTCACCATATACGCTCCTGACCACGGTACACCCATCTGTTCCCAGCATGTACAGCAGATGTGCAGCTAGGTGTATAGGTAAAAGTGGTCAACAGTCCTTAGACAATCACCCCCACCAAACAGACATGCATTATGCCTGGAAGAGTGGGCGGTCTCACTCTTCTCTCCAAGATGCAGTACAATAAGGTCCAGTGCTACCCCGGGGCTGCTACTTTCAGCTGGCAACCTGCTCCAGATTCACAATGACTTATATTTCAGATAGGGATCGCCTCCGAATTCACGGTGACTTCCATTCCAGCTGGCGGGCGCGCTGCTCCAGCTGGTGTGTTTGACGGACGCCGTCTACTCCATCTACACGGCCACGGCGGCGCCGAACGCGGACACCCCACTCAGCTTCCCCGTCCAGTACACCGCCGCCATCATCCGCACAGTCGCCATGGTAACTATTGTCTGTTCTGGTGATTATTTTTAACTGTTTGAACACCCTTTTTTGGAACAGTAAAAATAAAGACCATGTTTCACTGGCAGTCTGGAGCTGTTTGAACAGGTGCGTTGTTGGGGATGGTCAACAAACGTTCTCGTGTACATATGTATAGGAAATTGGCCGATTTTGACGTGATATATTTGCATTTTATGATTAGAAATATAAATAGCTACGAATGAGAAGTCATTCATAATACTATGATCTACAAAATGTAGTCGTTTTTTGGCGATGACATCCCAACAAAAACGTCACGGGAACATTTACAAACCATATGGTTTACCTTGTAGTCTATAGAAGTAAAGCGGATTGCGTGGTGCCTATTGTAAGGTGTCTCGGCTTGAGTGGTGTGTTCTTAGTTACAAAATGCTTACAAATTGCTACAAAATGTATTTATTTGGATATTATATGGTTCTTAGTTTCTACGGTCTACCTTTCATAGGGGATTAGCGGAGATTTACATTCGACACATGAGATATATGTATATGAAGTAATGATTCATATCTATGATGCAACTTAATGAATATTTGAAGGGGAAAAAGGCTTCTTGATATAGAATATGTTATGTAGAATTCAAACCACAATTTGAGAATGATAACTTTTGACAACATTAAACTAGTATTTTGTAACTGTTTTATTCATCGTTTGACATTACATAGTGTGCATAATGATTTTCACGTAGATTGTTATAAATTCAGGAATGAATATAATCTAATCTAAACAAACCATTATGTAAGGCATGTTCATGTAGCTGTTCATTATGTGATACGTATGTATATTGCCACTTTTCATCAACCATACATGATATATACTAGTATACAATAGAACCTCGCAATCAGGGACACTAGTGTTTCTGTAAATGGTCAAGGGCACAATGAAATTGCGCTCTCAATGACGAGGTAGGCCTAATCGTGGTGTTACCACGGCTAGGTTTCACTATCATAAGAAATCTGAATAGAACGCTATTTACAAGTTATACATATCAATCGCAATTAATTTTCACCATTACCAGCCTGTTATGCATCAATAGATTTAATACAATACAATAATACAATACACCATTGTTCTCCTACTGTTTTGTCTCTCTATTGTGTTAAAAAACATGGCTAATATACATAGTACAGCCATGTTTATGAAGAGCAGTAGTATGCAAATGAACAACACTTGTAGCATGTAACAATGAAATAATCTACTAAATATATGCAGTATATACATGTAACCGTAGTTCAAAGGTCCTAATATCCCAGGAACTAATTTTCAAAATCCAACCAATCAGAAGCACCGCTGCCGAAATGTTCAATATATATAGTAAACACAACTAAATCCAATTAACACATATAGGCTTTGTGCCTCAGGTACATATTCTCTACACACACCTCTAGTCCAGGCATTAGGTAAATGTATGGTCAGTTACATTCACAGCAATTCAGTAATCAAAAGTTTTAACAAAAAAAATAACATGCTAGTTTCATAAGTGACAAATTATAAATGCGAAAATTTGAGAGTTTTTCTATTTTTCCTCAGTTTTTGTTCAATGATGGAACGGTTTGCTAATTTGATGGAATGATGAAGGCGAACAGTGACAAAAAGATGAGCTACAGATAGCTGTGAATGACATATGTGGCAACCAAAGCGACATCCGGCCATACATTTTGTATATTCTTTTTCACATGCTACAAGTGTATCTGTGAGGTATTGACTGGGTACTTTTAACCCATGTTTTGCTTCACTGTAGTTTTTGTGAGTATAAATGAGTTACTCTTCTCATCAGGGTCGGGAGAAGTAGAGGTAAGCTGTTGTATGCAATTTGAGCAGAACTTGTGGGAAACCTGAAAGCGTTCATTGTAAAAAAAAGTGAAAAACAACAACAAATAGTGAAATATATGAATAGAAATAATGGACCAAATTCATAACAGCTATTTGCAAACAATAGGTTTTTAGAAATCACAAGAATGTTAAACACGAGCATTTTACATTAACATAAGATTTCACATTCAAATACCAATAAACATGAGATGTCACACCTTGCGAATTATGTATCCACCAATGTAAGCTAGTACATTGGTCTCATGAAGAGACAAGCCAGATTCTGGTGGTGTGCTGAAAATGGCCAACAAATCTCTTATATGCTCAGGCACAACAGGGGGAGCAGGTAAGGTTGGCACTGGAATCATATACTTGGGTGTGGTAGCCTACAATAAACAAATATGAATTAAAAATCTTTAAAACATGCTTGACCAATGAATTCATTAATAAAATATTCATAATGAAAACGTACATACAGAATGTAATGTCAGAAGAAATTGGTCAACATCCTCTTCGCAATTTGATGTTTTAGGTGCAACCATAACCATGTCAACCATGATCTGAGAAGAATATGGAGTATTATGTTGCTGATATACATAGCATGTAGTTAAATCATTTTATAATGATTGTAATGTATTGCAATAAAAGTAAAACAGCAGCCACATTCACCTGCCTCATAGCTGCCCGAAACTGCGACGAATCTGGATCTGATGAGAGGAAAAAAGACAGTCTTGGTTCAGTTGGCGAGTACAAATGATGCTCACTCCAAACTTCTGGTGTAGATAATCCCACAGCAGCAGTAAGGCATTAATTGTTAAAGACCACCCTTTGAGACAAGGCAGCTGTCTATTCTCTGTGAAAATGAAAAAGCATACATAAAAGCAAATGAAAAATGTTATTTTTAGGTAAAAGCATATGTAAAAGCAAATGAAAAATCAAATGAAAAATGTTATATATAGGTAAGAATTTCACATCTCTATGTATTAAATGTTGTATATGTACTAGAAATCTTAAATGTTTCCCGGTATTAATCTCATAGTTTAAAAGTATAGCCATAACCATAGAAGAATCACTATTGTACCTTGAAACTTGATTTTTGTCAGCCATGCAAGAGTTTCAGTTAAAAACTCTTTGTGGCCAGTCTTTTCTCCAAATGCATGCCTCATACGTGCAGTGTTGTGTAGAGATGCACTATTGAAAGCATTGAAGAGTTGATCGAATCTCTCTATGAAGTCTGCAGTGTGAACAGCATTCTCATCTATCAGCTTGTACTGGGCCATGAACTTTATACCAGAGGCAACAGAGTGGCTCAATACCTGTGTAGCCAGTCGCACTCTAAGGTTGGCAAATGGGGGAAGATTGATATGCTTGGAGGTAAGTTTTGGTGCCAGTCTGAGAGGTTTTGAGGAGTCCTTGTCATAAAACTCCTTGATGTGTCTCCAATTGACCTGTTTTTCACCCATGAGGAATCCCTTGCTCGTTAAATTATTTCTTATGCTTTTGATGAGATGTGGTGGATCGAAAAAGGTGAAAATTTTCATATCATCAACCATGAAGAATTGCTTATCATTGCTAACCTTCAACTGAGTCTGAAACAGGTTTTGGTTATTGGAACCTTGATCACTGACTATTGCCACCACCATGATTCCAATTACCTTCAGCTTTCTAATGGCATTCGAAACATGTTCTTTGAGCTCAGATCCTGACACAGGTTGACTCGACAGAAAATACCCTATAGGCTGCTTCCATTTTTCAATCACACCCCGAACTACAAAGGCTAGTGCATAATTTGCAAACTCATTCCTGTTTGCAAAGCCCTCGATCACATCTCGCTTTCTATCATATGCTAATCCTTCCTTGATCGCCATTTCATCGAAAGCCAAACATGCCAGCTTACTTTGTTCACTCATGTTTTTTACTTTCTTTTCTAGAGCTGACATAATTGCGGGATTAAACCCCTGACAAATTTTGAAGTTCTTCATGACATTCTTCAATGTCATTATCGAGGGTAACGAAAATATCTTTCTCAACATCCTGTATGTTTTTGGGGCTTGAGTGAAGCAGAGCTAATGCAAGTGACTTATCTGCAGTTGTCCATTTCATGGCTTTCGGATGTTTTTTTGAAGCCCTTACTTGTGCCAAAACGAAGTGAAGTTGTGATCCTAAAATAAAAATTGTTTCTTTCAGTCAAAAAATGTCAGCTAAAATGAAGAAAATGTTGGAGAAAATGAATGATTTGTACAACATTGTCAGTACATTACTAACTGTTACATCCATGTATCACAACAGAAAAAAGAGACACTTAACATTTTCGCATTAACATCCCCGAATTTTTGTAGAAAGAAATTGGGACTGTTCCAGATTCGTTTTCATCTATGGCATCTTGTATCAGTAAATAAGTTTCAGGATCATTTTCCTGTTTTTTTTTTGACAACTTTATTTCAATGAAAAGAGGCAAAAAAATACTCAGAGCCATTTGAAGAACTCATGGTAGAGTAAGGAATCTTATCAGAGTGAGATATGAATGTATTAGACAAAGAACAATTCTTATTGCATTTTTGAGAAATCTTTTGTGAATAAGTGGAAACACAGGCAGGAATAGTATTATGGAACTCCCTTGTGAGTTTTTCTGTACTCGGATCATTTGGCCATTCCAACCTGACAGCTATTCTTTCGAAATGTTCGTATATTTATCAACAGACATTTTCCTCGCAAGGAGACACCAAACAAATTTGTTTTGGAACATCAAAATTTGATTTCATCTTTCGTAGGTTTTGTTTTACATCTAAATGATAATATTTACTAACAGTAATCAAACCAGACTTTTTGAAATCATTTAAATAATCCAGATAAGGATTATTGTTTAACTCAGTTAAAATTGTTCATGTTGGAATGCCACTTTGATGATCAAAACTAGAGATCCAATATTGTTAACTAACATATCACAACAGAAAAATGACACTTAACATTCACTATTTTATTTTTTTGTCAGATATATGTGATTATGTAAGAATTATGAATTAAGAATTGAGAATAGTATATATACGGCGGTAATGTTCATTACTTTTGCTTGAGTAACACTTTCAATTTAGGATTAGTCTTTATTCAAAGATAGGCATCCAATGATTTCCATCTAAATGTGTTTGTTTTACTTCAAAGTTCCATATATGGTCATTTGTTATAGCTGCTATGCTGGTTTAATAATGCTTAAGTCCAGAAAAAAAATCCATTATCCACGTCAACCTTCCACATTTTCTGCCACGTGTCCCCATATCGACCATAGAAAACTTATCCATTGATCAGAGAAATGTAGAAACACATCCAACATATATATAACATAACTCATAACAGTTTTTTCTTTACCAGACAAGAACTGCTTAAGGAGGTTCTCTAGTTCGGCAATCTGTTTGGTTCTCAAGAGGACGCGTTGTCTTCTTGAGAGTGGACAAGATTTCTTCTTTTTCATCATGCGATATATCTAGACAAAAACATTTAGTGTATTTATATAGCTTGAAAATAAAACAACCAATAACATTATCTATGAACCAAAAAACTCGTATAATGAAGTATGTTTCGGTAAATAACTGAATTATTAGAGAACACTTGGAACCATCAGCCCTAATGAAATACAATATTCACCTAGCATAAATATTAAGTGATTTGCATGATAACAATAACAGTAATTTACCGTCTGTTTTAATGCCTTGTTCTGTTTCTTCAGTTTATAGATAAGTTCATTCTTTGATTGCTCGTTATTTGATTGCATATTTTCAGTTGACAGTGTACATGGTGGCATTGTACATTCAACATCATCTTGGATTGTGCTTTCAACAGAATCTGAAAATATATAACATTAAAAAAAAATGAATTATACTTAACAAATTGGTATGAAATCTCTAATTTGCATCAGTCGATCACTTGATGTGGTCATCAACCACAAAACATTTCATCAAATTGTTCAAGACATTATTGATCTCATCATTTAATAACTGGTAGCATTTTCATACAAAAATGAAAAAATATTCTTGTTTTTTTGTAATATATTTTGAATGTTTATTTATATGTTCCTCATATAATCAAGACAATCCAAAAAGTGTTCTTACGTTTGATTTTCTTTTTGGGTGGCAGTGGCAAACGTTCGGAAGGTGCAGGTCTCTTTGGTGTCACACTGGGTGGAGGATTTGGAATCTCAAAAAGTGTAGGAACAGCATTCCATTTCAACTTTTTCTTTTCCAAATCAGTAAATTGTGAATCATGAAAAAATCATACACATAGTCTAGCTTAATCTGATGGACTAATGAAAAACTCTGCTGGTATATCTGAAAGATTAGATGATAAAACTATACAAAATATTACATATATAAAACGGGTTTCTGGTTAATATGAAAAAATTACATCAATTATTAACATCAATTATTATATGGCATATATAGTAATGGTTATAACAAGGTATGATCCTGACATTTACATTTACCTCAAAATGTTTGGCACAAAAACAGTACCCATACATGTTCTTCTTGGTTTCCTGAATCTTCAGCAGGTTAATCCTCCTGGAGTTAATAATCCACTGCCGGCATCTAAACATCACAAGATTATATAGATTAAGCACTTCAAACATTTAAGAAATGAATATCAGCAATATTTAAGACGCGTAGACTATCACAACATTATGCATGCAGACCACAGTAGATGCAGTCATTTTTGTCAATATGACAATGTGTTGAACGTTATTCTACACACCAAATAGTTGTTATAAGAAGAAAAAAGAGGTAGAGATCTACACTGATAATCACTAAGCAACACATCTCTCCATTAACAAATTAACATTACTGCTATATGGTATAATATACAGATCATATGACTGGTACTAGCTACTATTTCATGTTTTGTTTACATTGACATTGTTCAAAATTAAAGCAACTGCAAACATGTATACCTTTCAACGTAGGTAACGAGTAGATAAAGATTAGATGGAGACTAGATAAAGACATGATGAGGACTTGGTGGTGAGTTGGTGGCGATTAAATAAAAACCTGGTCAAGACCTGGTAGAGACTTGTCGCCATGGTGCTGTCAGCTCCAATGAGGGATTAGAATCTGGAGTCTTCCGCAAGTTACTATCTATTACAAAAACGTATATTGTAAACAGCACCGTCGCCACAGTTATGAAACACCACGTTTTGCTCTTGAAAAACATCCTTGAGCACCAATTTCTCCTCGCACGGTGCAAACGTTTGCAACCAAGGCTGGAAAAACGTTTGATATTTGTCTAAAAAAAGCAAACAATGGCATACTTAACGTGTGCATTGTGTAACGCTGTTTCACTCACCCCTATTCGAGCTCTGGTGCCTCCATGGCTGGTCAAGCTTGTAGTGACCCCGTCCACTACTGTATGATGCCCTTAGTTTCTATGAGCACACGACCTGGGCCCACCGTTACCCTGTTCCCAAATCTGCCTCAAGTCCGAATAACCATACTGAGTGGGATTTATTTTGCCTACAATCATCTCTGTTCATATGGAAAGGCAAACCACGGCTATGTCGACATCAATTAACTGGATCAGCTATAGACTGGGATGATGTTGACAGGGGTGAAGTTTCAGGTTTCACTCATACCACCATAAAGCTTATATTTTACAAACACCTTGCAAAGACGACTAGTTTACATCATCATGTCCTTGTCAAAGATAAACAGGTATTGATAATTAGAATTTCTATTAAACAGTAAGAGTATCATACCTATGTAGAATTGATAGATTTTGTAATTATCATTATACAAAAACATAATTCAGATTTATTACACATAACATTAAACATGCCTGTATTTCTTCGGGCAGCATGTTGGTGGCAGGGTAGCTTCGAGCAAAATGAACGCGGTTCACTGACGCCTGCGTTTTATATAGTTTGCCCAAGTCTCGAGGTACTCGAGACCTAGTTGTAACCTTGTCTTAACCAGATCTTAACCAGGTATTAACCAGGTCTTTATAAGGTCGTAACCACATCGCCATGATGACGGACATGTCGCTATTAAGTCTCTACCTTGTCTCTACCTACTTTTTACCATGTCGAGATCTGGTCGTAATCAAGTCTTCCTCCACTCGCCACCAGTCGCCGAAGCAGGTCCCCGATTTTCACGGTCGCCGGGGATTTAGTCTCCACCAAGTCATAACCTTTGGCGACGGTGGAATGGGACACCACCATTTTTGGGGCCAAAATCAGCATTTTGTCGTAACCTAGTCTCTGATACCCGCGACTTCTTTAGGTTGCGACTAGCTAGCGACGGTGGAATGGGGGGTTAGCTCTCTTGGTAATGCTCTTTGGTTACGGTCTAAAGATTTTATTTCTGGTATTTCATGCACAAATTCAATTTAGATACTAGAGAACTTCATAGCTACCTAGTATATTACAGAATATATGAACAAAAGATAGATATGGTTATAATTTGATGTTAAATGCAATCAATTAAATTTTTCAATTAAATTTTTCAATGAATTAAGAAAATGTTCTTTTATAGATCCCTATTGCCATTTTTTCGTTATCTATTCACCTCATTCTTTCACATTTTGTATCCTCTTTTTTCTAAATTATCTTTCCATTTTTGTATTATTCTTTGCACATCTCATTAAAGATATGAAAAATAAATAAAAAATGTGTGTCTTTTGCATTCTAGTTTGTAGCAACTGTGGTAACATACTTCGCATTTCGCAAGAGAATCGTCACGTCCGGGGTACTCTGGATCTTCTGGTTCTTCACCCTCATCTGCGGCATTGTGACGTTCAGGTCGAGAATAATACAGTATTCGGACGGAGTGAGTGCATCTTTACATATTCTGCAATAGTCAGCTAAATATATATTTATATACAGGCAAAATATAGGTTATTTTACTCCCAGGTGTTGTATATAGCTGGCTCATGGATGAACCATGCTTGTAAGGGTTGTGATTTTTCTTAATGTAAGAAAAATTGTTAACCACAAAATTATTTTAATAATTTTTTCTATCATCCTTGTATATTTTATAGCACCAAACTGTTATTTTCTAATAAATCCATAGAACCCATACACCCTTATCATACCTTACAGACTGCTGGCTCGCACGGGCTGTTCCGTCTCACCATCTTCTACCTGTACTTTGGCCTGGTGCTGGTTCAGTTTGTGCTGGTGCTCATCGCGGACGTGGGTGCACTCCGCCTTCGCCCCACCACCCCGCCAGCCGAGCTCTCAGAGTCGTCTCCACTCCTCAGGTAAAAAAAAAAACGTTAGACATTTTCTTTCATGCATAGATTATCATGTAACATATCATATTGGAAACAGTGACATCTTTAACATTATATATTGTGTATAAAAGACAGAACCAACATCTTTAATATTTCATCCACATTTTTAATTAAATATTTTCGACCTTGCGGTCATCCTCAGAACATAATGCAAAATGAATAAACAAAATGAATAAACCAAAATTACGTAACAGTTCTGTTTCAATATTACATTTATAATACGGAACATGAATCACAATATATATCTTTTGATTACGATTTATCTACCTAGGTGGTAAACATCAGATTACAATTTCCTTTACATGTTTTTTATGTACTCCATAGTAATCATCATCCCCCGCACCCAATTGTTAAGCAACTATATTTTATAAAGAACATGTAAATACATTTGGTTTCATGACAAAAGTTAACACTTCAACCTACGAACATACGTAATTATATTAATTTACAATCAGCTATATTAGGAAAGTACGTAATCATGATAATTAATTACTCAATAGTTTTCACACTCTATAAAGAAGCAGATAACAAACAAGCATTTAAGCCTTTATTTGAAATTAATGCTCGTTAAAAAAAGGGTCTCCTATATATAAGATTTTGAAATCCAAAGCAAAATTACTAAGTAGTCATTTTGGTTTAAAATGCTAGACTATGATTCACAGATGAAAGTCCCCAAGCAAACCAACACTTTTAAACCCCACAGATCAGAGAGTGATGATGCCACGACCGGGTTGGACCTCTCCGACAACCCATGCCCCAAGCTCACGGCACCCTTCCAGTCGCACCTCTTCTTCTTCTGGTTCTTCCCGTAAGTATAGCATGGAACAACACGTTCATACGTGTTATTGGTGTTATTTTTAATATGTCGATACATGTGCATTGTTGTTCATACACTGTAGTCGATACTTTGATACGTTGTTGTTGTGAATATGCTGCTACATTGTTCACACATTGGCCAACATTGTTGTTTATACATCCTTGTTAATATATTATTGTCACTATCTTTTTGTACGTTGCAGTTGATAACTTGTTGATACGTTAATGATGATGTAGATACATGTACATGTACGTTGATTATGTGGATACACTCTTGCTGATACGTTGATGTGGATACCTTGATGTGGTCCTCGGTGGTGTAGTGGTTAGAACGTCAGGGTGTCCTTCGGGATTTGCAAGGTCGTGAGTGCACAGCCCGTCCACGGCAGACTTAGTGTCACCAAACACTTATGTCAATACGTCTACCGCTGCATTGCCAATCCCATACAGTGTGTCACCACGGTTGAATATACATTACTAAATGGTGGCAACATCAAGCATGTTCAGAAACCTCGTTAAATGCATGCCCTGTCCCCTATGCACGCAAAAGAAATCACCTAGCTTTAAAACAATAGCTATTGTTATACCTCCACTGAGAGGCTCAGTTGGTTACCAAACCTGCCTCTGAAAGTTAATATGTTGCTGTCAGGGTTACATCTCATTGGTCCTCCATCTCATTAGTCCCCCGTCTCATTGGTCCTCCGTCTGATGATCCAGGCTAGCGTTACACACATGATCATCCTCTGTATACCTAGCCTCATTCAACCAGACTCTGTATTTAATTGCAGTTGGTGAGCGCACGCCACCACAGGGTCGGGATAAACTTAAACAGAAATAAAGAACATCTTAAATAAACAATTGAAGATCTAAAGAAAACGCAGAGAAATGAGGACAAAGCTACATTGAAATCAACTGGAACTCAAACAGATCCAGAAAAAGACAGAGTAAAAACAACACAAGAAACCCTCAGTAATAATGACTCAAATGAAGATGATATAATAATATTAAATGAAGACATGACACAAAAAGAACAACTAGTAATAAATAAGAACACACAAATATTATTACTTAGTGATTCAAGTATGAATTTGGTCGAGAATAGAAAATACAGAGGGTATAAGAAAGTACATAAACAAACAGTAAGCGATACAGAAGATTTGGTGAAAACAATACAAACATTACAACCTAACAAAAAAATTGAAGAAATTCACATTCACGTTGGGGTAAATGACTTAACAAAAGAAGAGCATATAAAGTATGTGAAAACTAATATAAACAAATGTATTGCAGAAATTAAACAAAAATTTCCCATTGCCAAAATTATAATTAGCCAGGTAGTGCACAAAACACAAAGAAAAGTAGAAAAGATCAATCAAGAATTACAATCAATATGCAACCATAATAGTTGTATATTTGTAAAACATGATATAAAACCACATATGTTCAATGATGATATACATGTAAACCTGGAAGGGATATCAAAGATGGTAGGAAATATCACAAGAGAATTAAGAAATAAACAAATGCTGACCAGTTTCAACAATACTAACAAGCCAAATGAATACAGCGGTCAATTCAGAACGGACAGCCACATAGGTTGTTACGGCAGATGCAGCGGTCGATCCAGAACAGATGATGTCAATCATTATCACAATAGGCATTACGAAGGAAGATATGGGTCCAAGCGCTACGATCGCGGTGAAAGGAAGGATGGTGCATATGGTCCAGGATGCAATAGATATGTTCATGATTATGGATACTTCAGGGACTACACCTGCCACTCTAATAACTACAGGCACAGGTATCCAACGCGAAAACAGGAAAATCAAAATTCAAGGTACTACCAAATCAATGATTTTGGAAGACGCGATTATGATTATTAATTTTATCACTCTTAATCAAAATTCAACAATAGTAAAATGTATGGATAGTAAAAATATACAAAAATATGATGTAAAAGGTCTAAGATTAAACTAATTAAGTTGATTATATTATTATGATTATTAATTGTAGCATTGTTGATTTATGTTCAACACAATATTAGTATGTATAGGTCGTGAAAATGTGAAGAAAAATATTGTGTAGAAAAGTTAAAGTTAAACTAATTCAGTTAGTACATGTTAGCAAAAATGTAAAGATGCATAAATGCATGGTGTAAAAGTGTAGTCTTGTGGTTTTCCTAAAAATACTTTTAGGATAAATATGTCAAAATTGAGGATAGGCAGTATGAATATACAAGGTAGTATATGTAGGAAAATAGGTTTTGATGAGGTTAGAAATTTAATTACAAGTTTTGATATATTTTGTTTACAAGAAACTTGGTTAACTGACAGTGATAGTATACACATAGATGGTTTTACAACATATAGAAGTGACCGAAAACACAATAAACGAGCGTGTGGTTCAGGAGGAGTCGTGACACTAGTGAGATCAAAATTAACTAAAGGGACATCAAAAATATTAAGTAAATGCAATGATTTCATCTGGATAAAATTAGACAAGCACATGTTAAATGCTAATAATGACATATTCATATGCAATTGTTATATCCCACCTCAAAACTGTGTAGGGACTATAATTAAAAATAAAGACACTGCATTTGAGTGCATAGATCTAAATCCATATTAAAATCAATTGCTAATTACAATAAAAATTTTCATCAAAATTATTAATTTCTGTTAACAATATACATAAAAGTAAGATAAAATAATTAAACCAATTTACATGTCAATAATTTATTCAACTTTATGTACACTAGATGACATAACTACCAGTGAAAATTACTGTAATGTTTTATTTGGTTGCACTTGTAAGTTTTTGTATTTATTTCAATTCAGTTGAGTGTTTCGGTTTTTAAAATTTAATATATACACAGAGAACGATTCTTTGTTGTTTTATAATTTGTGACATATTTGTCCTTGATATGAATAATTAAATAAGAAAAAATGTAAATTTTAATTAATTTCTTCATGTCGTAGTTTAGTATTTGAATGAATTTTTTACTCTTTGAGAATTTGTATCATTAAAATTATTAATTTCTGTTAACAATATACATAAAAAGTAAGATAAACTAATGAACCAATTTACATGTCAATAATTTATTTAACTTTATGTACACTAGATGACATAACTTTAAAATTATCTAATTAAAATAATAGTCAAAATTGTTATTCGGACCTATACTGTACAAAGTAGAACAGAATCCAATAGCCCAGAATCCAGACGACCACAAGAAATAAAAAATAATGCCAAGTGAGGAGTATGTATGTTTATCCTTCAAGATATAAACTATGAAATACTAGAAACAAAAAAGCAAAAAGATATGAAGTGTATTGGCATTAAAATCCCAAATAACAAAAGCAAAAGATATGAAGTGCATTGGCATTAAAATCCCAAATGTGAATATGACAATAATCAATGTTTACAAGCCGCCTAAACTATCAATTGTTCACTTTATTACACATGATATCACTTTTAGAAAGCGTGCAGACAGACAGAACAATTGTCCTAGCCCCCCCCCCGAACTATTTTGGTCTTTCAAGTTCTTTATTTTGCTGTAATTTATTAATCACTAGCAGAGTGCAGAAAAATGCATCACATTTACAAAAAAATTCTGGGGCACCCCTGGCCCCCCACACAGAAGGTGGGTGTCCCCGATCCCAAGACCCTCCCCCCTGCGGTGCCTACGGCAAATTAAGAACTTGAAAGACAAAGACCTAAAATAGTTCAATGTCCAATAAGAATCATGAGGACAACAATATTTTGGGATAGGTCTAATAAGATTTAGAAGATGGGTTTGACAGAATGATACAATAACAGGAATCCCACTAACTAGATGTTTCAAGGTGATTATGCCCTGTTAATTTTGCTGTAATTTATTCACTAGATTGCAGAAAAATGCATCACATTTTCAAAAATTTAGGGGGATAGCCCGCACCTCCCCCTTAAAAGTGTGTGAAAAATTGATAGCCTCCCTCCCAATGAAGATAGGCTAAAATTTGAAATGGACCACAGGTCCTGTTACTCCGTTTTTTAACAGGACCGCCAGAGCTTTAACTGGACCATAACCTAGAATTTTTCTGGGAGCCAATTCTGAACCCTAGCCCCCACCACTTCATTAACTACATAAAATGCAAAAAATGCAATATTTTCCACTTTGCATAGTCTATGTACTGTAGTTGAAAATGATGTCATTTAATGTTAGTTTATTAAATTGATTTCTTGTTATTATTTTTGTAAATTTTAACAGGGGCCCTTGCATAGAAAAATCTGTTTTTTATATAGATCTAGACATGCCAGTAACTGCTACTCATGACATACCCAGTACAATGTATTATTTCTATTCACATATTAAGAATAAATCATAATTATTTTTATTGTTCTTGTATGTATAATACAAATAACCGGGACAAATAATACGGTTGGATAACCCATTTCAAATTCAGGGAGCAAATGATTGATAAAAAGCAGTAAAGCTTATCATTCCTATTTAATACAATGGCCTTTCAAAAGCAAACATTAAGTAGTGGGTAAATTTAAACACAACAGAACTAATATAACAAGACACTATATGCACACTGTATACGGGTAATATGGTATGTTTATTACTGTTGCCAACTGCTGCATGGCAGTTGCTAGGTGGATCTATATTATAAAATCAATATTGCCGCGTAAGCTGGCATTAGTCTACAGAGCGGCGAGCGGCTGGCAACAGCAGCAGAGCAATAATTGATGACAGCTCACACGCAGTATTATAGACTATCTGTTTTTGCAACGTCGCATTTGGCGATCACAGTTTATTTTCTAGGAGAATGCAATATTTTCTGGGGACATATGGCGAGCTGCTGGTCGCCATTTCATGTTCTGTTTTTGTGGATATATATTGCTGGTTTGAACACAAATTTTAACTGGACCACCGGTTCGGTAGATTGTTTTTTCTTACAGGACCGACAGAATATTCACCGGACATTGTCCGACGGTCCGGTAGGTTTTTCGAACGCTGCTCCCTTTGTGCTTCTAGGGGGGAGTGCTACATGTGGCACACAGCATCATTTGTGTGGATAGGACATCAGGTACGCAGGTGACTAACCCTAGCCCTACATGTGCAGCTGATTGCTGTAAGTGTATATACGGCTACCTTAGCCCTCGTAGGTAGTGAAGTAATTCCTTGTCTGATAGGTGTGAGTCCCGGGTTAAGGGCTGAAATAGCCTTACCCCAACCAGTCAAAGTATGATGATGGGTCTTATCATAGGGTATGTAAATATTTACATCTAGGAATATCTGGAAAGCTCAAATTCTGTCACACAACAAAGGAAAGTCACTCATGTGTTAAAATCGGCATTTATTATCGCTCAGCCATCTACATTTTTGTCTTAGTTCTACTATGATTCTGGTTGTCAAATCAATTGAACATTACATTTGTCACCTGCCGTTCTCAACTAAACAAATGTGTAAGCCATTTGTAATTTTTTTCATCACATCTATTACGAATGCTTGCCAGAAAATAGAAAAATAAAGCTTACTAATTTTAAGAGGAAACATATACACTTCCGTGTGAGTGCGCATGCGAATATCCCTCGCACCTGCTTTAAAAACCGAAACCGAATGCATTGGCGTCCTTGGTAGCGTGACGTCACTAGCAAATATGGCGCCATCGGGCGATCAATATAATAAAAACATGGATTTTTAGCTGCATCGTCGGCGAATATAAAAGCATAAGCCATTTGAAAGATTATTTATCTATCGGGGGTTATTTCAATGCATCGGCGCTCTCGTCATCCATAGAATCAAGTTACCGTGGCCTAAATACTGAATGGTCCGACAATTTCATTAGAGATTGACTTGGCACAGCACATGACATGTAAAAAACACGATTATCGCAGAAAAACGGCTTGTAAAAGAATGCTATTGCCACCTAATCGAACGAATAAAATTTATCCGACACGATTAAACACTAACACGTTTAAATAACGATGTAATTTAAGAAATATGTAAAAAATACCTAATAAAATTTGTCACATCCGCCATATCTATGTTTATTTCGTCATCATAAATCACGCCACACGAGAAATGATGACGTATTTCTGACATCGAACAAACTAATTATTGCGCCATCTCATTGGCTAACAGATGGCGCAACTACCAATAATATTTAACGTTTCATTCGACTGACGACGCTAATTTATTGCGCCATCTCATTGGCTAACAGATGGCGCAACTACCAATAATATTTAACGTTTCATTCGACTGACGACGCTAATCAATGGCTCATTATCATAATTTATGCATATGTATGCATTTTTCAGAGAAACAGCCTTAATCAATCGCGCATGGCTGTTGCATATGGTTAACATAGCCCTTTCGATAAACGATATGTTAGCAGACAGGTAGGGCGATAATAAAGAGCAATTTTGTCGTCTTGATCTGGGGAGTAATCGATAGATTTCTTAAAATATTTACAATATTATGGTCTCAAAGTGTGATAATAAGAATCACCATCAATACTTTGAATAATGGAACCTTTTAAGTGCAACCGGCTGATGCAGGTAACAATATATTTTGATTTTTGATGTAGTTGAACTTTATTCTGCTGGTGTACCCTGATTTCCGGTAAAACGCAGTATGTTGCTTTATTACTAGTGAAAATCTAGCGTTCAAAGTATGCAATCACGGTCTCATTTTCTCCTATGAAGTTAGAATTGGCCACGAACAAATGGAGAATAAAATACATATATCACAACAACGACATTACTATATTTATTTCTTAGTGATGATAAAGATTAAATGTTGTAAAATTAAAGAACTGCCAAATTTTCGGTCCTGACGTGTAATTCAATACGATTTCCACCAAAAAACAAAAATCTCGAAAATCCAGTCTAATAGAAACATATATAAATCTACGTTGAAGCAACCAATTTTGAAATCAGAAAAGAGTGAAAATTAAACAAAACCAATAAAAATAAAAAGTAAAAGAAGAAAAAGAGAGTTCAAAAAGCAAAAGAAGATATATGAATGATAAAATGATAAAATAGAAGGATAGAGTACATATCACAGAAAAAGTAAATACAAAAAATTAAATACTTAGCGGAAAAGGTACAAAAAAAGATGATAAACTAATCAAACTAGCTGACATTGAGAATAAACAACCGGCAATGTTTTGGAAAACCATTAAGAGTTTGATTCCAAAAATGATACTAAAAATGATATAAATTCAGAAACTTGGACCAAATATTTTAATAAACTCCTAAATATAAAAGTAACACAAAAAAGAGAAAAACAAATGAATACTCATACATGCAATATGTTAAACATAGTTTACCAACTATTGAAAAAACATGAATATAACTGGACCTTTAGACCAAGAAATTACTTTTGAAGAAGTAGAAAAAGCAATTTAAAGCCGGTAAAAAAATGCAAAAAAGGCCTAAATCGGACCTGATGGTATCTGTAATGAAATTTTGAAATGTAAATATGTACAGTTGAAAATGTCAACTATTACATGTTTTCAAATATGATATATCAAATGGTAGCTATCTTAAACAGTGGATGTTTAGTATTATTACTCCAATACATAAAAATGGAGATAAAAAACAATCCCCGAGAACTATAGAGGTATAGCAGTATCAGACAACACTAACAAAATTTTCATGAAGATAATAATCAATAGAATGGGTCCTTCAATTACATGACCAATAAAGGCTGCTTTGGTCAAAAAATCAAATGGATTTATGAAAGGAAGAAGAACGGAAGATAACTTATTTTAAGAATACAACGTCTGGAACTAGATTTCAAAATTGATGGATAAAAAAATCGTTTATTTTCAAGTCACCCAGGGCTCTCTGTAAATGTATTTCAAAAAGATTTTGAAACCATTTACAAAGACTGTTTGAAACAATATAGAATACACAAAAAAACACGCCCCTACTATTAGAGACATGTTAGCCACGGCCACCCAGCAGACATGGTACATGCCAGCAAAAGCAACAGGACTAATATAGTATGTATCACGTATGTCCTTTATATAAAATATATGTTCTGTCAACCCATTCCAAAAAACACAAAAGGCATTCATACTGAACTCCAAACCATGTTTTGAATGTCAATTTTTTTTGCAAATATAAATCTGTACAGTTGAAAAGGTCACTATTACATGTTTTCAATACAATACTATCAAATGGTAACCATCGGGCTAAACAGTGGAAGATGTTTTGAGGGCATTATTACTCCAATACATAAAAAATGGAGATAAAAACAATCCTGAGAACTATAGAGGTATAGCAGTATCAGACAACACTAACAAAATTTTTCCATGACCAATAAAGGCTATTGGTCAAAAAAATCAAAATGGATTTATGAAAGGAAGAAGAACGGAAGATAGCTTATTCATATTACACACTATTTTTCAAAAATATGTAAAACTAGGAAAAGGAAAAATCTATACAGTATTTGTTGATTTCAAAAGTTTTTTGACAGTATTGACAGAGACTGTTTGTTCTATAAATTGATAACATATGGAATTACTGGTAAACTGTACAATGTACTAAAAACAGCATATACCAATCCTAAATTCTGTGTAAAGACAGATTGCGGTTTGTCTAAATATTTTATTTCATACACAGGAGTGAAACAAGGATGTGTTTTAAGTCCTCTGTTATCAAATCTTTTTCAAAATGATTTACATAATATGTTTAACTCATCATGCGATCCAGTGATGTTAAATAGTGAAGAACTTAATTCTTTGTCATGGGCGGATGATTTAGTACTATTCTCAAGGTCAAAGGTAGGGTTACAAAACTGTTTAAACAATCTTGAAATATATTGTAATAGATGGGGATTGCAAGTAAACAAAGACAAAACAAAATGTATGACTATGTCTGTTGGAAATCCTAAAACCCAAAACTTTATGTTTGAGGAGAAGATCTTAGAAAATGTAAATTATTATAAATATTTAGGAGTTAGGGTTGAAAGAAATGGAAAATTTAATAATGCAATTATAGAAAGAATGTCTAAAGCAAACCGTGCTGTACATGTTCTTAAACAAATCCTGGGATATTCCACACCAGTTTCGGCAAAATTAGCCATGTCATTATTTGATAAACAAATTACACCAATCTTATTATATGGAAGTGTGCTGTGGGGAATACCAGATTCTAATAGATATATAAAAATACAAATAAACAAAATCAATGTAAAAGTGAAATGTCAAGTTCAATCTATTATAAATCAAAGAATGAATAGAGAGATAAAAATTGATGAAATCAAAGTACTAAAATCTAAAGGGGAGGTGTTAGTAAAATTGAATAGTAGTCAGGACAAAATAGATTTAATTTATTCAAATAAGAACTTTTCTGACAATTGCTTGATAACAAATCACGAAATGAAAGAAAAAAATAATTATGAAGGTGTACATAGCAACTATTGTAAGTATGTAATAGGGGTTTCTAAATTTGGAAGTACAACAGCAGTTATGAAAGAATTAAATAGATTTCCTATTCAACTGCAAGCATATATAAATGAAATATCCTATTGGCACAGATTGCAAACAAATACTATAAACCCCCTATTGCATGCAGCTTTTAGGATATGTAAAGATGATAATCATCCTTTTATCCAAAATATATCATACCTACTTAAATCAAATGGGTAATGTATTACTGTCACCGTCTAATTATTCAAATAAACAAATAAAGTGTATTGTAAAAGATAATCTAATGAACCAACACAACCAATTAATTAATTCTGTTATTAATGATAACTGTAAATATGACACATTAAATAAGTGTCATAAACATAAAAATGTAGATTTTAAATCGCCTCCATATAATATGAACATAAAGAGCACTTTCATAAGGAAATGTTTTGCTTATTTAAGACTTGATAAAGCTATGTACTATGATCAATATAATGAAAACAATATATGTGATGCATGTAATGTAACCAAAGATTCTTATCATATTTTGATGATATGTAAAACAACAGAAATAGAAAGAAATACGTTTTTACAAAATATGAATGTATTGTATCCAAATTTTCATAATTTATCAGTTTATGAAAAACTGATATCTATATTAAACATGCAATTTAATGATCTTGAAGTTATACAGCTGATATGTTCATTTGTGAAACAAATATGTGTTAAAACAAAATTGATCTAATGATCAATATTTTATGTAATGAATAGATATAATATGTATTGTCAATTCATTTCTATATATGTATATGTCAAATGTTCATTGTTTTTGGTTGTACTGACACTGTTAGTTGCCAATAAAATCTTATTCTTATTCTTAACGTAAATCTCAATACGTTCAACGTACAACATAGCTAAGCAAAGTTCAACTTACGTACAACGTAGTAACCATTCAGCTTATCATTTCTGTCTTATCATTTCTTTCGAGGCAAGCTTTGCTATATTTTGTGACAATTTTATCAATTTTTAAAAATGATTAGCAATCTATATTCTTTGCAAACTAGCACACCTGTAAATGCAGTCGAACCAAGACCTTTTACAGAGCTAGATTTTGCGAGTCGCGATGGGTATTACAAGAATTACTTCCAAAAGTCTGAACCCATGGAAAAAAGACTGACAGAACCAGTCGTCATCAAGTACAAATCACGTCCATTCACGGAGCTAGACTTTGCAAGTCGCGATGGGTATTACAAGAACTTCTTCCAAAAGTCTGAACCCGTGGAAGAAAGACTAACAGAACCCACAGACACCAAGTACAAGTCCCGTCCATTCACGGAATTAGACTTTGCGAGTCACGATGGGTATTACAAGGAGTTCTTCCAGAAATCGCAGCCAGAATCTCCAGAAACACAGTACTTGACATCGCTACTGTATCTCAAGTTACAGATTCTGATTTGCCCAAGATTAAGGAAGAGCGACTCGTGTAGAAGTCCCGCCCGTTCACCGAATTAGACTTTGCAAATCGAAACGGAATCTACAAGGAATTCTTTGTGAAATCTGTGAAGAGTAGCAAAGAAAGATCGTCAAGTTTCTCCAGTTCCAGTGAAATGGACAGGTCGAGGAAGAGGAAGTTTAAGATCAACAGACACACAACCCTCATCGCGTGTGACTTAGAAGTTGACGTTGTACCTTGTAAGAGGAAGTTTGTTGTCAGAAAAAGAGTGTGAATATTTCACAGTTTCAGACAAGTTCAAAGAACATTCTGTTCTCTTATATGTAAATATTTATTGGGTAACATGTTTATTTATTAATATTTGGTTGGAACTCTTACTAATTTATCATATTAAAATTTTGTTTTCTTCTTGCTTTGTTAACATATCTATAACAGATATGTGTTACATATATCATTACAGGTATATATTGCGGGAATAAAAATTCCAACCAACCAGACCATCTTGCTTTTTTATATTTTATATTTCACAAACATCTGGTACAAAAATGTAGAGTTCACTTATTTTTAATTTTTACTGTTCTCATTTTTATCAGATGTTATATATCATAACATAGCACATCATAATTTATTTCAGAATATAAAATTCGATACATTTCAAAAGTGGTGAAATATAAAAATTGAATAAAAATGAAACATGTATTGTCTTGTCAACTTTTTATTCATTTTGAAAATTTCAGTCTTATTTTTTTCTATTCTTTCAATGCTATATTAGTGCCATGCCAAAAGCAACAAACACAAATTTTATCCATAATACAATGTATATTATATATAACCAAACCAACTGGATCAAAAGTGCTCTGGCAAAGATCAGTGTCAATAGAAAAAAATTTAGACAATGTGGTATTAGCGACGCTGTGCTCTCAGAGCACTTCTGATATAGATAATCATATTAGGTTACATTGACTCGCATTATCTCCACATTTTCATATCCTCTCAGCTCCGTCTTTTGTTTGAAACATTGAAAGTTTTTGAGCGACTTGATGGGTGCAAAATACCTGGTTGTTCCAGCTCAATGATGTCCACCACATTGTGGTTGATTGGACACCATTTTACCAATTTTACTGTTCCTCATCGGGACCACATGAATTAATCGGTGGATACTGATCAGGTGATATGAGTGTGAATGCGGTAGGGGTGGAGGTTTAAGCACACAACATATTTTCTCATGAAAGTTGTAAAAAGTTTGAGCAAAGCATATCTACATCATTGTCATTTACTTTGGTTTCACTCTCTACTCTGCCAATTATTACTCCCTATCCAAATGCGTATCCTACAATGCATGTCCTATTACTCCTAGTAGTTACAGCACTCAACCTAATACTTTTTCGATATTATTTGAAATATTTCTCGTATTGCAGTAGATGGTCTATGGAATAGCGTATGACTGCCCTACTCCTCCCAAAACCTTTGAGCATCCAGAATTTCAAACATTTTGAGGGAGGGTGGGCTCTGTCCTTAAATACATAGTCCTCGTCCTCAACACTTAGATTCACCCCTGAAAACCCTATATCTAACAGTATTTCGTGATGGGGGACCAATGAGACGGGGGACCAATGAGACGGGGGACTAGAGAGCTGACCCCGCTGTCAGAACGTTGGTGTTGATACATTGATGTGCATACGTTGATATGGATACGTTGTTGCTGATCTCGATACTTACTTAGTTGACATTAATTCGTTGTTTCTATATGTTGTGCTACAGTACTGTGATCTCCGGGTGGCGCCGCCCGGTGGAGATGTCCGACATCTGGGACATCCGCGAGGAGGACAGCGCCGCGGCCATCGTGCCGCGCTTCGAGCAGGAGTGGCAGAGGGAGCTCACCAAGCTCGGCGACACAAAGTGAGTGTGTCCCTCATATGTGTTTGCATGACCGTGTGCATGGTTTGATTAATGTAAAGGTCCTTATGGATGGAGAACGGAAATATATCTATTTTTTAGACATAATGAGGACATTCATATCCTTATCTCTGCTGATGACACACACAGCAGTACTTATATTGAACCATTGCCCATCAGACAGGACCAGTACCAGGCATACATAGAGCTCAACAAGATGACGTCGTCTGAGCGCCGCGGGAAGCGCCTGCCGAGTCTGTTCTCCGCACTGTTCCGCACGTTTGGCCTGTATTACTGCTCGGGCTCCCTGCTCCTGCTCGGCTATGACCTCGTCGCCTTCATCAACCCCCAAATACTGCAGTGAGTACTATATATTGTACCAAAATGTAAACAACTCACATTCCATATAACTCATGAGCTTCCTTCAAGTTTAACTGAATAAAACTTATCTTGTTTGGTGTAGAATGACAAAAGGCGTGTTGTATTGATAACATGTATAGTAAGAGCCCGCGATGGTTTTATATTACGAAAGAAACACCAACATGTATTCTTGCCTGTTTTGAGGAGTGGTGTTAGGGATGTAGTATACTTCTACATTGTAACGTAATGTTATGCACACAAAATGGTTACTACTTCACTTATTGCGGACAGCCATTACTCATGAAACATGCCACTAAAACTGATATTTAACGGTAAAAATAATTACTCTGAAAGACTATATTGTTGGTAAATTGCCGCTTCAGGTCTCATTAGTGATTTCTAACTTGGTCTTGTCGTTTCAAATATATGTACCGGTATATTTAAAAATAAGACGTAGAAAACATTGTTATGTTATGATTTTAGACGCTGTTTTCTAATTTTTAACCGGATATTGCTGTGAGTCAATAATTTTGGTTCAGTATTTTGTTTTAATTGTATAATCAGATGTACAGAAAGCAACATATTTGACCCATCAATGTAGTAGGTATATCTTATATACTGAGAGATTAGAAATGGCACTATGCTCCTGATAATCAGAATAACGTAAATGTGATTCTAGGTTGTTGATAGCCTACGTGGAGGCTGGTTCAGGATACGCTTGGCAGGGGTACATTATGACAATTGTCATGTTCCTTTCCACCATGGCGGCCGTGTTGTTCAACCACCACCACCTCAACATATCGTATACAACATCCATGCGCATGCGCAGTGCCATGGTGTCCACCATTTATAATAAGGTCGGTCCCCCGGTGGCCACACAATCAGTCTTTAACAAGACGCTTTATTTCTTCTAGGCTACTAATGTATTCTTCCTGAAAGATTTTTCTAATTTTCTAATATTTTGTTTCCCCTTTCTGTTAAATACTGCAGTTTCATCTGTCAGCTCCTGTTTTCAGTCATGCCATCTGTTTCTGTACTTTGTAGTGCTGTGTTACTTGTTGTGAATCTTTGCATGGCCAGGTCTTGCTTCATTTGCTATAGGGCATAGTGCTTGAGGCTTACTAACACGTGGAGCACAGACATACATATGCACACACCGTCTAACCTCATGCCAAGAGTAAGAGCATGTGCTTTCTATGAATCCCAGCTTATTAACTATATATGCACTGCCTCTGTTGTAACCCTAATTCCCTACACATAATTGATCACTTATTTTGACCAGTGACACCTACCACTGGCTTCCACAAGGTAATAGTAGGAATGAGTCTGTTCTTCAGAGTGTTACTCATTTCTGATTCAACCAACAATTTCTGTGGTGCGCTGCTAGCCTGAAAAGTGATGTGTGTCATTCGAGAAAATGTAATGGTTTTGCTTACTCATATTGCAATGCAGTTTGTTCCAAAGAGTTTCCTAATTGCCTTCCATTTGACTATGTATTGTAACCCTAGTGCAATATATGTGTACCTACTATATTATGAAAATAATGTAACACACCGATTCTTATTACAGGGCACTTCCAGTGTACAAAGAGTCTGGCCATGCATACACTTGGAAAGGCTGGTTCTGATAAAGTTTCCAAAATGCAGATCCTTAATGTACCAAGTGTTATTGCTTCCACAGGGCACTTCTTGTCACAGTCACTTGAAACATTTTTAATAGAATTTATAATGCAAGTTACGAAGTAAGGAGTCGTTACTTTGGAGTACATCTCTTAAACAAATGTTCCAAGTGACTGCGCTTTTAGGACATAGTCTGGCGATCCTTACACGTGAAAAGGATAGTTGCAGGCGGACCGTGCTATAAGATGTAATTCTTAAAAAACAGAGGTTCTTCTGAAAGATTGTCCAATGGCCACCTTCCATTCTTTCTGTGATAAGGCAGCAAGTGTTACCACCACAGGGCGCTACTAGTGTACATAGAGACGGGCGACCCGTACGTGTGGAAGGGCTGGGTGCTGGCGGGCGGCATGTTTGCGGTGGGGCTTGCGGGGGCAGTCATGCAGCACGCGGTGCTCAACAAGACCTACACCACCGGCATGCGCATGCGCACCGCTCTCACAGCCACCGTCTACAGCAAGGTTAGAGGCTACTGTGCTAATTGCACAGTAGAACCTGTCTGCTGATGGAATCACAATGGTTTCCACAGCATCTGTCTCACACTTCAGTCATGTTCACTGATTATGGTCAACTGGGTGGCTATGTCCATGTGCCACTTGCTCATCTATAAATGGCAATAATACAGATCAACATTGCCGATCTATTTCCTCCACAGTAATGATGGATCATATTTTGATCCAAATACACTTCAGTTGCTGATTCTTTTTTCAAACTTTTTGTGGGAACTTGACACTTGCACAGGCACTACCCCCGCCATACTACTTCTTGATTAGAGCTAAATTACTGTCACAGTATTTGTATATCACAGAGTTACTGCAATCCCGACTGATGTGAGATAGATGCTTAGAAATGCCAAAGGTAATTCATTGTATACTGCTAGCTACCATCTATACCCGCCCAATTTTGTAGAAAGCATCTATGTTTACGAAGTTGTTTGTTTAATGTAAGATGACATTTCTTTCCCTTTAATATAGGATTTTCAAATTTGAAAGAAGACAATCTGGAAATTTAAAGAATATTAATGGAAGTGTGTAGTATTAGAACACAAGAGCTTTCATTGATATTATACCCTTTGATACCCTTGGATTAATTCTTCTTCAAATAATATAAATTGTATTATTTTCCAATTAGGGTGGTAGATTATATATTCTTGGCGTCAACCACTTAACAATATCCAATCATGATGATCCAATCATGATGGGTTTTATATAATGATTAGACCTTAAATCAACCCACACTCCCCAAAAAGGCTTCCCAACATTTTAAAGTTTCCTTTTTTCTTTTTTGTAGCACGTCATATACTTTTATTCTTACTTAGTTTTACATTTATTTCAGCTATCAAATATGTTACAATGGAAAATATCTTTTTACAATATTTATTTTATATTCATGAAAAATTGTTGTCTCTAATTCCAACTAATCAAATATTATTGATTTGCAAATGTATTATGATTTTGAAAGCTGTTTACGTTCAAAATATTCCGTTACTGCTTACTTGCCGAGTTGCTCATTTCAGTCCAGCCAAAATATCCCAGAAATATTGCTAAAACAACTCTACCACTATTATTGACACAGCGTAAAATTTGTTGCTTGGGGAGTTGGAGCTTACGACCATGTGTTTATGAGACCAGAAGGTGCAGAGTCCTGTCAGGACCACTTGATAGAATAAATTGGAAGATTAAATGAAATTGGAAGATTATATGGCAATGAACATCTAACCTTTTAGGGAGAACATGTTCTGTGGTCAACTAGGATTTGACTGGAGTTATTGTTTATTTCAAGAAAGACATGTGCACTAAATTGGAGAGGTAAAAGACCACCTCCAAACAATAAATCAATTAGCAAATATGTAGTACCTTGAAGTGTCATTGGCATCACAATTTTGGCTTTCATTCAAGCTTAAACAAAGTCTTTCATGAGTTACGGATATGACTTTCTCTCTATCATCATGGTATGCTGAAACAGCAGCACATGGGTTTCCATAAGCGGCAGTCTATGCTGGTTATTTTGATATAATTTGCAGTTTGTGGTACTTTCCAAATGGGTAGTTAGTGTTTCTTAAAGAGAGACATGGACATTGATATGCGAAGTATGATGGTTGCAGGTTTTCATGAAGTTACAGATTTCACTTCAGAGATGACTTCACTAGTTTGAAGTTGATGTTGACAATCCTACATTACCAACAATTTGTATACCATTGTGTGCTATGGCCGTCTGGTTGCAGGGCTATTATAGCTTTCGTCGAGGCTGGCAGCATGGTGCCCGAGGGTGATGAGGCGCCGTACGCGTGGAAAGGCTGGTTCCTCGTCATAGCCATGTTCATAGCCTCGTTCACCACAGTGATCTTTATCCACCAGTTCTTTAACATCACCTACACGACTGGCATGCGTGTGCGCACGGCTATGACATCGCTCATTTATCGCAAGGTTAGCAGACGTCCCCCAACTCACCCATTGATTTCACACATTGTGGCCATTCCTTACATATCTCCCCTCGCTATTTGAGACAGGCTACTAAATTCTACTAGATATGAAAGTTCATCGCCTTCAGTTGACACACTCTCAAATCTTATGCAAAAGGAAGCTATTCTATTCAATTTTTGAAAACCGGTCTGTCCATTTTTTCCAGATCACATCTATACGTTTTACATGAAATACCTTCCTGAATTGGGATGTGTGGTAGTATGATTTAGAAGATGAATCTTTATGGTGAAATTGTACATACTGATTTGTTGCTAATATTTTGGTGATGGCTATTAGATGTGACCTTTGAAGCTTAAGCTATATTACGTTCTACGTTTCAGTCTTTTCTCTAACTTTAATTAACATTAATTTATTCAATTATTTTACTCAAATCGTTTTAACCAACACAAATAATGCATTTCGTGCCATTACATGATTCTTTGTTAAACTATTATGAAAGTTGTTCTAAACTGTGTATGTATTTTACATTTGTGTAATATTAATGATAATCTAAATTTGATATTTACATTTATTAACTATTCATTCTACATCATAGTTATTTTATCCCACTATTTACAAAATCGTTTATATTAAGCACATTAAGTGTCAAATGCCTAAATACTGAAATAAGCATGTACACCACCAACCATTTACAAACTTAACCAAAACGAAGCAAACATGCTTTATTGTCTTCCTGTCAAATTGTCTGGTTGTGGAAGTGCCACACGTGCATACCAATTCACCTCTAAAAATCTTCACTAACTTGAAACAAATAGATTTTACCGCTGACGGTCGGACACAAAAGACAGCAGCAGATAGACAGTTTAACAGGCAGGCGTCAGAAAACAAAAGGCACATGATGATACACTCCTGTAAGAGCTTCGCCTGTCGCCAAAAGATGCGCGTGATTCACTCCTGTAACCTCTGCTGTAGGCACTGCGCCTGTCCCCTGCAGCCAAAAGGAATGCCACAACCGGCGAGATTGTGAACCTGATGTCTGTGGACACACAGAAGCTGCAGGACGCGCCCAACTTCCTCAACTACACATGGTCTGCACCCGTCATGGTGGTGCTCGCCATGTACTTCTTGTGGCAGATCCTCGGGCCCGCCTGCCTCACAGGTGAAGCACGCATCTATTTATCTATACTAATGTTATGTGGAGAGCTAGTCAATTTGCAATAAAGATGAAGAGCAGGAAACACTGAGGAGACTTCTTAAAGCTGAAATATTTGCAATCCACTGCAGCTACAGGGAGCACGGGCATTTAATGCTTCTTGCTTTCATGCTTGATGACCTTGCTTGCAGAATGATTGTTTACCTTTGAGCCTAGTGTTGTGATCAATTTTCATGTCGGGTGGTATCTACTCATCTTAATATTTCATTGATCTTTTCAATCATTTTCAGGCCTTCTCTTCATGTTGATTGTCCTTCCGATCAACTCCATCTTCCTGGCACACAAGATCCGCGGGCTGCAGAAGAAGCAGATGAAGCTGAAGGATGCTCGCATCAAGCTGATGAACCAAGTTCTCAGTGGAGTCAAGGTGAGAACTATAAAGTCATAGTCATGGGACTATGGTTTAAACAATAAAATGGTCTAAACACCATCATAAAACAATGCCACTTAGCCTATTTCATGTGCAAAGCATACAATTTGCTACTAAGCATTGATTGTGGACTACTAATGTCATCTAATCCCTGCATATTTAAGACATTTGTGCACTGTGATGACCAGGTACTGAAGCTGTATGCGTGGGAGCCGTACTTCCGACAGAAAATCCTAGAC
Source organism: Streblospio benedicti (assembly GCA_019095985.1). NCBI lineage: Eukaryota > Metazoa > Annelida > Polychaeta > Spionida > Spionidae > Streblospio > Streblospio benedicti. The sequence goes on along the minus strand of CM032666.1, from coordinate 17,840,125 downwards.
ATCCGAAATGAGGAGCTCAAGAACCTGCGCGTCGGAGCGATTCTTGGCGCCATGACCTACATCATCTGGTTCTGTGCACCCTTCCTCGTAAGTCCTAAAATATTGTCAGATTATTATCATAGCCTACAATGTATGCTGCGGACAAGAATTGTTCAAATAAATCAGTACAAGAATTCACTGCTGCTTATTTGCATGATGCAGTTTTATGATATTTACACCATCTGTCCAAGCACAAACGGTCAAATCTTTCCATTGGCATAACACAAAAAGACAAGAATTTCTTTATCAACGGTGACAAGATTATCTTCCAAATGAGAAATATTGTATTGACGACAGTCTTGATGTATCCATGTTCAATGATGTACAGATTCTTACGTCCAGCCATATTTTGACAAGTTTGCGGTGCACTAACTTCTGCTTATTTTACGTTTTCAAAGTATTCTCATAGGCAATGATCACATGCTTGTATTTACAAGTGGTGCTGCTGTCATTCCCAATGCTCACGTCTTTGTGTTTACAGGTGGCTCTGCTGTGCTTCATGACGTACGTGCTGACTGATCCGGAGAATCACATCCTGGACGCGCAGACGGCATTCGTGTCCATGAGCCTCATCAACCTGCTCAGCTTCCCGCTCACCATCCTGCCCGTATCCATCATGATGCTAGTGCAGGTGATCAGCTTTTTAAAAGAATTATAGCCAGTTGCACGATCATGGACAGGAGGATTATTAGTGTTAGCTTTGATATTGTTATCTGGTACTTGTTCCATCTACTCTGCTACTAGCAATGTGCATGCGCTTGGATACTACGAGCTTCAACAATGTGACTCCTATTTTGGTACCATTCGCTTTGATACTATTTAGTGATCAATGTGACTATTTGTCCTTTTTTTCCTTTGATTATCTTCTGGCTCGTGGTATGAATGGAGCCACATATAGGCGGGCAGCAGCTTCTTTATTACTTAAAACTACTTATTCAAACAGTAAAAATAAGTGTGGACCACACTTTACTATCTAGAATAGGTACATTCTAGTTGGGAATTTTCGCCATTCAAACATGAAAATGTTCGAATCTGTGAATAGGAATCGAAAATTTGGTGTACATTGTCCGGCTAGTGTGGATCATCAAGCACATAATCAAGCGTTGCAATAGATGTTATGTCTTTTTTGTGTTGATGATATTCGATGGACAGCAAAAACCCTTAGTTTGTAAGTTTTATTAAGAATTGTAGCAGAAACACTATTCATGCCTAGCATTTGTTGTTCACCTATGCAATGTAGACTTTATCTAAATCTGACCACATTTTGCCGTAGGCGATCGTGTCTGTGAAGAGGATTCACAAGTTCCTGCTGGCCCAAGAGATAGACACATCTAATGTGCAGTACGATCCACTCAAAAGTAAGAACACCCAAATATATGTCCCACTTAAAAGTTGAACTACCCATGAACCCCATATTCACCAACTTATCACAGATACAAAGTCATACATGTAGATCATGTTTACAATATGTTCGGATATGCTGGTATAAACAACAAATAGTATTATATTAAGAGAACATGAAAATGCTGAATTATAATGATTTCTTAGTTCAATTAGCAATCCTTGAATGGTCTTCCTTGTGTTTAGCTGCTGATTGTGCACGGGTATTCCACTATTGGTCGAATTGGAACTCCACTAATTTTTTGATAGGATTAGAATAAAAGATCGTGGATAAAAATTGCAATGATGGCTTTACATCTCTATGTTCATTCCAGATGGTGCTATTTTCATAGAAAAGGGAACATTTTCATGGGGAGAAGAAGACAGGATGACATTGAAAAAGTGAGCATTCTCAAACCGCCAGCGCGGTGGCTTCTTCCATTGGAGTCTTCAAATTCTTCCCTAACATTGTGTTTTCTGCAGATTTCATATCACATAGGTTTCTTTTCACAAATAAAATTTCAATCGAATGGTTCCCATTTGTAGAAATATTTCTCAATCTTTATAAAAGTGGACGCATTTTAGACTTTTTTTTTATTTCTCATTAATGTAGCATATAGTGAACAGCAATAAATTGATTTCAGGTCAGGTCATTCCGGTTTGTATATACCTTACAAGAACAATTTTGCTATTAGCTCGGAGGGGGCGAGATCTAGGCTATCACTTCTCAAAATATATTGAATATGACAAGTACTTTGGTCTAGCATCACATCCCGTGTGTTCAGCTCCCATTTGAATGCGTGCTCACTGGGTCACCCACCATCACAAACCAACCCCGGGCCCTCTTATCTAAGAAATTATGTTTCTATCACTTCTTTGATAGGGATGATGGTATGTGCACGTAAAATGTGATGCTGATTATATATCTATTCAGAACTGGATATTGTTTGAAAACTCTAAAGCTTTAACCCACAGCTATATAATGTGATCAGATGAATGATGTGATCAGATGACATAAGGAATCTGCTATTGTGTGTTGTAGGATCGACTTGCGAGTGCAGCGGGGCCGGCTGGTGGCCGTGGTGGGGACGGTCGGTGCCGGCAAGTCCAGCCTCATCTCGGCCATGCTGGGTGAGATGGTGCGCCACGAGGGCACGGTCACCGTCAATGTACGCACATCACAATTATATATTTGAACTACACTCAAATGCAGTTGAAAAGGGAAAAATATTTGTGAAGCAAATATAACTTAATACAAAACGTATATTTATAGTAATATTAATAAACCTATCTCTTTTAGATTGTGACACAGAATACGATTTAACTTAGACAGATCTTTTGAAGAAGTGTTATGATACGACTTAACCAGTAGTTCATTATATCAATGTATGTTAAAACATAACAAAGTTTCATTTCATTTACCACTGACATCCCTTACTGTATCTGCAGGCTGGTAAATCTTACGGATATAAATTGGAGGGCATGATACAACGTTATACAACATACCAAATACTTATTGTCATTTGAGTGCCTTGTTTTCAGTGAGGTAAACTATATATACCCATTTAACAGCCATATCGCAGACGCATCACAATATATTACATTGTCTACCTCCACATAGTCCCACTTGCACAGTTTCAACAGTCCGGACAGTGTATGGAGCCGGCAGAATAGGTGCTTAAACATATTGTATTGCAGTTTAATCCATAAACCCATCAAATAGATACTGAACTCTGTGTTCACTCTACATACAAAAAGCATTTCCACCTCTGAATCCCCAAATATACTGAACATGGGCGTCTTTAACCGTTAAGAATATGTCCAGTTTGAAGGTGTAAATAGGACACGCAAGTTTGGTAGAGTTGAAATAGCAAGGTTATGTGATCAATATAAGTAGGAGAACACTGCGAGCATTGCGAATAAAGAATATCCACAATTGTTCAAACAAAGCAATGCCACAAAAGAATATTGAAAACCCAGGTATCTTGATATAATCAAATCACTTGATACCAGAAACATATTCACAAAATTAAGGCTAAAAAGCTCCCAGCTGATGAAAAAAAGCCATACAGTCATAGTCCGCTTGTATGTTCCCAGTGTAGCATATAGAAGCGGACCCATATCATATTCAATAGACTAAGTTTTTCGAAGATGAAAGAAAGCAATATATTGAAAAGATTTCAAGATTCATTCCACATTTTACACATATGAGTGGAATATGGAAGTTAATAAAAAATGTTCAATTTAGAACTAAAAAAATTAGATTGACAAGGAAGCAATGACACAGTGTCTCTCACAGTTAGTCATATCACTAAAATCTACCGGGAGTATGTGAGGCTACTAACTGAGGGGGCTTTTACCTATATATATATGTAACTTGACATTTTAAGGCTGCTCAAATACATTAAGGTTGTTATTGTATACATATTAAGTTTGTTATTGTTGTATATATACATATTAAGGTTGTTAAAAAATTCGACCATTCTTACTGTACTCCTATTTTTTGTGCATATGTATAATCGGCTAATTATGTTCTCACTATGACCTAATAAAAGATTTATTTATATTATTTGGCATACATTAATGTACGTGCTGTACAATCTATGACAGGGCGGCATAGCGTATGTGCCCCAGCAGGCGTGGATACAGAACATGAGCCTGCGCGACAATATCCTGTTTGCCCGTTCCTACCACCGGCAGGAGTATGACAAGGTGGTGGCCGCATGCGCCCTGGGGCCAGACCTGGACATACTGCCAGGAGGGGACCAAACAGAGATTGGAGAGAGGGTGAGTTACATACAGATTGACCCCTTACCGTCAATAGATTCCCTGTGACAATTTGTTGGATGACTATTACATCGTAAATTTGATGAAATAGTTACCAAATGTTTTCTAAAACAGGAAGTGAAAAAATGTCACAGATAAGGTTCACACTTTAGAACAGGAAAAATGGTTAAGAAATCTCTGCAATGACAATAACCTTGAAAATGGGAATAAGTTGCGATTGTATAGAATTTTTTAAACTCATGTACATACAGAATCTTATGTGACTGCATCAATTCCCCATGAGCATAGGAAAATATTATCTTACCTTCGAAGTGGTTTTCTCCATATTGGTGTTGAGAATGGCAGATTTGAAAATACATCACTTGAAAATAGGTAGGCTACTGCATTAAACTGGACAAAACCTTCGTTATTTGTCAACTATGTAATAAAGGTATAGAAAACAAATTTCATTTTATTATAGAATGTTCAATACATAATACAGAAAGAGGTGTTTTATCTAATGCTCTAAAGAATATGGATGGCAACCTTAATCTATATATATAAAGGAAGAGGCGGTTTTTTGCGTCACAAAAGGCTTTTTAACCACAAGACGTACACACTTCAAACTATGTATGTAAAATCAGGACAACTTGGTGGTCGTTATAATGTATCACATTTCAAACCAAATAAAATGGTTTTTTAATAAAAAATAAAAAACAAAGTGCCGGCTAAAAGCATTGGGTGGCCTAGACAGCCCGAACGGAACCGTGAATGAACGTGAATTCGATAATGTGAGTTTAAACACTTTTATCATTCAAACAGCATCAGGAGCAATGTATTTGACACCAACATCAACGTATATATTCATTTTTTTCTTCGCTGTATCAATGTGAAATGCGTAATGAAAACGGTTTTCCGTTCGTTTGTCTATTAAATTTTGCCATTGAAAATTATTAGCTCAACTGTTTGCTGTGCAATAAAGTTTTTGCTGGTCTCCTGTAGGCCTAATGAACACTTCTTTATCCAGTTTAAACATGCTAAGAAAAAGGAAATACCCCAATGGCATTGGCTACCAAACCGCAAGGCAAAAAAAAGCTTCGGCTGGAGCAAGAACGGCAAACATCATTTCAATGGTTAAAAGCTGGTTTCAATTACAACCTACGCTTCAACTACTCTACAAATCCCAAGGTCACGATTGGCAGCATGGACAATGTCTGTAGATTTTGCCATGCCAGGAAATGGCCAGGAGAGACGGCAAGCATGTGCTGCACCGCTGGCAAAGTGAGACTGGAGACTCTGCAGCCACCACCTAATATCCTGATGACACTGCTTACAGACGACTCACCTAAATCAAAACACTTCCGCTCAAATATATGGAGGTATAATGCGGCGTTTATGATGACGTCATTTGGCGCCCATAAAAACCTCACACCCCCAGGGTTCTGCACTACCTTCAAGATGCAAGGCCAGGTACATCATCGCATTGGGGGCCTGATGCCACTACCTGATGAGGAACCTAAATACGTTCAAGTCTACTTCATGGGTGGTGACCGTGAAGTTGATCAACGCTAAAGCCTCAACCACGGCGTTCAACGTGAAATCATACAGGATCTCCAGAATATGTTCCATGAGACACACCCTTATGCCCAAAGCTTTAAGATGGCTCTAGAACAGATGGACCAGCCAGAGCACAGGGTGGTAATCAAGGCTGACAGGACACCTGCGGGGGGACATCCACGTCGCTTCAATGATCAAGTTACCAATGAAGTGGCCATTGTTATGGTGCTTAATGAGCGGGACACAGATGGTAAACGCGATATTGTCCTAAAGAAAAGGGACAACATGCTCACGAACATCAAGGAAACACACAGGTGTTACGATACACTCCCACTCATGTTTCCAAGAGGCGAAGATGGATACCATTTTCCCCTATACCAGATCAACCCACAAAGTGGACAGGAAACGGACAAGAAAATCAGCTGTAAGAACTTTTATGCTTACAGACTGATGGGCAGCAGTAGCTGGGGGAGGGATAATAGAGGAATCAATCATTGTCATATTTAGTACATTTAGTGTGTAAATGGTTGTGACATATGACGATGGGAGGACGGTGATGGAGGTGCATTTAATCTGTCACAGACCTGTATACTGACAAGAACTGGTTCGAGGGATGTGGGACAGGAGGAAGGATGGGGAGGGAGGAGCATTTATTGTGTTCCGGATCTCATCTGTTTCGACCCGAGCAACGCCGGGTAAACAGCTAGTATAGACTAAACTAGTAAATGGATGGTGATGCTGCAAAGTGCGAGAGTTGTGTTTTAGTTTCATGAATGTCTAATAGATGGCACCAAAGGACGATGACACGCCGCATCATCCTGTAAAATAGGTTTTAAAGCACCAATAGCTTTTTAGGGATGTTTATTATTTGCAATATTTTCAATTTATTCTTTCACTAGAGGTATCAATTATATGGTTTTGGGAAAAAGTGAAAAAAGGAAACACTCAACAGACAGTCAAAAATTGGGAAATGCTTTTTCAAAGCCAAGAGCCAATGGAACTACACCAACCAAAGTGATCTAAAGTGTCTACCATTAGTAACTTTGACACCAAACCCAAGTAATAGATGCCAACCCCGGGTATCTAAGGCTCCCGATTAGTAAGCTAAGCATAGTTAACAGCTTTTCAATGATATACTTCGGAATGCAAACCCTAATTATATTTCTTATAATCCCTAACTTGGGGTACAACTTTGTGATTTTAACCAATGATTTACCTGCAAGTTTTGCTACGATTCAAGATATGTAGACCTTATATGTATGTTAATATGTTTATTCAATTTCAATGTATAACACAAAGTCTATAAAAGTTTTAACACTTAATGTACGAGGTTTAGGTTCTGTGGCTAAGAGAAGGAAAGTGCTCTTATGGTTTCAAAAACAGAAAGCTGATGTTATATTCATGCAGGAAACACACTGCACTAAATTAAATTTTCATAATGTAAACAGTAATTGGCAAGGTAATATTTTTCACAGTCTATCTAGCATTTCATGTAATCATGATTGAGGTTCCGCTTTGTAAATATTTTCTTCAAACACTTTCTGTTTTAATAAAGCTATCAATTACTTGTAATCTAAGAATAAACAAACTAATGCAAATGTATTATACAAGCTTGCGATATTTGACAGGAGCCTAGCGATTATTAAAAAGAAGAAGAAGACAAGCGTGACATATTCACTATTGAGACACAAATAGTCTAAACATGTCAAATAATGTTGTAATTATCAGGTTTGTATGTAGTAGTAGCATGGTGGTCAATAGAAGAATTACCAGTAATACACCATACAATGACAGATTTCAATTTTGCCTGGAAGACCTAAAATAATTCACAATGTCACAACTAAATGTTTCAATGTTTTTGTGATGACTTCCTGTTTTAATTCATCTATCAATTACACATAGTTAATCCGTTCTGTGACTTTTTAAACCGAAGTATATAATGTATTACTAATGAGCGCTGATACTGGCTTTAAATCGTTTTTTTTTAATAGAAAGTTAGATAAGCGAAATGAAAGGTACTTTTCAATTAATGTTGTGCTTTAATGTAATTCATGGACTTGGAGATATGTTGTTTAATGATAATATTGACTGTAGATTCCTAATTATAACCTAAGTGAATGGATAACTAGATATCATTCAGTATTACAGTTGTTGTTTACAAATAAACAGAATACTTTCCAAGAGTATTTTGTTTCCAAAGCATTTAATGGATTAAAAGTGCTAAGAGAGCATCATAGCATTACCTTTTTAATATCAACTCATTGGCAATAGATTTTTACTCTAGCCATGTTTAGAAAGCACCTACAGTCCAATGCCAAGAACATAGATCTTTATTGCTCATGGGTCAATGTTGTTCTGGTGATGCTGTGCTCTCTGAGCAGTTTCAATCTAGTTATATGCAATGCACAGCATGGCTGACAAAAAAAGCTACCGGTATCCCGGTTCCAATAATATTTCTGAGATTATGATGTGTGTGCGTAAAGTTCTTTTTTCTTGAATATAGTGAATGCCAAAGAAAAATTTATAAATGTAGCTACACGTGTACTTTATTAAAATTATTACAATAAAAAAAAATAAAAAAAAAAAAGTAAAAAAATTATGTGGTTTAATTTGTAGTAGAAATTATATATTCTTTTTTGGGAACAGTTTGCAATGTGTATTTATTGTTAATTCTTGTATATCGCCTTATTGATAATCTGAGGGTTAAGTTCATGTGTTTGTGGTACTGGCGGAAGTAAAAGAGCTACTAGAAATCTATGTTTTAATATACACAGTGAGCGGTGTAAAAAGTTAGCAATTAAGGTTTAACCAAGGTTTAGAAAAAAATTAAAATGTAGATAAAGTACTGTTTAACTGTTACTAGTATTACTGTTAATTAAATATTATATTGTAAAATTGTTAAAAATTCAGCACATTGTATTACTGTAAAAATTGCAATGTAAACAAGTTGTTCAGAAATGCGTCACATGGCATTATATTTAAAGTAATGATATATAATAATGATTTGCTCCAAAGTTGGAGAGGCAAAGCTTATTATAACAGATGTGCCAAGTCGAGGTAAGTCAACACTAATGCTTGAAAGACGCTATCTGATTTTATGAAGAATATTTTATGAAATTTGGTGATATTTACTCGATTAAAACTGCTATTGATAGTCTGAGTACCGCAGGTATGTTTACAGTTATACATTAATTTCATTTGGATATTTGAACTGTGCACCCCTAAGACTTTAAGACTTTGATTTTTGATTTGATTTGATTTATTTCTTTCATCACAAGCATGTTAATGCTACAAAAAGTAAACAAAAGATTACAGGAAGGTAAAAATATATAAATAGAAGTAAAATTGAAGAGGTATACAAATATAATAAAAAAATAAACCATGTGACAAACAAAGAGCACTAAAAAGATATCCATTTGAAATGGAGTTTTATTTCCATAGTGGACCTCAGTGAAAACAGGAAAAACAACTGACTAGAAATAAACTTCCATTTACATTGCCGTAGACGACATTAAAAAAACCTCGACTTTATTGTCCTTTTGCAACAAGAAATGTCTTTACTTTAAAGCAAACATTTCGTTACATAAAAATACTTTTCTTCTTACAAAACTGTACATTATCAATGGTATGTTTATTCACTGTATTCTATATGTTTTAAGGTATTTCATTGTATTTTATATGTTCTTGTTGTCAAGGCTTGACAATAAATGAAATTTGAAAAAAAAAAATATTATGGAGTAACTTGAATAATACATTGTAATATATGTCATCATTTGGACCTAACGTCCAGTTCATTTTTCTAGTATTTTCCTGACTTTTTATACCACCGTATTTTCAATAAAATCAGATTTCTTTAACCCCGTCGTTACTTAACTCACATGAATGGTTTTTTAATTACCTGGTGACAGGATTCCTTTTATATCAAGATCTTAATTTTTTTAGTGTTGCTTGGGAGATTGTCGGCCAGACTTTTATTAAGTGAATTAGATTGTTATTATTTTGTAAATAATGTGTGACACTAATAAATTATTTACTTACT
>CM032666.1:17806918-17830244 GCA_019095985.1 Streblospio benedicti | reverse complement strand
ATTACCTGGTGACAGGATTCCTTTTATATCAAGATCTTAATTTTTTTAGTGTTGCTTGGGAGATTGTCGGCCAGACTTTTATTAAGTGAATTAGATTGTTATTATTTTGTAAATAATGTGTGACACTAATAAATTATTTACTTACTATGCAATCACACCCGACCTGGAAATAATGACTATAGAGCTAGCATTTTAAACCCTTCCCTCTATAACATATACTGAGTTTATGGTCTGTGACCTATAACAGTATAAAAAATATTTTGTTATGTGACACACTGCCACGTAAACGTATGTTTCAAAACTAAAACTGTTTTTCTTAATATTTTTTATTTGCATAATTCTTACTCCACTACCACAACTAGAATAAATGACAATCAAGAATGTATAAAATTTAAAACTTTTCCGCTGGTTCCAGGGAATCAACCTGTCCGGGGGTCAGAAGCAGCGCGTCTCCCTCGCCCGAGCCGTCTACCACGATGCAGACATCTACCTCCTTGACGACCCACTTTCCGCGGTTGACGCCCATGTGGGCAAACACATCTTCGACAAGGTCATTGGCCCCAATGGGATGCTCAAACAAAAGGTACATTGCTCTCACACACACATTGTAGACATTGTCATGCAAAATGGGATTAGAACATTGTGTATAGATTGTGGAACCAAAAATATGGAAATGTGTAGCAAGTACAAATACCTTAGTATATGGTTCACAAATGGCAGATTTAGAATACATGGTAAAAGAGGTGGCAATAGCAGTACAAAGATCTTTGGGACTGCTTAAAACAAAGATAAAAAGTATTGGTGATGTGCCGTATAAATGCATTACCAAGTTATATGATTCTCTAGTGCAACCAGTGATAGATATTGGAGTTTCAATTTGGGGGCATAAATCTATTGCATGTATTGAATCTGTTCAAAATAGGGCTGTCTGCTTCTGCACAATAAAACACCACTTTCTGCTATGTTTGGTGATATGGTTTGGAAGGTTCAAAGTGTAAGACAATGGCAATGCATCAGGATTCAGGGTTGGCGATTACCTCGTCCCGGTATCAAAAGGACGCGGTAAATGACATGTGGACGAGAAATTTTCAAGTCACTGCTTCCCATGGGACGAACTCAAAAATTTCGGCAACCATATAACAAGGGTAAACATAACTATATCCAAAATATTTGCTTGATTAAAGGAAAATCCTAGCATTCCCATGCATCTGGGCGCCGCCATCTTTGTCATTCTGAACGGCGTTCTGAATGAAATGTTGTCAATCAAGCAAATGGTGAAAAAAAGACTCGATTGGCATTCCGGTATTTTAGTCTCGATTTCTTACGTGTGTGTTCAAGTAGGTAGATCTAGATCTCTCTCCCTTTTTTTACGTGGATCTCATTACTGAACACGTTTCCAAGCACCAGTGTGTGGTCTATCCAAGGATGGACTGGACAATTAGGGTCTGTGGTCACCATATATACGTCAGGTTTTATTGTATGATATTCATTGATGGGCATTCTCACCAGACACTCCTGTCTGTTCAGCTTGAATATAGCATTCTGAGCTTCACGTAATGTCTTCATGGTGACAATCGCATATCGATCTTAGGTGCTCTCTTAGCAGAACTTGACACTCAGTACTTGCCCACAAGCTTGAAACTTTGCTTTCATCACGGTCAAGTAGGAGTGATTGTCGACACCACTGACAAAGAGTGTTGTGCTGTCGTCTGGGGCGATCATCACATGTATGTGCCTACATTGATTACTTGCAGATCTAGGCCAATATCTCATGAATGCAAAATTTTTAACTTGAACATGTAAATTTATGTTGAAATAAAGTTATCATTCATGATTGAGAGTTTATTATTATACTTTACTAGCCACATATGATTTATATTGCATACACACAATATAACAATAAACATTGATTTTTTTGTGGAATTGTCAGAGGGACTCCAAAATTTAGGGTGGGAAGAGATGTTACAGATTAAAAATTCAATAAGTAAAAATGTTTCTAGAGATCTAGGTGAATGTTTGCAGAATAATAAATGATACATGGAAGGTATGCATAAATTGATTAGGTGCAAAACAGGGTGTTCATGATCATAATAAATTAAGGGCATACAGAACTTTCAAACAATAATATGAAACAGAGAGTTACCTGTCAGATCCTTCCATAAAGAAAAGAGCTAGACAGTCATTTGCAAAAATTAGATATGGTGTTGAATTAGGTCGCTATGAAAATGAAAGGTATCTGTCTGTAGGGAAAGAATGTCAAGTATGCAATAAGGGAGTTGAGAATGAATTTACATATCTTACTGAAATGTATTCTGCATTCTGATTTACATGGTATCCTAAACATGCAAGCAAGGGAAACCTTTTATGGATTATCATAACTGTAATGAGATGGATAAATTTGTATTTCTAATGGGTGATATTTGTAAATGTACAGCTAAAACCTGCAAACAAATTTTAGATAGGCGTAGGCAATATTTATTGCAATTTTAATTGCACTAGTCTCATATATTTCATATATAAATGGTTGCATATATCTATATGTGTTTTAAATGTTTTAACTTGTATATATGCGAATCAGACTCTAATAAAATATTCATTTATTTATTACATACTATTTAGATAACAAAACTGCTAACCATGGACCATTAAAGCATAGAAATATTATATTCTGCAAAGCCTTTTTCAATCTTTTTGAACATAAGTATATCTAATAATAGCACTAGAGGGATGCACGATCCTAAAATTGTGAGATGAGAAAGCAACTTTCTAACTATTGTGGTATTAATATACATGGCAATGAGCGAGATGTGAGAGAGGTAAAAATCTAGGTTTATGCAGATTCGTATGATGCATCCCTCTAGCGCTATTACTAGATACACTTAAGAAAAAGAAATCCTGCTGTCACAGACGCGAGTGCTGGTGACCAACAGCCTGACGTTCCTGCCCCAAGTGGATGACATCATCGTGCTGAAGGATGGCTGCGTGTCCGAGCAGGGCACGTACGACGCCCTGCTGCAGCACAATGGCCCCTTCTCCGAGTTCGTCAACACCTACATCAGCGAACACAACGGAGACGAGGAAGAGGAGGATGCAGAAGGTGAGTCACTTAGTAGAAGGGAGGCAAGAGAGCACAAGTGGTGGAGAGGCTAAACTGATCTCTGAATTGAGCGGAATGGCATAATCTATGCATCAACATTATAAACTTGGGATTGGGTACACAGCTTCGTACCTCATGTTAATTTTCTACTTCTTTCTTAGTACAGCTGCATTTATTCCTTTTTCATTGATAACCTCACATGGCTTGCGCATGGGCTATCACTTTTTTCTTCCGTCGCCATCTGTAATACGTGTCATTTTGCTTTTCGTTTACTGGCTTTCTATGTTGGTACGTCTATTCAATTGTTCTTGGATATGACTGAAGAGTCATCCATTTCGGGCAACCTCATCCAGGCCTCTATGGAGAGCCAGGGGCAGACTGCAAATTAAGATAACCGCCGAGGTCATGTCTGCAAAAAATGTTACCTGGCACCATAAAGGAGGTGGACAGTTGCCAGATGGCACGGCCGATGTAGCACCACACGCCCCCAAGAACCCGAAGAATTCCTCTAGAAAGGATTCGGATGAAAGTTCTCTGGGTGAGCGTCTTAAAAACAGCTGCCCTGTGAACCGGGGGGGTGGGCCTGCTGGTTTCTTGTTCACTACTCCCTTCTTCACCAGCCTTTTTTTTCTTTTTTCAAAGAACCGGGTATGTGCCGTCGCTGTATAAGGACAGTGCACAACATAAGAAAAAGGAACATCAGCAGAGTATAGTGTGGATTTTACTTAATGATAATGAGTTTGATATACATGTAATGACTTTGGATTGGAAAAAGTGCAAATTACCCTACGTCCACTTCACTAAATGGAGGGAAAAGTCAAACATAATATACTAGTACACTTAAAACAACAGTTGTTATCTCATTTGATTTTACTATTGTCAGGTGATATCAGTGTAAATCCAGGGCGTATCCCAACAGAAAAAAAGAATAGAAATATACAGGATAAACAATACGAGTGCTTCAGAGAAAAGGGTTTGCATTTTGTTCATTCAAATGTCAGAAGTTTGCTTCCAAAAATAGATCAGATTAGATATCTTACTGAATCATCAAAATGTGCAGTACTAGCTATCTCAGAAACATGGATAGACGAATCTATTTTTGACAATGAAATTGCAATAAAAGGATACATCATACAAAGAAAAGATAGGCAGAGGGATGGAGGTGGAGTATGCCTTTATGTCCAAGATGACATAGCTTTCAATGTAAGAACTGATATAGTTAGTGATTTGGAATTCCTCGTCATAGACTTATTTCTTCCGAAATCAAAGTCAATTTTTGCTGCAGTTTCTTACAGACCCCAGACTGAAAGCAATTTTTACACTAGTTTAGAGCAATCGATTATAAACTCTCCCTCTTATATGGAGCAGGAAAGTATTTTACTTGAGGACTTAAATACTGACATGTCATCAAACACACTCTCATCACTAAAGAAATCAATGCATTCATTTATGAACTTGTTCGATTTTACTCAGATCATCACAGAGCCTACTAGGGTTACAGAAACATCTTCCACAATTATAGATTTGATAATTATAAGTGATGCCAATAAGATAACGCGACATGATGTTATTCATAGTGAGATCAGTGATCATGATATATTTTTTGCTACAAGGAAAATTCATAAAAGCCAATGCAGTAAAGGAAAAGTTACAAAAATCAGAAGCATGAAAAGTTACATCAAACAAGATTTTTTAGAGACACTTCGTAAAATCAATTGGTTTTTAGTCAGTAATATAGAAAATGTCAATGTTGCTTGGAAATATTTCAAGGATATGTTTATGATAGTAGTGGATGAAGTAGCTCCAATTAGTGAGGTGAAATTAAAACAAAGAAGTGAAAGTTGGTTCAGTGGTGACATTTTGAAATTAATTAGACAGAGACCAAGCAAAGATGAGCTACAAAAAGACTAAAGATCCGAAAGAGTACATATAGTTTAAAATCTTCAGGAACAAGAGACAGAGAAAGATTGGTTACACTATACAGACTTTGTAAAAAATCAAATTGATGAAAACCAGAATAATTGCAAAAAGCCTATGGAAGACTCTTAAAGACATTTGTATGCAAACTAAAAATAAGAACATGTCTTGTAATATTGGTCTAAAAAGTGACACTGATGAAGAGGTAGTATTTGATAGTGATTGTTCTGAAATATGAAGTAATTTGGTTTGAGATTGATATATTTGCGGATAGTTTTCACTGAGTATAAATTTGTCCTACATTTATAAGCCTCGCATGGGACTGTCAAGTATAGGTCATACAGTATTCACAAAGTAGTGTCAGCTGTTCAGTTTGCTTTTTGGCTTTGAATTATCAACATATAAATTATTATGAACTTTTAATAAACCTTCCAAATTAAAATACGGAGTTACGACCAACACAAACATTCAGTCTATTTTATGGAGCCGGAACCCGGGATCCAAGCTTTGACGAGGAGGCCCTGCAGATGGAGGCTGAACTGCAGGTGCTGATGGAGGAGGAGGATCTTTCAGCTGAGATCGAGGTTGCTGCAGATTACAGGGAGATGGCTGAGAAGTGCAAGAACAAGAAAATAAAAAAACAAAAACAAAAAAAAACAAAAAAAAACTTTTAATAAACCTTCCAAATTAAAATAAGGAGTTACGACCAACACAAACATTCAGTCTATTTTAGTGATATTATTGCTCAGTGTTTTAATATGTTCTTTTGTAACAAAGCATCAAAGTTAGTAGCACAGTTACACTTAAGATCATCTAATGAAGATGAGGCAGTTACACATTACAAAATTATAGCTGAAGATGTGTTTATGTTTACTGTTGTATCAGAGGAGGAAGTTGAAAAATTGTTATTTAATTCAAATGTAAATAAAGCCACTGGTTGTGGATGGGAACATTATGTCACAAACAAAAAATATTACAAAGTGTCACTTTCGATAATTGTATAATTACTAATGTTTTACTATATTATTATTAATTACCATATCATTTATTGGTTTACTCTCTAATATGCCAATACTATGTGATGTAATTGTGTAAAAGGCAGAATAACAAACAAATTATTAACTTTATATAAGTACATTACCAGCATTGTAATATATAGCTAATGATTAACCTTTGATGAGGACCAAGAGGTTGAACCAATGTCATAAATAATAAAACTAACATGGATCAATATGATTTCATGAATGCATACTATCATTTACATAATTCAATAATTACATGTGTATGAATGTTGTATGTATGCATGTTACATGTATTACATGTATGCTTTTTGTTTGTGTAAGGAAACCATACATGAGGAGGATAATGCAAGTCTTACGGGGTTTTGGCTGCCTCCAAACAGGGGGCAACAAAAAACAAACAAACTGGCAGATATCAAGAGCCATGAACAGCGATTAGACTGCATATTAATTACTGTGTAATAGTGGATTGGAGCGAGTACCCATCCAGTCCAATGGTGACCGCTTTTTCAGATCAGTTCTTGCACAGTATAAGTTTTAACTGGATGATGATGCGTCCTATGATACAATGCAGCTGAGGCGGTGGTGCGCGACGTGCAGCGGCGTCTGAGCAGCATTGCCGGGGCAACGACGTCCGGGGGCGAAGAGAGTGTGAAGAGCATCGGCAGCGGCTCCAGGAGACGCCTTCC
Organism: Streblospio benedicti; assembly: GCA_019095985.1. Classification (NCBI taxonomy): domain Eukaryota; kingdom Metazoa; phylum Annelida; class Polychaeta; order Spionida; family Spionidae; genus Streblospio; species Streblospio benedicti. The sequence goes on along the minus strand of CM032666.1, from coordinate 17,823,522 downwards.
GAGAAGGCGACGCCGCTCCACAAAGACTGCAGCATCCAAGGTAGGGCTCCGTAAATCTTAGTGGATGAAGGGTACGTCTCGTGTATCCAGCATCAAAGGTAGGCTAGGGAAGGGAAGGGCTTCGTCAATCCTGGAGCGTTTGGCCTATATTGATTGCTAAGTATAGACTGTGATTACATTGTATCGATTTTGTATTGTATGATTCTGTGGATATCAATTGCTTTAGTTGTATTGTATTCATTCGATGCTTCTGCTCTTTCATCTATTAAGTGCCTGGTGAATAAACCGGTTTCATCTATGAAATGACTGTTGAATTAGCCAGTTTATAGTTATCTCACAGTAACACTACATTATATACGTATATACATATAAATTTGCCTTCAGTTTTTTGTAGCTGTTTATGTTTAATATGGTGCCCCACCATACCTATGAGGGAAACAATACAAAACTAGGCTATAAGGTATTGAAATCATTAAAATATTATCAAGATTAAACCTATTCTTTGGTGTGACCAAGCATTACAGCCCTAAAATGGGCATTTTGAGGCTGTTTCAAATTCAAATAACTGAAAACTAATTTTAGAGTAAACAATAAATGTTGATTTCCTAGCAGAACACCACATTATCTTATGTTCAACATATTTTCAATTTTTCTAGGCCCATATTTTATAAAGTTAGGAGCTCATTACAAAATTTCATGTCAGTTGGAACCCTGATCTTGCACTGGCTCCTATAGTACAATGCAACAGGCGTTTAATGTGGCATCATTTTGACATTGAATGGGTTGCTCAGGTTTGATAGTTCAGTGAAGAAATTGAAGTAATATGAACAACAATAAATTGAAAATATTTGAAAGAAAAGAAAAGATGTTTCATATATATTTTATGGTTTGGGAGTTCGGTGATGAAAATCAAGTTTTATGAACAACAATAAATTGAAAATATATCAACTGAAAAAAAATTAAGCCTACATTAAAACATTGACCAGCACTTATAAAAGCTAATTTAGTGGCAAAACTGCAGAAAACGCAAAGTCCATAAATGGACGGTCAGGTAAAGACGTCCATCAATGGAGTGTTTGTTGCTGTTATTGTTTTGTCTTCGCTTGAATATTTTATTTAAACTTCTACAATACATAAAAGTTTTATTCTTGAAATGACTAGGAAACGCCTACGTCGCAGGGTGTTGCATGGGTAAATACATAACACTGTTTTTATATAAGTCACAGACCATAAACTCCATATATGTCAAGTGTTGCTGTTTCAGACTGTACCAGAGAAGAGCATCACTGACGTGGGAGAGAAAGGGGTGATGGGTCTGATCGCCGAGGAGTCAGCGGAGGAGGGCACCGTCAAGCTGGCCGTCATCACCACATACATCAGGGCCGCATCATCACGCTTTGCTGTGAGTACACAAAACTCTATTCTATCATTCCGTGCATACTTGATTCTGATTTGCCCACAGGCGTGCTCCATTATACGATTTACTGCACGCTTAATTAAACACTCTCCGACTGCACACTTTAAGTGGGTCACCGCTTCAAAGTAAGCACAGGACTGTTATGATATGACTAATTGCAAATTAAAAACAGTAAAATCACTACATTTCAATAGGGTTTCACATAAAGATTTTTAATCACGATGATTGCCATTTGATGGACTTATATGATGAAGCCTGTGAAGTCTCTGTCAATTGAGCAAATGGCTGATGCTTGTTTGATACTAAATTTGTTTGTGTCAATCTCACCTTGGAGCATGGTGATCTTTTTTAATTGATTTCGTCATTCTAGATAAAATTTTTTTTCCAATTACCCACGCTGATTGTTTCAACAGGCGTGTCAAATACTAGTAAATATACTTTATTTCCCTTCATTATTGTTTATTATAAGTAAAAAAGCATTAAGAAACATTTTAAGATTTTTTATATTTTTTATTAAGATTTTTTTTGACAAAAAGATTTTAGTTGTTGGATTAATTTTCAACGCTGGTGGTTCAAATCTCTGTGAGTACACAAAACTCTATTCTATCATTCATAAATCCCTTTTCAATAGTGGATTCTGATTTTGCCCACAGGCGTGCTCCATCAATATTCTGCAGGTTTTAAACACTCTCCGACTGCACACTTTAAGTGGGTCATGGTCAAAATGGCAATGACCGACTGTTATGATATGATTTAATTGTAAATTAAAAACTAATCAGACACTTTTAGTGTGGATTTTTCATTTTAGTCATGATAGAATGGTATTTGACCACTTTATTTGTAGTGACAATCGTAAAATTGAGCATGCTGATGTTTCATTGATACTCACTTTGTTTGTGTCAATCTCACCTCAGCATTCTCAATTCTACGATTGACACTCCGTTGACACCTAAAATCCTACATTATCTTTCTTCCTACCGTGCAACCTACACGTAAAATAGGTACAGGTCAGGCGAGTGAATGCTAATGTGAGTGATAAGCACGTCTGCACTATGATAGCGATGTGCAGTATGCTTTGCAGGTAGTTGAGAAAGATACAATGTGACAAGGATGCAAATGACTTGGTGTAGATGTTTGAAACTGTTTTGAATGTATGGGAGCTTTCTACGATTTTAATTGCAAAACAGTAGTCCTCAATTCCACTTATAGTGCATGGGCCAACGGCCGGATTTTTGAGATTTGGTACCATCAGAGGGCACTAAAGATTTTATATACCATCGGAAAGCCCGGAATCTCAGCTTTCCAATGGTGCATGATAGCATTGCGGGACTCACAGCGTAACATGATTAAAATCCATTCAAAGATAACCACTATGAATTGCTGCTTGGTGTTGCTTTAAGTGTTGACAGGTAATACAGTTGTTACTTAACTTTTGGGTCCTTTTTGACAAGCATATAAAGCAGGGAATGTCTTTGATTATTGTAAGGATTCTTGTATTCTGTCTGGTACACGCATCAAAATTTCTATGTTAGATGGTGCTAGTGTCAGTGATGCTTTCAAATCATAAATGGTACCAGGCAGGGAGGAGTTATTTCTCCGCATCTCTTCAATATATATGTTGATGATTTATCTCTTATTCTTAATGATCTGAATGTAGGATGTTTTATTAATAATCAATGTATCAATCACTTAATGTACGCCGATGATACAGTAATTATCGCACCATCGATTAGTATATTACAGCATCTGATTCTCGTGTGTGAGAAGTATGCAAGCTCATCCGAGATTGTATTCAATATAAAGAAAACTGTATATATGTGTATCAGGTCAAAAACTGTGTTTATGCCTAATGTACCTAAATTATTGCTCCTTGGTCAGCCTGTCAAACTAGTTGACAATTATAAGTATCTGGGTGTCATTATGACTAGTGATTCTAAAGATCCCAGCCAAGAGTAAGTCTGTGAGCAAGGCGCCTTCCAACACATCAAACTCGACCAAGTCTTCAGCGAAAGGAATCGTGAAACCGAAGACGGGTCAAGCAAAAGCAAAGTCTGTGCAGTCCTAGTCCTATATCATTTTGTGTTCCATCCGCCTGGTAAAAGTGATCGGCTACAGCTGTGTGTGGAATTGTGGAACCACCTCTCATGAATCTTGTGTATTATGAACTATATTATTTGACATTAGAATTATTTTTATCATTGTAATTTCTTATTCATAGTAAATTCAGGAAATGAATAAATAAAACAAGATGCATGCCAACATCAATGAAATTGTATTATATGTATTTTTATATTGATTTAAAATACTGCTATTTGTAATATTGTATAACTATGGTATTTGTGATTTTAAGCTAAATCGTTAACCAATAAATATCAATATTAAATGTAATTCATTACATTTGCAACAAATATGTATTTTCGTTGTATGTGTATTTTGATGCTTCATATGCTGTTGTAAACCAATAAAAGTCATTGTCATAAAGACTACTGTGATATCTCTAAGTTGATGCGCAACTTATATTTTAGGGGAAATAGTATCATTAGAAATTTTAAGTCTTGTAGTCATTAAGTTAAGTTACAGCTCTTTATAAGTTACTGTACTAGATGTTATTATTTTCATTTATGGTGTAATTTCAATGCAGAATCACTTCGTCGCATTAGAAAATTGGCGATGACAATCCAGTTGAAATAGCAGAGAATGTGTACATTATATGTTTATGCCTCGTCAAACGTATCATTAAAGACAAAACCCATCCGTTTCATAAAAAGTTTGTAATTCTTCTCTTCCAAGTAGACAAAGGTTTAATGTATTCCATGTAAAAACAGAAAGGTCAAAATACACATTTGTTCCTACGAGTACTATTAGTATTTGAAATATTAGCTTTAATTCATGCACTTCTAATAAGTCATTAGCTAATTATTATAAGTCGTAATGCTGATCAACAAATCAGTTTATTCAGTATGTCATTTCAGTATTCATTTATTATTGTTATTGTTACTACCCATACTTTGTCATGTTTACGACAAATTCTGTAAAGCCAATCAATTTATCTTATCTTAAGGCGGTCTACGCTGTTGTCATGTTACAGGTGGTGGTGCTGCTGTCGCTGCTGCTGTTTATCGCGTCACAGTGCTTCACCAACATCTGGCTGTCCTGGTGGTCGTCCGACCCGCCCCCAGCCCCCTCCACCAACGGCACAAGCGACAACGACAGCCGCGACCTCCTCAACCTCCGCCTCGGCGTATACGGGGCGCTGGGAGCAGCACAGAGTGAGTACTTGAGTTTTTGAATAATTGGTTTATAATGTTCGATTATTTCATAATTGAAAGGAAGAGTATGTTGAGGACCTTTTAGGTTTTACGTTACGTGTTGATGCGTCATACCTTAATTCTAAGAAACACAGGTGCTCTTTTCAATGAAATGGAGGGAATTAGGTTTGCATAACTAAATGATGAAACAACAATCGTATTTTCATCATCAAATATCATATGATTGCTGACACAGCACTGACTATAAACAGGGTTGCCATACTGTGTACTGAATTGTACCAGATGTTTATATGATCTATTACTTGGTCAGTTCTGATTCTGCATGCCATCTCAATAAACAACGCATAGCCAAGTTTGGTGGAGGATATAAGCCATTTAGGAGTGGACAACTAATATATTTTATGGTTAATTTTAGAAGACAAAACGAAACACTTTTTGAAAGCTTGGATGTTCAGTAATTTAATGATGTGCATGTAAATGTAACAGTACTATGTTCTTTGGCTGGTTCAGTATTGTGTGTGGTAATCATTGTGCAAGATCGTCTTTGCTTTATTGAGCACTGTTTTCGTATCACTGCCTGTGATGTTTGTTTTCAGCCCTGTCCGTGTTGGGTCTGGCCACAGCGATCGCCTTGGGCAGTGTCCATGCCTCGCGCACCCTGCACTCAGATCTCCTCCACAATATCCTCAAGTGCCCCATGTCGTTCTTCGATACCACTCCACTAGGACGCATTGTTAACAGGTAAAAACATGGTATTCCAATTTTACCAAAGAACACTTCTTATTCTCATTCCGACTTATTCTCACAGGGTCATGGGAATTTGAGCTACACGTGAAGCATACATTGAGAGCTTCAGAAGTCTTAAGGACACAAGTAAGCTTATAAGGGCTAAATAATCCACCTTTTTAAAATATTTTTAATGTGTAAAACATAACATACAGAACATTATACTATAGAATAAACGCTCTCATTTCAAGAACTTTTATACAATACAACAAAACAATGCTTTTTGTATATATGTTCAAAATTGTAATATACTTAACAGCCCACTGCTTGTTGTGTATAAATTAATGTTGAAAAAAAAAGTTTATGACAGAGGCAGCTTATTCATTTTAACTGACATTTGATGGTAGTGTCTCAGGCATTACCATATTGTTCATTCCTGTCATTGTTCTTTATGATTCGGGAAGTCTCGTCAACTCATCTTGAAGTATTACAAGCAAATCTTTCATTTACTGTAGTTACAATTAACGACCTGTGATCATAATGTTTAGAAGATAATGTAGCAAATAAAATTTCGTTCAAACTGAAAAAACAAAAGAAATTTTTTTTTAAAAATCATGTGAGAATAGGAAAAATTATCGGTAACTATTAGCTTTTTAAAATTATCAATTTACTTTTATGTTGTTGAAAACCAACATAATAAAAATTTCATTAATTAAAATAGACAACTTCATTATTCAATTAGTAATTGATATAAAATAATCTTAAAATTATTGATCATTTGTAAAGGTGCAAATGTGGCAAATGTGTATGTCCTACAAGATCTCTTTTAAAATTGAAAATTGACCGTAAAATTATAACCATGGTGTACAATTCAGTTGTTTCTAGTGTTTTCTTCTATGCAATTGAATGCTGGTTTAATTCTTGTTGTGAACAGGGGAAGAAAAAAACCAGTTCAGGAAAAGACTGGTGAATACAGACGAAGTTTCAGAAAATTAACGAAAGTTCAAAACCAGAGCCGAAAGTGGTGCTAATGAAAACAGTTGGCGATGACAATCCAGTTGAAAAAGCATAGAATGTGTACATAAATAGATGTTTAGGCCTTGTGAAACGTATCTATTTAAGACAATACCCATCCATTTCATAAAAAGTTTGTAATTCTTCCAAGTAGACAAAGGTTTAATGTATTCCATGTAAAAACAAAAAGGTCAAAAAACACATTTGTTCCTAGTACTATTAGCATTTGCAATACTAGCTTTAATTCATTTACTTCTAAGTCATTAAGTCCAGTTATTGCCGTCATGAAGAAAAGAAGATGAAGACACCAATATGTACTGCACTTGACATTAATTTGACCCTGAAGTGAGAAGAGGTTGTGGAGCCAGGAAGTCCTGAATGCTCTTTTTGACAGCCCGAGTACATGCACAGAAAAAAGAAAGTCATGAGGCGCCTGCATGAACTGTCGCCAAAGAAGCTGGTCTTCATAGAAGACCCGTTGTTCACTTCAACTCCCAAGAGGCCTGTGACCCCCACATCCAAATAGAAGAGAGATTTCCCCAGATATCTTTGCCTGAAAAGACGTCTCCTACCCCCTCATTTCTACCTTTTCTTCTACTTTTAGTTTTGAACTATTTCGTATGTTTGAAAAAAAATTTTTTTTAAAGAGATCCATTTAAGACATCACCCCCAAATGAAAAGGAATAGATAATAGTAATAATAATTCATTTTTATAATATCAAATCACAATCATAAATGACATTTAGTGCTCGAGATACTTTACAAGAAACATATCTAATACAATTTTACAGTTACAGTTACAAACCTACATGTATATACATGTATATACATAACTATTATATTGCAAGCAATAATAATTAGTAATTTCATTGTCTTTTAATGTCTATTTACTTAATTCATACAAGAGTCACTGAGGATATGCTAAGGTAAATAAGTGAGTTTTAAGATCAGTCTTGAATTGTTCGAGGTCACTTGAGCTACGCAACCATTCTGGTAGCACATTCCAGAGTCAGGGAGCAGCAGATGCAAACGATCTTTCCCTAAATGTTTTAAGGTATTGCTTGACCGCAAGGCTCTTGTTCGGACCTATCTATCAATCAAGGATGACAGATATTATGGTGCCTTGCCTTGCAAACACTTGAAAACTGTTAAACAGATCTTTTACACTATTCTATATTTTATAGGAGGCCAATCTGCTTCAGTAACTACATTGCACTATGGGTAAGAACAAGACTTAAAAAAGTGATGATATAAAATATCAATTGATATACATTTTGTATTTTTATTCATTCAAGTTAACTAGTTTACCCATATCATAAAAAGTTGCAAAGCTACTTGGGTAAGATTTGTGAATATGATCAACAACATTGATATAATGGAGACCTCTTTGGGACTCTGGTATTACCATATTTAGAAGTAAAATAAATACACTAAAACAAATTTTTTGTTGTTTTCTTACTGAAAGTTAGTATATTTTCAAGAACTGATTATAAAAGCTCAATGGAAAAATTCCGACACCGCTCCTATCAGCAGCAACTTTTTTTGGCTCATCATAATATCTCAGATTTTTACCGCTATACCGAAGCTGGAAAGAAAAGATAAATTGAAACGAGTAGGTGAATGTGCAGGGAACAGAAAACAACACTTTATGAGGGCTGTTCCATCCCAGATGACAAGAAATTTAAGGAAGATCGGAGACTAAAGAAGAGAAAAGTTTGATTTCATTGGCAAGGTCGAGGTCACGTGACAACGCAACAGTCGAATTGCATATCGAAAAAAAAACAACAACCCAGTTATAATGAAGCGGGAAAGGAGAGATAAAATGAAATGAGTAGGTGAATGTACCAGGAACAGAAAACAACACTTTATGAGGGCTGTTCCATCCTAGGTGACAAGAAATTTAAGGTAGATCGGCGAATAAACAAGAGCTCATGTTTTGATTTCATTGGCAACGTCGAGGTCACGTGACGACTCAGTCAGACTGTACAGTCGATTTGTATATTGAAGCAAACAACCTTTCTTCTTAATTACATCTATATATTATACTACCCAGAATTGAGCAGTGAGCAGTGAAAAACACCCTTAGAGTTTGAGTGGAAGAGTAATACTACCCCCTAGACAAAAATAAAAAGCTTAATTCATGAGCTACAATTTGACATAACGCACAGTTGTGTATGAAGTAGTTTAATCAAGTTTCTTCAGCAAAATTCTGTCTGTAATTGTATGTACACATATGGATAGGAAATATCCAACTAAGGGCCACACCCATGTAAGCGCCCACACTTCATTTGCAGAGATTGGGAAGACCATGCGGGACGTGCAAAATGCACATTAACTCAAAAAATCTTGCATGCACAATAATACTAATGTGCCATTCCCGTACATAGTGTTTTCCCTCATCAGTAATGATATTTGGTCATTTAAACACCGACAACAGGTGATAATGAACTTTATTCTGTAAGAATCTGGTTTGTTTTTTAATTATTTTTTTTTTTTTTTTAATGATACTTTTAATAAAATCATGTGATTTACAATCAGAAAAAAAACAATACTTCAATACCTTGATGTTTCAATTGCAAATACTGTCAATCTAACTAACGAAAAGCGGCGCATCACTTTGCTGATAGTTTTTAACCCATAGATTGAAAAAGTCCCCCATTAGTTTAACTTACAAGGGGGGATCCCTCTGTACGATTTTTTTTTCCCAATCGCTGCATTTGGACTTTTGGCAAACATTAAAATCTAAACCTTTGTATATTTTCAAGAAACATCCGTCTATTGTCCTGGCAAAAAAAAAGTATTCAGTATATGTATCTAGTATTTAGTATCAAAGAAATTTGTAGACCTTAGAAAATGAGTTTCCATTTCAATGTTTAAGTAGTGTTTTCTGTTATTTCCAATAATATCTGGAGAAAAAATCTATGGAAAAAATAGTTACTGAAGAAAAGACAGTAGAATAAAATTAGAGCCATAAGTTAACAATGTGAAGTAGGTTATCAAGTTGTCTTCGATTTTTTAATTTTGTGTATTTAGTATTTGAGAATTTGTAGACTGTCGGACATTTAAACAGTGTTTTGTTTTCTCTAGTTATTTCCAATAATATCAGGGGCAAGCATCTGTGGAAAAATAGTCGCTGAACAAAAGATTGCAGAATAAAATGAAATCCATAAGTTACCAATGTGAAGTAGGTTATCAAGTTTCACACAAAAAATTGTGTCTGTAATATTATGTACATACATTTACAGAACAGATCCACTTAAGCCCCAAACCAACATAATTGCCCACCCTTCATGTGGAGCTTAAGAGCACAGAAAAATCTGAACCGTTGTATATTTACAGGAAACATCCACCTATTGTACTGGCACAAATTTTCAGTCACTAGTTTTTTTGCTCATCATCATATCTCACAGCTATATACGCAGTATATATTCCTGATCCAAAGGTCCTAATATCCGTGGAAGTAATTTTCAAAATGTTCAGTGGTATTAATACAATGTGATTTTTGCACCGCTGCCAAGTTCTGCGGGATCAGACAAGTCTGGCCCACGGGTTAGACATGTACTTAAAGGCTACTTTAGACTACTTTAGAAGATAAGGCAGAAAAATAGAACAAAGAGAGTAGAATCCAATATTACCAAAATGCACACAAAAATAACAAAATTCTAAAGATGAGACAATGTGGTTCATACCAGATGAACCATGTGTTGAATTTAGAAACTTCATGTTTAACATATTGTAATATTGTATATAAAACTTCTTCTAACTGCATATTTTATATCAAATTACAGTTCCATCTGTGACAACAGTGGCTCCATCTACAACAACGATTGCCCTATCAACCACAATAGTTGCAACAACTGTGGGTCCATCTTATAGCAAGGACCATTGTTTCTATTGCAGATTCTCCAAAGATGTGGACATCTGCGACGCCAACATCCCTCAGTTCACACAGAACCTTATGACGACGCTGGCGCCTCTCGCGTCCACCATTATCGTCATCTGCTACTCCACACCCATCTTCATCGTCGTCGTCATACCGCTTGGTATCGCATTCGGGGTGCTGCAGGTAATAATCATCGTTACACCACAAAGCATGGCATTCCGTGTACTGCAGGTAATAATAATCATCGTTACACCACGCGGCATAGAGTTTGGTGTACTGCATGTAACAACATTCTCTAATCTTCGTCAATGCCTTTGTTACTGTCCTTATGCACATTTGGTGTTGCTGCATGTACCTCGATAGTCAGAACTCTATCTCTGACAATCAATGTCTGTGTGGCACACCTAACTTTAGATCAGTAGGATTTTGTTAATTCGTAGATGTAATTATCACCACCATTTCACATAACTTTCTGGCAACTACAATGTCAGGCTGCTAATGGTAGATTTTCTGGATATTTTTCTGATAGGCAGTTAATACAGTTTGCTATCCAAAACAAAAAAAATGTTAGAAGTACCGTATATCCGCGTTTTGTAGCCTATGCCCAAATAGTAGCCTCCCTCGAATAGACGCCTACCCTTGAAGCAATTTTAAATCAATAAACGCCTCCCTCGTATAAACGCCTCCCCCGTATAAACGCCTTACGTTACTATAATTAATACCAGTACAATACACACTGTACACGTAGGCTTCTTTTGTACTGCATTTTGCACGCAAACAAGATGGAAAGGGAAAAGAAAAAATCATACAGTTTACCTTTTAAAATTCAGGCAATACAGGTTGCGCAAGAAACATCAAAATCATTTGCTGCAAGGTAGTTCAAAGTAGACACAAAATGCATACGAGAATGGTGCAAGCAAGAGATCGAACTACGTGCACTTCTTGAAGCTCATAGTCGATCTAATAGTGGCAGATAACGATTGAGTGGAGCAGGGCGCCGATCAGCCAGTGAGCACTTAGAAAACTGTCTGGTAGAATGGATCTCTAGGCAGTGAAACCAAAACCTCAGAGTTTCACGTAAGATGGTGCAACGTAAAGCAAGTGAGTTTTGGGGCGATCATGACGTTATTCCGGACTCCACAGTAGATAACTTTAATGCAAGTAAGGGTTGGCTGGTTCGTTTTTTTGATAGACATGGTATTGTCTTAAGAAAAAGAACAAGCATTAGCCAAAGGTTACCAGCAGCAGTAGTAGCAAAACTTATAGATTTGATTCTGTTTTCTTGCTCTATAATAATTCGTTTCAATCTGTCTGAACACCTATCATACATAGGGGCAATGGATGAAACCCCAATATGGCTTGACATGCCAAGTGAAACTACCCTTGATCATGTTGGAACTCGAAGCATATGTGTCAAGAGTACAGGGTTTGATAAATCAAGAGTTACAGTTTGTTTAACAGCGAAAGCAAATGGTGTAAAGTTGCCACCCTTCATTGTATTCAAAGGTGTTCGCCGTGATAAGGATGCTGATCGTGTGCAGGGTGTAATAGTAGAAATGTCCCCTAATGGATGGATGAATGAACAACTCACTCACACATGGCTGAACAAGGTCTGGGGAGGATTAGCGTTTCATCCACGGCTGCTTGTGTGGGATGCATTCAGGGCACACATAATGGATTCTACAAAACAGCTACTGCGAGCAATGAATACACAGGTTGCTGTCATTCCAGGTGGTTGTACAGGTCTCATTCAGGCACCAGATGTTTGCTGAACAAGGCATTTAAATCTGCTTATCGAGAAAAAAATATGAGGAATGGATGGCAAATGCACCAAAGTGATGCACTCGTGGGGGAAATGTTAAACCACCTGAGAAGGTTGAAATTTGTCGATGGGTCAAAGAAGCCTGGGATAGACTCCAAAATGACATGATTGCTAACTCCTTCCGTGTTTGTGGAATTACAAAACCAGATGGCTCAGAAGATTCTGATATCAAAGTTTTAAAACAAGGAGAAATAGCTCATGACATGAAAGATGAGTTAGCTAGAAAATCTGCACTTCTGAATGAACGAGGTGACTTGACGGGCCTCTTGTTTGAAAATGGCAATGACAATGTCCAGGTAAATGATGCTGTACAAGAAAATGAAGGTGTTGTAGTTGAAGATTATGATAATGATGATGGAAATGATGATGCTGTACAAGAAAATGAAGGTGTTGTAGACGAAGATTCTGATGATGACAATAATGTTGATGACGATGAAGTTGATGAAAATATGATGATAAATGATTACCAGTGTGGAAGAGCGGAGATCCAAAATGACCAAGCTGATGATGATAATATTGCTACCAATGTACCGGTATCTGTTGGAGGATCTGTTGATCTGGAGGATGACTTAGATAGCAATGAAGAACTTAGAAATGTATTTGGAGAACCACCACGAAATATATTTTCTTGTTTCTCTTCTTACATGAACTGATTGACACTAAAGAATTCTGTATTGTGATGCTAAATACTTTTAGAATGATAAGGTGATTTTAATAAATAGTTCCCTGTTTATAAATTTGATTTTCTTTCAACATTGATTAGAAGCAATATGTTTCAATAGGTCAATTCATGAGCTCTGCGGGAAGTACATTTTAAACACAAATTCAGAGATACGGTATCTATACATATAAGCCTTTTTTTTGTTCAGAATATTAACTCCAAAACCACAAAACAAACTCTAAAACCACTACACTACACATTGCATTTGTCCAAATTAACATTAAAATAGAGCCTGCCGTTTGACGCTTTAGTAAAACGTTGCACGTACATCATCGCCGTTAATAAGAAATATTCTGTGAAACGTTCGATTTTTTTTACAACAACGACAATATTACTCGTCCGTCTCGTAGTTGTACGTTTAGAACACCGGGTAGATCATTTTGTGTTAATTAACGCCTCGCTCAAATAGACGCCTCCCCCGTTTAAACGCCTATGCTAAACGTGGTTTGAAAACAATAAACGCCTAGGCTTCTAAACGCGGAAATACGGTAAGATATTTCAATAGGACAAATTATAGTGTTTTGAAGGTTTTCTTGTACATATTATCTTACTCATACGTATTAAATAATGTTGGCTTTAAAAAAATCATTTCACGCTACCAAAATGTTATTTTCCTGTCTGTTTCCAGCGAGTGTACGTAGCATGTGCGAGACAGATCAAGAGAATAGACTCCATCAAGCGCTCACCCATCTACGCTTTCTTCAGGTATCCTACTATAGTCTGTCTCCAAAGGTTTTATTATATACACCATAAAAATAGCAGGTTTTAAGATCATGTAGACTAATACTCGCTAGACCAAGATATCTCATCATCAGTTATTACAGCTTGATTAATCATACTGCCATTACAAGTCCATATTCATATCAACACGTGGGTCTAGATGTGGCTTTCATGTGGAAAACGCCTGTGAGTTTGACTTATGGCAAAAACAAAACTCAGTTTTTTGTTACTTGGACTAGTGAGAGTGTACGCCTGACGTTTGATATCTTGCTGTGCATTTGGCAGAGGGGTTTTGAAAACAAATTCTGCAAATATTAAAGGGGTTGTATCGTGGCTATAAACTGCATATATCGCCGTGCGATATGACGACAACACTATCTGGTTTCAGTGAGACTCTGAACGGTGTGGGTTCAATCCGCTACAGAGTAAGCAACAGTCACGCTTCATGCAGCACTCTGACAACTTGCTGGACGATAGCCAGAGGGTGTGGTTTGAGGTGTTCACCTCTAACAGGTAAATGGATCATTCACCATATCCTTAGCTTCTGTATAAGCCAATGAAACCCTGGCTGTATTGTGGTACCATGGGCACTGAATGACACTTCTTTGAGAAAGTCGGTGTCTTGCTGTCATGAAAGATGTTCAATTGATAGGTGCCCCTGAACAAGTCTTTTCATGGAATAAACATACGGAATTATACATATTTTTACATTGGCATTTGCAGGTGGATTGGTGTCTTTGCGGAGTTTATTGGAGACATTGTGGTTCTGTTTGCGCCATCTTTGCCGTTATGCAGCGAGACACCCTCAACCCCGGCCTGGTGGGGCTCACTCACTTTCCTTCGCACTGCAGGTGAATACATGTAACGTGTGCAAGAACTCGCATTAACATCATAAACTATCAGAGCTTATTCATTCGAATGCCAACAACCATCTGACTAATGGCCATTAACCATTAACCCTGGCAGGAATGGCAAGAAATCGCTGCCAAATCAATCCAATGCTTTTTGAATGGGGCATTCTATCATTCCGTGCAAAAATCTCCGCCAATAACGCACGCTGATTGGTCGAGCAGGCGTGTCAATTATACGATATGCACGCTGTTAAGGGAAGAGATGCACGCTGCTAAGGGCTGTAACGCGCATGCGCAAATCAGCACGAGTAAACATCTTGACACATCTTCCGACTTCCAACTAATATTTTACAAAATTATAGTTGTTGGATGTTGTATCTAGCAACGTTCTGATGTAGTGGAACTCTCCCGGCAGTTGAGCGGACGTTCTAAAAAGTCGTAATAAAGCGTGTGGAAGCCATTTACGTGCGAAGTTGGTTAATATAGTAGATACAGCTTAAGTAGAGACATAAGAACGCAACATTGGATTAATGATTTCTTGGTGTCAAATCAATCGCATATTCGCCCTTTATCATTCAACAAATGTTTTTATATAATAATTTCAAAACTATGCTAACTACCCAAAGGTTTTAACTGAATAACAGCCGCTGAGTCGCATGGTCAAAATGGCAATGAGAACATTATGATATGATTTATTTTAAAATAAAAACGAATATGACACTCATTTAGTGTGGATTTTAGTCATGATTGGTATTTGAGCATTCGATTGTCAATCAATCGGAATTGAGCATGCTGACGCCTGATTGACACTCACTGTGTTCGTGTCAATCAGACGCCAGCATGCTCAATTTACCGATTGACCCTCCCATCTCGTGCTCAAATCCTACAATATACAGCCCGCAGTTGTAGCACCGCCAGCAGCTTTTGATGAACCGATTCGATGGGATTGTGCAGTGAGCCGCGACCCTGGCGCTTAGGTGTAGGCTGCACCACTTGAATCAGTTTACATTGTTTCAAATGAAGCAAAAATCCATTACAGTGCGGTTCTACGATATTCCTGTTTAATCTCCACATACTTATAGTCTTTGGCTATGTAGCAAACGGAATATATATGGATTATATAAACAGCTGAAGCGGCAACCGCTAGCTGTGGCCGCTTAGGTTTGGTATTTCACAAACATAAGGATAACAATGATTACAAAAACAAGAAAAAAGATAGTGTAATCGTGGTGTGTAAACTTGTCTTGTATTTATGTTCTGCTGTGTAAAAAGTAGAATTTTAGGCCTCTTGTTGCATTAGTCAATTATGTATTTGTAAACATTTTTAAATTCTTTCTGCGTAAAACGTTAAAAGCTGTATACATATGACATAAATTTTATTCTATACTAAACCAACCTACCACAAAAAAAAATCTGTTTAGTCTGAATCTTAATAAAACTCCAAAAAATCAGTATTGAACATAAGAGTTGTGAGAGCCTGTTACAAAGAGCAATACAAGTGATGTGCTGTTTACATGTCAGGTGTCCATGAACCTGATCATGACCGCGGGTCATCGTGGCGAGCTCGAGACCTACATCGTGGCTGTGGGAGAGGATCATGAGTACTGTGGGGCCCCACTGGGTATTCACACGCAATATATAGATGTATATCTTCTGGTACTGCAGATGTATTTCATGATAATGGTCATATATTTGGATAAATACCATTATTCAAGCCAATGCATGCTCACAATATATAAGTGTTATTGGGATACTTTTTGAAATAAAAAAGTTTGCATTCAAAAGTCAGGCGTAAAGTCATTTATACTGAACATATTTTGCAGTTTTCAAATTTTGTAAACATGGGAGATGACGACTATGAGGATATCACACTAAATGTAGATATTCTTTCCTGTATCGCCATAAA
This sequence comes from Streblospio benedicti, assembly GCA_019095985.1. Classification (NCBI taxonomy): domain Eukaryota; kingdom Metazoa; phylum Annelida; class Polychaeta; order Spionida; family Spionidae; genus Streblospio; species Streblospio benedicti. The sequence continues at coordinate 17,807,193 of CM032666.1, read as the reverse complement.
GCAGACATTGAAAAAGTGCTGATGGTAAATTGACAAATGACTTGAGTAATGAGTTAGAGTTGATAGAAATGTAGAACTTCTACATTCTCAACAGGAAGTGTAATTCATAGATGTATTTATGGAGTAATAGTATAACAAATCCAGTGTTTAAACTTTTACACAGTCAAAAACTTTCTCCCTGGTCATCTGTAGACCATCCTCAAGAATGACGCTACACAAGGGTGTTGCACGATATGATATCACAAAACTTCGGGGGGCAGCCCTCTTGGGGAGTC